>VMDO01000119.1:183188-436047 GCA_007922755.1 Pedetes capensis
TAATTTTCAAATACCCTTCCAAAAACAATTTCTTTTAAAAAACAAAATGACTAAAACCAACCAGGATGTGGTTGGGAACTAAGAATGGTTTATAGGAACACCAAAAAAAAAAAAAAAAAAAAAAAAAATTAACCTAACTATACTATAAATTCCCTACGTCTGTCAGCTTGTTATGCTGTGAGGGCTTGATGCTGAAAGCTATGCCACCGGTATTTCAGATACCAGCATGGTGGACAGGTTTCAGTTGCATTTCCAGACTAAAGACAGACTAGGGAGAAGAATCTGGCATCCCATTCCTCAAACAATCAGCCATTGAAAATGCTATGAATAACAGAAAAACACTGTCAAATATAGTGCCTGAAAATGAGCCCCCAGACTCAAAGGCATTCAACAAATGACTGGGGAAGAGTTACCTCCTCAAAGTAGAGTCAACCTTAATGAAAGGAATGGAGTAAAGCCCCTGGGACCTCCTTTTACTGATATGGTACAATCAAAATGAGAAGAAACATAGTGACTGCAACATTGGGCTCCAATATAAAAACTGTGTGCGTGGCACAGTGTTGGGTAGTGTTTTGTTCTGTTGTACATAGGGTTACTCTGTCTGATCCAACTTAATGGCACACAACATCAACCTATTATAAATGCGTAATCCAAGGAGGAAAGGAAAGGAAAGGAAGCAGAAAATAGATGCTGAGAACTGGGTTTTTCACGGTTAGAAGAAGTTATAATAAAGGAGAAACAGTAAACTCATGGTTTTTACACATATATATTTTACATTTATATATTTACACATGTACATTTTATATTTCTATATTTTACACATTGTTGTTGTTGTTGTTAGGTGCCGTCAAGTCGGTATCTGACTCATAGCGACCCTCTGTACAACAGGGGAAATGCTATTGTCAGTGCTTCTCTGCTGTTCATAGGGTTTTCAATGGCAGATTGATTTTTGGGAGGGGGTTGCCAGGTCCTTCTCCCGAACCTACAGCATCTGGTGTTCCCAGGCAGTCTCCCATCCAGGTACTAACCAGGCCTGACCCTGCTTAGCTTCCGAGATCTGATGGGATCGGATGCCACAGGGCTACTGCTGCAGGATTTTACACATATATATATATGCATATGTGCACTAGTTTACTTTCCTAGCTCTGTCCATTGAGTGGCCTAGAAGCAATGACATTCCACTAACAACAAGCACTCCTGGTGCCCAGATCTTGGTTTCTACACACCATTCTCCAATGAAAAGAAAAGGCTCTTAAGAGACATAGATGACTATAAGGCTAAGGCAAGAAAAATACAAGATGAGTCTGAAACATCTTCTGTGTCAGAAAAGGAAATTTTCATTAAAAAAAAAAAAAAAAGAAGTGGGAGCTTGTCGAAAGAGGACAAGAGCCAACCCAAAGGTGTCCTTAATAGTCAATGATGGAATGAACTAAACAACAGAGTGCTGGATTTAAACACAAACATCAATGAGTCCACAATGGCATAAATAATCAAGGAAATAAGGACAGAGGGGAGAAGAGAGTTGCAAAGGAACTTCCAATTAAAAATACAGAAAGGGGGACCTGGGGGAATAGCTCAGTGGCAGAGCACTTGCCCTGCTTGTGCCAAGACCTAGGTTCCATCCCCAGCACCACAAGAGGAAAAAGAAAACGTGTGTGTGTATGCGGCTGTATGTGTATGTACATGCACACATACACACAAACATAAACACATACACAGAAAATAGGAAACAGAATCACCATGGGGAAAATGCCAGAAATGTTACAGATGAGATCCACTTGACAGATGCTACAACTGGAGGGCAAAAGTTGGAGGAGAAACAGAAGTTACACAGTCTCCAAGTATCTCCCACAAGTTACTTATCAGCTAAAAAGTATCAACTAACCATAGGTAGTAAAAACGTTCATATCATAAACCCCTCTATATAGCGCACTAAGGATACATCATTTTTGTGGCATTCTTGCAAAAATGCATAAGCTTGGATCAATCAAAACCCACTATTTTGTACAATATACACTAATAAAAAATCCAACCCCCAGCCCTACGAATCAGGAGGCATACTAAAAACAACCCATCAGTACTCTTCAAAGTGTCATGGTCAAGAAAGACAAGGGAAGCGTGAGAGACTTACGGACTAGAAGACACTATGGAGAAATAACTAAATTCAATGTGGGTTCCTGGATGGGATCCTGGAATAGAAAAATGACAGCTGAAAATTTAGGTTAATTATAAGGCCTATTTTTTAACTAATTTGCTACTCTTGATTATGTATGGTTACGTAGAATGTTAACATCAAGTGAAGAGGGGAAAGGAATATAAGGAACTTTTCTGCACTATTTTTGCAACTGCTCTGCAAATCTAAAATTAGATTAAAAGTTCTTTAATAACTGTAAGAAATTCTGAGCAGAGAAAGAGGAATTACCCTTACATAGGAGGAAATATCTTCCACTGAGACAGCAATGAGAGGGAAAAGGAATCTGTAGGGACAGTGAACAGTGAAATGGAAAAATGAGGGAACTGAGCAGTTCACTTTTGCTGTCTTCTATTTTCTCGGGAAGTAGGAGTTATCATCTGTTCCCCTCTGTTAAACAGTAGCATCAATCAGGAAAATGTGCCATTATCAGCCAGCTCTAGAACAGAGCAAATAACTCAAGGCATATAGGGGAACAGAGAATAAAATTTCTGAGAACCACAGGGATAGGAGCTAAATTGATGTTATTCATGTTTTAAGTGCTGATGTACTTCACATTTATTTTTTAAAGTTATGCTTGTTCCTAACTTTGATGACATACATGACAGTGACCAGACTTGGGATGTGTGCTGTTTAAGATATACAATTTCAACTAGGGGTATAGGTCAGCAGCACAGGATGTGTTTAGTATTACCAAGGTCTTGGGCTCAATTCCCAGCACTTCCTTCCCTCCTCACAATATACACTTGCTGAACTTTATACGAATTTTCATTTAACTATTGGTTTTAAAACAGAATGATGGCCAGGCACCATAGCACATACCTATAATCCCACCAACTAGGAGGTTGAGGCAGGAGGATCACGAGTTCGAGGCCAGCGGCAGCCTGGTCAACTTAGCAAGACCTTGTCTCAAAAATAAAAAATTAAAAACAGCCGGGGAGTGCAGTTCAGTGGTAAAGCACTTGCCTAGCCTGTGTGAGGCCCTGGATTCAATCCCCAAGTACTGGAGGAGGAAAAAAAGATAAGTTACTACTACATAACTATGACTAACGTTCAGGACTCACAGGCCAGTTACACTGGAGGCCAAAAACGTCATAAATCATTTAGGGGGTTCATCTTCTATAATCAGCCAAAAGTATTCATTAACTAATGAGCGTAAGGACCAAAGCCTACAAAGTAAATTGCTAATTAGCATTTGTAGAAATGCATACATAATATTACCTGAAGCTTATAAGACATTTAACTGCCTGGGGTTTGTTGTGGTTTGACTATAAAATGGCCCCTGAGGCTCCTGTTTGAATGCGTGGTCACCAGCAGGTGGTCCTGCTGTGGGAGGCTGGTGGGAGTCGGTCCTGGGCACAGGTCTTTAAAGTTTCACCCAGGCCCCCAGCTCCAGCCAGGCTCGCTCTGCTCATGCCCCCCACCATGTCCCAGGCCCTGCTGCGTGGACTGAGCGCCTCAGTCACGCCTTCCCTGCCGCTGGGGACTGGAGCTCTGAAGCCGGGAGATAAACTGGGGTCTTTCCTCCTGTAAGTCCTGTCTGTCAGGCATTTTCCCACTCGATGCAAAAGCTAATGTGGGGTTATTTTGATTTTGCTATAAAAACCACATTTTGATTTTTGAACACTGAACATCCAGAGAAAAATCACGTAAGAATTTTTAATGTGGGAGAATTTAATGACTGAGAACTCCATACTTTAAAACTCTTCAATGTGGCTGGGGGCCACAGTGCACACCTGTAACCCAGCGACTCTGGAGGCGGAGGCAGGAAGAGCATGGGTTCGAGGCCAGAGGCAGCCTGCTTAACTCAGCAAGACTCTGCCTCAAAAGAAAAAAAGAAAAAAGGGGCCAGGGTGCACCTCCTACTAGAGTGCTTGCAAAGTATGTGCAGGCCCTGGGTTCAGTCCCACAGTACCACCCAAAACAATAACAACAACAACAAAACCCTTTTAAATGCAAATAAGGGCCCTCTCAGTCCCCTGGGAAGAGAGAGCAGGAGACACTCCATTTGCCAAATCCCCAAAAGTAAGAGGAAACAAAAGATGAAAGATTCCACAGATGGGAGGGGGACCAGAAAAAAAGAAAAACAAAAATCCCTGCATTCACTCTCCATTATGCCACTGGGTCTGAAGACTCAGAGGTCTAACGCTGATCCTTCATCAGTGGGATGGGTCTAGAATAGAACTCATGCCAGCCTGCGGGGCGCATCCGCAATCCCAGGACTCCAGCTGAGGCAGGAGGAGAGACGGAAGTCTGAGGTCAGCCTGGTCTACCCAGCAAATTCCAGGCAGCCTGCACTACACAGTGAGACCCTGTCTCAAAAACACAGAACACCAAGCCAGGTGCTGTGGCTCACGCCTGTATTCCCAGCAACTCAGGAGGGTGAGGCTGAGGATGGCGAGTCGGAGGCCACCTGTACTACTTAGACCTTGACACAAAATAAAAAATCAGAGAATGGGATGGGGGTGCAGCTCAGTGGTAGAGCACCTTGAAGTATGTGTGAGACCCTAGGTTCAATCTCCAGTACCACAAAACAAAACAAAACAAAAAACCAGAAGTCATAATTTGAGTTTTTGAAATTACAGTGCTCATATATTCCAGGAGATCTGAAATAATGCATCCGAACCAGATCTAAGCAGGGAAGACATAAATAGGACATACTTGCCACACTATACAACTTAGATTCTTTTCTAGAAAATTATGCGCTCTGAAGCAGAATTCACTTGACTAAAACAACACATACAAATCTTCAAATAAATTTACTGATTTTTTTTATAACAAAATGTGAATCTTCAAAGAAATGTCTCACAAGTTACTCTTTTCTAGGAATACTTTAGATTAAAAAAAGAAAAACAAGTTTGAGAAGTACTATACCTCATAATAGTATAAAGAATCAAGGAGTTCTGACTGGTGAGTCAAGGGTCTAGCTGGGCTCTCCTTCATCTGGTCTCGCTCCGTTTCTTTGGAATGTTTTATCTTTGATATTCCAGAGACTAGTTACTAAAGATTACAGAGAGTGGTCCTATTTCTTTCATTCTTTTTATTCTTTTATTCTGTTGGAATACGGCTATCTTTTCCTGTATTTGGACACTTGGCCCCAGAGGGTGGTGCCGTTGTGGAAAGCTGTGGAACTTTGGGACGTGGGACCTCGCTGGTGGAAACAGGTCCCTGAGGGAAGGTCCCACCCAGCTCCACACTCTGTCAGGCCCTCTCTCTGCTCCTGTTGGCCAAGAACAGAACGGTAAGCCTTGTTTTGACTTCAAAATTTAATACTGAAAAGTTGGACTCATTACTTTACAATAAAAATAAATTTAGATTTAAAACACGTAGTGACTCCACCAAATAACTATGTACGTTTAAAGTTGAAAGTACTATCCAAAATATGAACTTTCTGTTTTAATCAAAACTTGTTTTCCATGACAATATTCCTAAATGAAAAAATAAAAACCCTTTCCCTACCATCAGATGAAAATAATATGGAAATTAACATAGGTTACATAGTATGTTCAAAGTATACTTCAGTTCCTTTCATAAGCAGAATAACCAAAAAAGAGACTCATTTATGCTTCTGCCATATATTAACAACTATCTGTAACTGTAAAAACTGTTCTGATAAACATCTGTAAGTCCTTTTAGACACTAAGTTCATATTGTGTTCACAAAGATAAACACACCAGTCTAGAGAGTTCAAGAGTAGAGAGCTTTGACCAAATACAGTTAACTCTTAATTATATGTAGTCAAGAGAAACAATTTAAAAGTCAACCTAACAGAGAATTATGCCCATCCCCACTACCAGAATCAATTTTAGCCAAGTAACAAAATTAACTGTTTGGAGAAGTCTTTTTATTTTCCTCATTCAGATTGTGTTACAGAGAAACAAGTGAGAAGTAAATGGTAGGACTCTCAACACTAAGTTACTCTGAAAAGAAACCTACGTGTAAATAAATGGTAAATGATTCAGTGTACTGTGGCCGCCTCCTTCTTACACTGGTACCTGAGTGGCAGGACAGCAGCAGCCAACCGAGAACCAAAAGGCCCTCGGTGCTCAGTGCTGCTGGAACTGATTCCATTCTGAGATCAAACAGCTTACTTGCCATTTGTTTTCTCTCTATATATAAATACATATATATCTGTTTTTCACCCTTAGTAATGGGGAACTGGGGTGTTGCTTTATTCTTGTTAGATGCCCTCCAGTTGGGCTGGACTCATAGTGACCCTAGGCACAGCAGAAGGAAACACTACCCAACACCGTGCCATGGACGATTCTTTTTTATGTTTGAGCCCATTGTTGTAACCACTGTGTTTCTAGTGTGTTTCTTCTCATTTTGAGTCGTGCCACATCAGCAAAAGGAGGTCCCAGGGACGCTACTCCATTCCCATCATTAAGGTTAAATTTACTTTCAGGAGGCAACTCTTCCCTAGTCATTTCTTGAAATGTCTTCCAGCCCAGGGGGCTCATTTTCCAGCACTCTATTTGGCAGTGCTTCTCTGCTGTTCATTCATAGAGTTTTTAATGGTTAGTTGTTTTGGGAATGGGCTGCCAGGTCCTTCTCCCTAGTCTGTCTTAGTCTGGAAGCTCAGCTGAAACCTGTCCACGAGTGGCCCTGCTCGTATCTGAAATACCAGTGGCGTAGCTTTCAGCATCACAGCAATATGCAAGCCCCCACAGCACAACAAACTGATGGACATGTGGGAGTTATTTTCATTGTTACTAAATTCCCCAAATCTTATCAGATAAACCCTACAAAATCCATAGGTAATCTTTGATGGGAAAAAGTTCATAGTAAATAATCTAAGTATACAACTTAATATAGATATTGATCATCACATACAAAAATATTTACAGATACATACATATACAAAAGTTAGCATATATACATATATTTCCTCCCTCTATCTGCTGAGAGGCACTAGAAACAATGACAGCCCACAGTAATGAGGACACACACAGCCAAGACACTGGTTTCTAATACAGTTTTCTAACACAGGAAACAGGGCTCAGAATGGAAATGGCTAACTCCAGGACCGGGGCACATAATACACTCTATGGGTCCTACCCATCTTGTAGTGCGAAGGTAAAAACAAATGAACGATGAAGTGCTGGGGCGAGGATCTCACAATGATGGGAGCATGTCAAGGGAGCACAGAACGGACCAAAAGAGCTCCTGATGGCCAAAGCCACAATAATTTGAGCAAGAAAATAAAGTACTACTGTACTATAACCCAAAATATAAGTACTCATGGGCCAATACTGACATAAACGACTACATGAATCAATAAACAAGGTACACAAATCTCCCTTACAGAATATTTCTAAAAAGTTTACATAGATACTACACCCTTGAGAAAGTAGAGCATAACTGTCCACTCTCCAACCATGCACTTCACAAAGATGCTCCTCCATAAAGGAAGGGAGAAATTTCACAGTTGGCAAACCTGACAAACCTCGGGCCTGGTTTACCTAAGTCAAATTGACCGCATGTACTCTAGACTCGATGCGATGGGAATGGCATTTGACCTGTGTCTTCCTCTCAAAAGCAGGTTCATGAAAGAGAGACCAGATAAATCCGAAATGAGGGACAGTCTACAAAATACCTCACTTGTTGTTAAGTGCTGTCAAGCTGGGTCCAACTCATAGCAACCCTACGTACAACAGAATGAAATACTCCCTAACACTGTGCCATGCCTGGCACCACGTCAGTGTTTCTCTGCTACTTCATAGGGTTTTCAATGGCAGTTTTGGGAGAGGGCTGCCAGGTCCTTCTCCCATTTTTGCAGTGCTGGGGATCAAACCTAGGGCCTCAGACCATGCAGAGCAAGTATTCTATCAACTAAGCTAAACCCCAGCCCCCTAAATACCTAACTAGTAATCTGCAAAACTATCTCCTTTTTGTCAAAAACAAGGAAATTCAAGAAACTGTTAAAATGAAAAAACACATGCTGACTGAATATGGTACCCTGGATGGGATCCTAGAACAAAAAAAGGACATGAGGGGAAAACTGAGGCAATGTAAATAAAACATGGACTTTAGTTAATAATCATGTGCCAATATTGGTTCCTTAATCGCAGGAAACGTGCTGCACTAATCAAGTACGTGAACAGGGGAAGCTGGATATGCGGTATCCAGGAACCTCTACACGATTTTTGTAATCTGTAAATCTAAAACCATTCAAAATAAGGGTTTATTGGAAGCATAAAAATAGTATGCTATATTTTATGTAATTACTCATATTTTCCATGTATCTGAAAAACTGACAATTTAGCCTAATACTTTTCTACTTTAATTAGTACATCAATAAAAATTCATATTCAAAATCTTATAAAACTCCATGAACTTTAACACCATCAACTTAGAAACTTAATGGGTCAATATTTGGATTTCAGGTTCTAAGTCCTAAGGATCCAATAATAAGCCAAAATAGAAAACAACACCTTGTCCCTACCTTGATGGAGTTTGTAGGCCACCGAAGAGAAAGACGATCTTAGAATCAAAAAAAAAAAAAAAAAAAATGTAATTTGCAACTGGGGAAATGTAAGATGCTATTACTTTAATCTAGGAAGTTAGAGTACCCCCTAAGGAAGCAACGTCATTCAGCTGAGGTAGAAAGCATGCGTAGTGAAAGTAAATAAAGAGTGGTCCAGATAAAGAGAAAAGCACAACGAGGCAAGGAGAAGGGACAGTGACAATCAGATGTGTTTGACGGATAATGGCTTAGAGAGGCCAGAAGGAGGGAAGAATGGAGGCTACTGAAGTTGTTTCAGGCAAGAGGACGTGACAAACTCAAGTGACGGTAATAGGAAGAAACAGATTCCAGCACCATTAGGAAGTAAGATGAACAAGACCTGGTGTTGCAGGGCACGGCGGTACACGCCTGCAATCCCAGCAACTCAGGAGGTGGAGGCAGGAGGATCACAAGTTTGAAGCCAGAGGCAGCCTGTGCAACATAACAAGACTCTGACTCAAAATAAAAAATTAAAAAATGGGCTGGCGGTGCAGCTCGGTGATAGAGCACCTGCAAAGTTTATGCAAGGGTTCAACCCCAGGTACCATCCACCCCCCAGAAAAACAAAGACCTGTTGACACGTTTGCTTAATTTGATTATCAGGGAGAAAGATATAAGGATCATTCCTAGTTTTCTGGATTTTATAATGAAAAGATATTGTCATCATTCACTGACAAAAACGATCAAAGAAAGAAAACCAATGTTTAGAGGTTTAGAATGGAAGGAAGCGAAATCAATTTAGTTTTAGAAAAGACTAGGTGTGACTCTACCGTCAAACCACTCAGGTGTCCAATCTCCTCAGATCTTGGAAGCTAAACACGGTCGGGCCTGGTTAGTACTTGGATGGTAGACTGCCTGGGAACACCAGGTGCTGTAGGCTTGGGAGAAGGACCTGGCAACCCACTCCCAAAACAATCAACCATTTAAAACCTATGAATACAAGAAAAGCACTGACATAGTGCCAGGCATGGCACAGTATCGGGTAGTGTTTCATTCTGTTGTATATAGGGTCGCTGTGAATCGGACCCAACTTGACAATACCTAACAACAAAAAAAATGTGAAATATGTTTAAGATATTCAAGAGAGGGTGTCAACCAGACAGCAAGATACATAAATCTAGAGCTCAAAGGAGACAGAAAACATTCATGCCCTTAGGAAACCTGACATTTTTATCCTAGACAAGAGGCTAACTATAATCCCCAAGTATCCAAGAAAAACATTACATGTAGATTTCAACCATCTGGATTTACTTAAAAGGCTAAGAGAGAATACAGTAATAATATCTCATTAGCTTAACAAAAATGCTAGGCACCATTCAAAATCTTGGTTTAAAAATAAACTAAGTTACCAAACATACTGCATTTTAAGTTTTAGCAGGAAGCTGGGCCTGGTGGCACACACCTGTAATCCAGCACTCGGGAGGCTGAGGCAGGGGGACTGACATGCGTCCAAAGCTAGCCTGAGCTACACAGAGCATTCCAGTCTACACAATGAGACCCTGTCTCAAAATAAACGAATACTAACTAAAATAAAACAAAATTTATAAGGGCTGACAAGTGCTGTTGGAAATGTCCTAAACTTGCAGTATACAATAAAATAGCCACTAACCACAAGTGGCTACTGGGCACTGAGATGAGGCTGGTGCAGCTGAGGAAGTGAATTGTTTACTTCACTTAATTCCAACTAAGGAAGCCACACGTGGCTAGTGGCTACAGTTCACAACAGGTTTAGGGCTTCCAGGGCTGGGGAGCCTGGGGAGCAGATGGAACTTTTCACTTTATCTGCTTATTATACTGTTTGAATTTTTATTTTACAAGTATACAGTACTTTGATAATTAAAACATTTTAAATATATTTGCATATATATACTCTTGTGGGGACTGAGGTTTATTTAACTCAGTTGGTAGAGTGCTGCTCTGCACTCTCTGAGGACCCAGGTTCGATCCTCAACACCACAAAAATGAGAGAAGGATGTGGCAGTCCACTCCCAAAAGCAATTCTGAAACAATCAGCCATTGAAAACCCCATGAGGGTTGATAAGAATCACACTGGACATGATGGCACCTAACAACAACATATTTCTTTGGGCTGGGGTTTAGTTCAGTTGGTAGAGTGCTGCTCCACACTTTCTGACAACGAGGTTCCACCCCCAGCACTGCAAAAACGGGAGAAGAATGCAATCCACTCCCAGAACAATCCAGAAACAATCAGCCATTGAAAACCCTATGAGGGTTGCTATGAATCAGACAGATCCACAGATCAACTCAAGGGTCCCTAACAACAACAACAACAACAACAACAACATGTACTTTTGTATTAAATAGAGAAGAGTTGAGAATCTGCAAGAGCTATTCAGTGGCCTTCTTGACTGCCTAAAGGTGGGAGAAACCAAGGATAACAAGATTTTCAGATCCTTTTGTTTCACAGCCTTTTTATGTTCTGGAAGTAACACTGGTACCCATCTGACTTTCAGACTGTTGGGGTCCCTCTAAGTGTTATCCCCCATACTATGTGGAACAAATTATTCCAAGTTTCCTGCTGAATTTACTCCTTCCTCCACCCCAAACTCATCACTCTGAAATTGATTTATGCTTCCATCTCTTATGATGCCAAGGTTCTTACTTGTAACATTTATTTTCGTATTTTCCACTGCTCATAGGTCATAACCCACACAGCTCCCATAGGCTTATACACATCGCCATGGGAAAATCCGACTGACTACCATTTTACAGGCTTCCTTCAAATTCACTTCTTTTTGTTATACTTGTTTTTCCCAATACCGGGGGCTTGAACCCAGGGTCTCGCACATGCCAGGCAAGAATGTCTTCAAATCCGTGAAAAGTTGGGTTCAAGTTTGTGTGGGGGTTCAAAATGTTAAAATTTAGAGGCTTTGGGTTTGGTTCAGGCTTGGCTTTAAATCCTATGTAGATAGCACGGCTTCAAACCAAACTTGAACCAGATCCCTGAACCCGTTCTGGTTCAAGTATTTTTTTAATTTTTCTGAACCCAGTGAAAAATTGGGTTTAGGCTCAGCTTTTAATGTTTTGTTTTGTTGTTATCATTACCAATTAGACCCTGACAAAATATTGCAAAAAATTTTTATTCATCTATACATGGGATTAAAACTTTAAATCCAAACCTGCAATAACCCTGAACCCTCTACATTTTAATACACTGAACCCTCACCTGAACCTGAACCCAGTTTTCCACAGGTTTAAAGCGCTACAGGGAAGTGCTCTGCCACCAAGCCACATTCCCCAGATTCTTTTTGAGACAGGGTCTCACTGCTAAATTTCACAGGCTGGTCTTTATCGGACTTTTCAGAATGACATTCAATTCGGTGTGCATCTACAGAAGAGAAATAAGAGACTTTTTCCTAACATCTGACAGAAATATCAGGTGAGATATCCCCAATTCAGTGCCAAAATGAAGGAAATCTAAATAGCAGAAACTGTCTAGAGCAGTCTACCAGAGTCACATACTTTAGGATCAAACCCTGGCTCCACCTGTGCTATTCTGAGCAGATTATTTCAGCTTCAATTAGCCATTTAGTTTCAGTCTCTTTATCTACAACATGGGGGTTTAGCTGCCTTATAAGGTTGCTAGGATGATGAGATGAGACAATCATAGAAAGCACAGAGTACAATGCCCAGCTTATAGTAAGCAAGTGAATGACTGTCATGGTGCTAGATGTCATATATCTTCTGAATTTGCTATTACTTCAGAAGGAAACTAATTTAGCATAACTTATACTTTACAAACTTATGTTGACTGTTCCCCCAAGTAAGAATGCCATACTGAGGGAAAATTATTTCATTGTGTGAGCAGAAGAAACCGGTTTGCTTTAGATAGATTATCACGAGCTGTACGGGTCTGTTCAAATTCTAACATTCTGTGAGGCAAACTTCAAACCTTTTTCAGCCTCCAATGAACAAACACTTCACAACCAAATCAGTGGGAAAATATACACTCTAAAACTTCATTAGGCTTGCAAAGATTCTAACTTACAAGAGAGAAACAATCATTAAAATACCTCCCGTAGAGTGGAGGGAAAAGGGATACCAAGGTAAAGCAGCAACATACAAAGGTTTAAGGACTACACCATTGAAACATCTCACTGGCCCTCCCTAGCAAAGCCAAAGCCAAAGCCCAAAGCAGATGCCTCAAGTGAAAACACAAGGAAAGGAAAGCAAGAAAGTTCACCCAGTATTTAAATTTTTTACTCTGAGTTATACCTGGTGGGCTGGTAATATTTAATAGGTATTAAAAATCCGTTGGGGGGATTTTAATGTAAAAAATGTTAAAATCATGATGAACACGTCAGTTTATAAATGCACTCAACCGTCAAAGCATTGGCCACAGACAACCATCCCTAATGAGAAACCTCAAAACCACAAATCAGGAACTAAATAAAGAGACAGTGTCACTTCCTTCTAAACATCTAGGAAGGAATTTAGAAACACTGAAGTTCTGAAACAGTGAGAGATTTCAGTATCAAGCTAGAATCCCTGCATTCTACTCTCCCTGGCACCCAAACAGGCCATTTACAGTTGGAGAAAATAACAGCCCCACACAAAAACCTGCTCTCACCAACACAAGACACTTTGTAGGCAGCGGTTTTTAACCTATCTTGACACTGTACATCTCTTCTGAGAATTTGATTTAAAAAATGGACATTTTCTCAATGAAAGAAACGCACTCAAACAAAACTAGGCGCATAATGTCAGGGGTGGGGATAAGAGTCCCCTAAAATCCCTGATGCCTAGACAGCAGACTCCAACCCACACCTCAGGATTAAGGCAAAGTATAATCTAAGCAGGAGCTGGGATTTATCTCAGTTGGCAGAGCGCCGCTTTGCAGTGCAGCATCTGAGGTCCCTGGTTCGGATTCCCAGCAAATGGGAGAAGGACGTGGCAATCCACTCCTGAAGCAATCCCGAGACAATCAGCCACTGAAAACCCTGTAAGGGTGACTATGAGTGGACACAACTCAACGGCACCTGGCAACAACATAATCTAAGGAAACCTAATTTATCAATTAGAAAAGGAACCAAAGTTAAATGACTTTAGTCCAGAAAACAAAATAAGAGTGGAGATATTTTCTGTAGCCTGGATGATGAATGTTAAGACTTTGTGGTTGGGAGAGAGTATTAATCAAACTGAGTAAGAGAGACGAAAAACAACAGCAACAACAAAAAACAGCAAGGATCAGAAATTATTACTATTATTAGGCGCCGTCGAGTAGGGTTCGACTGCGCATAACATAAAGAAACGCTGCTACCCGCCCCTGCGCCTGCGCCGTGCGCACGGTAGGTATAATTAAAACAGCACTAGGACACAGTTGGCTGTACTTGCTCTGAAAGAGCAGTCATGAAATGGCCAAGTCCTGCACCTCCACAGAGGGCTGGAGGAACAAAGTTAACCGAGTGGCAACCGTGAACACTCGCTGGCAGGTGGAAGCACACGGTGATGGCAACTCCCGAAACTTTTTTTTTTTTCCTTATCAAGAACTAAGTACACTTAAATCTGGAAGAAATGAGAGGCGGGATGAGGGGCAGACATCCTACAAGGGCGGCGAAGGGATCTGCAGGAAGTGTTAAGGGCTGAAACTGTAGAGCTCAAGGGGAAGAACAAAGCAAAGGGAGCAATAATAAAGCAAAAGAGGGAAGAAATCTAACCACCTGAAAACTGTTTAAAAATTTTTTTAATTCCAAAAAAAAAAAAAAAAACTAAACGAAACAAAAAAACAACCAATCAACCAACTTCTTCCCCCTTTCTCGACACGTCAACGGGAGCAAGCTGGCCAGGAGGCGCCGAGGCGCAGGCAGGGCCCCGCTCCCGCCCCCGAGCCCGAGCCCCGGCCCGCCTCGGGCGTCCCCGGCCGCACGGGCGCTCCCTGCACGGCGGCCAGCGGAGGGGCCGCGGCCACCTGCCCTCCTCCCACCGCGGGGACAGAGGAAGTGGGGGACGCGGGGAGGGGCGCCGGGGAGTAAAGCGGGACCCCGCCGGGAGCGCCGGGCCGCGGGTGCCGCCCTGCAGGCCGGGCCCCTCACGCGACGGTCGCGGGGGCGCACGCGGGGGCACGGGGTCTACGGGGTGGAAACCCACGGGGGACGCTCGGGGCGCATGGGGGCGCGGGGTCGACAAGGCGGAAACCCATGGGGGACGCTCGGGGCGCGCGACCCCGCGACCCCGGGCCCGCCTCCCGCCGCCTCCCCCGCCTCCCCGCCGGGCCCGCTCCGCCCTCACCTGCGCGCGGGGAGCCCGGGCGCTCGCGCCGCGAGGGTCGTCCCGGCCGCCGCTCCCTGGAATTCCGCCTCCGCCCGCGCGCGCCGGGAGCGGACACCGAGCCCCGCGCCTGGCGCTGCCGCCCTCCCCACGCACCTCGGGAGCCCGCGGGCGGGGGGCGAGCGCGGCTGTCACCGACCCACACCGACCGACCGACCAACCGCTGGGGACGCTCGCCAGCCGGCCTCCCGCAGCCAGCTCCCGGGGCGGCGGGGCCGGAAGTGAGGGGACCGGAAGTGGCGGTGTCCTCGGCCCTGGACGGCCTCTCTCTCTCTCTCTAAACCCGGCCGGGCGCCGCCACGTCTCGATGGTGCCGGCGCGCCTCCACGGGGCTCCCCCCGCCCCTCTCCACGGCCTGGCCCCGCCCCCGCCCTCCCCGCGGCGGCCCTAGCAACCACATCCGGGGCTCCGCCCGTGCCGTTGCCAGGGTGGTTTTTCCGGCTGCCGGCGGAGTCGTGGAGCCGCGGTGCACTCGACGCGGGAGGCGCCGGGCGCTGGCAGAAGGGGGCGCCCGCCTGGCGTGGGCGCCCGGGGTCTCCTAGCCCCTGGCGACCTTTGGCTGTCACTGACGCGCTCTGGAGCCCGGGGTCTCCGGAGCCCGTGGTGACCCTTCGTTCTCTCTGACACGCTCTGGGGTCCGGGGTCTCCTGAGCCCGTGGTGACCCTTCGTTGTCACTGACACGCTCTGGGGTCCGGGGTCTCCTGAGCCCGTGGTGACCCTTCGTTGTCACTGACACGCTTTGGGGCCCTGGGGTCTCCGGAGCCCATGGTGTCCCTTCGTTGTCACTGACGCGCTCTGGGGTCCGGGGTCTCCTGAGCCCGTGGTGACCCTTGGTTCTCACTGACACGCTCTGGGGTCCGGGGTCTCCACAGCCCGTGATGACCCTTGGTTCTCACTGACACGCTCTGGCCTCACGCGTTGGGCGCCCCCTCGCCTGAGGTGCAGGTGGGTGGAGCTCCCCACGGCACCCCCAAAGAGCCAACGCGTCCTCTCTGGGCGGCAGAGCGGGATCGAGAGGGCGAGGCCGGGGAGCCTCCCTCGCGTGCCCTCCGCACCTGCCCTGTGCCTGCGATCCCCGGCCGCTGCGCTCGGCCCGCTGACAGTGGGTCCCCAAAACTCTCCGTGGCCGCGATCTCTGCTCTCTGCTCGCCCCGTGACTTGCTGAGGTCGCTGCACAGTTCCTTTCCCCGCAAAGCCCGTCCTGGTGTCCTAAGCCGAGGCCCCAGCCTGCGCGCGGGGTGCCCTCCCCAGCCCCAGCCGGGACTCGATCACGCGTGGCACCTGCAGTCACCGCGTCTGCACGCGTCTCCCTTCAGACTGCTGGACGGCTGCTCCTTGGACGGCTCTGGATGCTCACTTTTATCCCCTTTCGCTTGTAGAAATAGGAAGGGTAGCTGTGCACACGCTGTGACTTTTATTTTAGATCGCTATTTCTCACCTTCCTGTACTTGTCCCCATTAGCTGGCAAGACATTTTTAGTGACAAAGTGCCAGGAGGCAGAACTCTGCCTCTGCGGATTTCCAGGGAGTTTGAGTAGAATGAAACATTCCTTATAGTTATCTTTGCCAGGCTCATGAATAGTATATGTGTCACAGCCTATGTTCCAAATGTAAGTAAAAATATTGTGAGATCACCAGTACATCATTTCTTACAAAAACAGTATTGAAATCCCAAAACATCAATCTAGTATAAAGGGTCCTCCCTTATTTTAATAGTTTGTAAGAGTATATGTATTTCCTCTACTCAACACCTAGGGATATTTAGCTTTACTAAAGTTAGTCTGTTAGACTGCTAGTCTCAAAGATGTTTCCTAAGTTAGAAAGGTGACTCCTTGCTTTGGTTATTTGCTCATAGCTGGATAGTTTCCTTGGCAGCTGTTGATGATTTTGAGTACACATGTACATATGTGTACAATATGTTGTTAGGTGCCATTGAGTCCAACTCAATAGCAATGCTATGTACAACTAATTAAACACTACCTGGCACAGTGCCATGCCTAGCACTATTGTCAGTGCTTCTCTGCCACTTACAGGGTTTTCAATGGCTGATCGTTTTTTGGGTGTAGGCTGCCAGGTCCTTCGCCCAAGCCAACAGCACCTGGTGTTCCCAGGCAGTCTCCCATCCAAGTACTAACCAGGCCCAACACTGCTTAGCTTCCCAGATCTGACGAGATCAGACACCAGGGGACTATGGCTGCAAGCACTATACACATATGTGTATATACACACACATATATATGCCAGCCCACTCAAACTGTAAGTTCAGTTTCAAAACTTACTGTGGATTTTTCTGCTCAATGCCATCCTCGTAGTGGTGCCATATCAGCAAATGGAGGTCCACAGGGCTTTACTCCGTGCCCATCATTAAGGTTGACTCTACTTTGAGGAGGCAACTCTTGCCCAATTGCCTTTTGAATTCCTTCTGCCCTGGGAGGCTCAGTTCCTAGAACTATATTTCACAGGCTTCTCTGCTATTCATAGGGTTTTCAATAGCTAATTGTTTCGGGAATGGGCTGTTTGGTCCTTCTCCCTAGTCTGTCTTAGTCAAGAAGCTGAGCTAAAACCTGTCCACCATGGGTGGCCCCACTGTTATCTGAAATACCTGTGGCCCAGCTTTCAGCATCACAGCAACACACAAAGCCCCCACAGCATGACAAGTTGACACGTCGGAGAGTGTCTGTTTCAGTATATAGATACTCTTTATTTAACTAACCTTTTGTTGAATGTTTAGGTTATTTCCAGTTTTGTCTACAATCCTGTAACGACAGAAGGCATATTCTTGCGTGGTGTGCAGAATTCTAAGAGGGCCTCCAATGACTCTCACTTTGTAGTATTCTCTCCCTGTGAACGTGATAGGATTGCTCTCCCGTGATTATGTTATATTTAAGGAGATTTTGTAAACGTAATTTAGGTTACACATCGGTTGACTTTGAATTCATCAAAAAGGAGGTAATCTGGGTGGATCTAACCTAATCCCATGATCCCTTTAAGAGGAGTTTTCTCCTGCCAGTGGCCGTAGAGTCAGTCAGAGATTCAAAGTGTACAAGAGGTTCTACGGGAGGAATGTTCTCTGTTGTGTAATGAAGAGGACCACAGACATATCCCTACAGGAGGGGTCTGGGAGCTCAGAATGGTCTCTGCCAACAGCCAACCTCAGTCCTACAACAGAAGGAATTCTCCAAACAACCTCAATGGGCTTAGAAGCAAACTCTTCCCGAGAGCCTCCAGAAAAGAGTCTAGTGTCTGACTGACATCATGATTTCTGCTTTGTGAGACCCGAAACAGAGGACCCAGTTGAGTCCACCTGGACTTCTAATCTACAGAAGTGTGAGATGATAAATGGTGGTTGTTTTAAGCCACCAAGTATATGATAATTTGTCAGCTCTCAGAAGCTAAGCAGAGTTGGGCCTGGTTAGCCCTTGGATGGGAGACCACCTGGGAACACCAGATACTGTAGGCCTGCGAGAAGGACCTGGCAACCCCCTCCCAAAAAACAATCAGCCATTGAAAACCCTATGAATAGCAGAGAAACACTGGCAATAGTGTTTCACCTGCTGCACATAGGGTCGCTATGAGTTGGATACCAACTCAATAGCACCTAACAACAACAACAATTTGTTACATAGCAGTAGAAAAATTCACGTTTGTAAGAAATTATTTTTACATCTACAATTATTTTGGGGGGATAAAAATCCCAGATACAGACTTTCTGAATAAAAAGTTACACACATTTTTAAGGTGTTTGTATCATATCGCTACCTTGCCCTCCACAAACTTTGTACCAATTTATGTGTCTCCTAATAACCTATGTTATCACAGCCTGGCAAGCACTAGATACTGCCATTCTCATAGGCAAAAACAAAAGAAGATTAAAAAGGTTTGTATTTTTCTTATGACTAGTAGGATTGACCATTGTTTTCTTTATTGGAGTACAGGTGGCAGGTCTTGTTTGGTGAATTGCCTATTCTTAAACCCTTTGGTTAGTTTTAGTATTGACACAGAGAAAGTATTCCCTAACTTGTACGACAGCGTTTCTCTGCTGTAGTGTACTCAAGGTGGAGATGACGAAAGAGCTTAACTGAGAGGATGGGGCTCCTGAGGACGGCTCGTTACTGCCACTCCCTGCAAAAAGAAAAAGAAAAATACGTCAGACGTTGATTACATTGTGCAGAATCGGGGAACACTCACTTCATCGGTTTAGGCAGTATTGGCGCCTTATGCTTTTCCAGGGAAAAAGTACAGTTTGTCTGGCTTGGCATTAGACATGTAATTGTTTTAGAGCTTGGCGTGGTGGTGCACGCCTGTAATCCCAGCACTCGGGAGGCTGACGCAGGAGGATCAACACAGTTCAAGGCCAGCCTGGGCTGCATAACAAATTATGAGACTCTGTCTCAAAAGAGAGATAGAAAGGGGAGGGGGAGAGAGAGAGAAAGAAAGATCGAGCGAGAGAGAGAGAGAGAGAGAGAGAGAGAGAGAGGAAGAGAAAGAGAAATGTAGTTGGTTTAGAGATACATTGTATTTTACCATGGAAAACTGTAGCTTTGACTGCTGTGGGGTTTTTTTTTTGGTTTTTGTGTGTGTGTGTGTGTGTGTGTGTGTGTGTGTGTGTGTGTGTGTGGTACTGGGGGTTGATCCCGTGGCCTCACGCCTGCATGCTTTGCAAGTGCTGGACCACTGAGCTGCACCCCCAGCCCTTTTATTTTTTTCCTTACTTCCTGAGACAGGGTCTCGCTAAATTCCGCAGACTTCCTCTGGTCTTGAACTTGCGATCCTCCTGGCTCCGCCTCCCAGGCCACTAGGATTACAGAGGTGCGCCACCACGCCCAGCTTGACTGCTGTTTTTGAAGGAAATAATACTGTCAACTTGGGCATTGGGGGAGCTAATATCTTCCTAAATAAAGATATTGCTATTTTCAGTTCCATCAAGATGACCTGTAATCTCTGACAGTATATAAAGGATGAGTATTTATCTGACGTGCTTGAGCCCAGAAGTATTTTAGATTTTGAATTTTTTTGGACTTGGAATATGGAGGTAGATTTACTGGGTTGAGCATTCTTAATCTATAAATCCAATTGATTTCATTTTTTTGGATTAGGGATATTCAACCTATATTAGATTGCTCTTATCCCAGGATGGGGTAAGAGAGGAAATTCAAGGTACTTTTTCTATAAACTCTGAGATGATAGGGTTTATTTCTGATGTATGAAATAACATGAGTGGAAAGGAAGGAAGGATGCGATGGGAGATGCCCTTTTTCTTTCAGAGAGTAATTTTGATTAGTTTTGCTTTTTCTTGAAAAACTGGTTCTGACTACTTCAATTTCAGAACACTGTTATCTTCTTAATAAGAGCAAGATATTTTTAGATTGTTTTTAAACAATTGCATATTTACAGCAGCCATACCTCTGTGTCATCCGATCCTGTCAGATCTTGGAAGCTAAGCAGGGTCAGGCCTGGTTAGTCCTTGGATGACAGACCGCCTGGGAGCACCAGGTGCTGTGGGCTTGAGAGAAGGACCCAGAAGCCCACTCCCAAAACAATCAGCCATTGAAAACCCTGTGAATAGCAGAGAAACACTGGCAATAGTGGTAGCCATGGCACCTTGTGGGGGAGTGTTTGCTCTGTTGTACCTAGGGTCACTATGAGTTAAACCCAACTGGATGGTACCTAACAACGGCAACAAAGGTTTAGAGGAAAATGTACAAGGAGACCCCTTATAGATGAGTGAAGTTTCTTGTTTAATTTGATTAGTTTTGTTTCAGTCAAATGGCCAAATCCCGTTCATTTAGAAAAGCTTGCCCTCCCTGCCAGTCAGACAGGGCTGCTCTTTGTTCATAGCATCCATACTGGCCTGCTTCCCCATGGAGGCCTGGTGTTTTGAGATCTAGGCAAGTATTCAAAACACTGGCGTGGCTTGCTGCTCGCAGTGTAGAATGGGTCACTGTGGTCAGATAAGGCCCCACCAGTATGATTCAGAGATGCTATACCACAATGAAAGGGTGTGGACTCAACAAGACTGCACTGAACCACATTATAACTGTGTGATCACTGAAGTCCAGTTTTACCTTTACCAGTTATTTCAAATACATATAGTAAAGGAATTTGGTAACCAAAGGCCCGAGCCATCATCACTATTATTGAGGCCTTTTTTACAACAACCATTTAGAAAAAGCCTACTGGTGGTGATTCCTATGATAAAAAGTCTTCACTTGAGTTGGACAGCATGGGCAGAAGAAATCTGACAAAAAAAATTTTTGTCAAAAAATTATGTGCAGGCCAGGCACCTGTAATCCCAGTAGTTGAAAGGCTAAGGCAGAAGGATTGCGATTTGGAGGCTAGCCTGGGAGACACAGCTATACCCTGTCTCCAAACGAACGAAAAAAAAGTTGTGAAAAGAGATGCACATGTCACCTGGGTGGCTCCGGAGCACAGCGAGAAGAATGGGGTGCCCACCACTCATAGCATCCACTCGTGACTACCTTCTTGTTACCTTGGCCGCAGGAGGCCCAGAGCAGACAGCTTCTGGCAAGGGAGAGGCTGGCTGGGAAGGCAGAAGTGAGCCCAGCCAGGGCCGTGCAAGTGTTGTGACAGTTCTGCGGGGCTCAGGGAGAGCCCTGCTTCCCGTATGTGTTCAAGACGGGACTTCATAAAATCCCTGAAGCGCAGGTTCACACTCCTGAAAAGACTTAAGAGAGAAGGCAAGATATCGCCACGTATTTGTTGGGCACTCTGTTAAAGCGTGAAATACTATGCTAAGCGCCTTACAAGGAGTGATCCAAAAAATAGAGTGCACGGTTAAATTTAATATTATTTTCTTATGTCACTAATCCCCCTCAAGGTACACCCCTGGATTCAAACATACTTGTCCTTCCTTCCACTTTCTGAAGCAGTTCCGGAAGTCGTCTTTCATGAGTTTCTGTTGTTTCATCCTCTGTCGCGACAGTGCTCCGTGTCACAGACCACTTCTGGCACTGCAGATTCTGTCAAAAATATTAGGGTGCGTCCTCATCTACCCTGTTCACCAGATCTGGCACCAGGCAACTCCTGGCTCTTCCCCAGAGTCAAAATGACCATGAGAGGTAAGCAGCTTGAATGGACTCAGGACATCCAGGCAGCCAGACAGCACAGCTAAAGGCACCAGGACTGCATCCGGAAGCGGCAGGAAAGATGGGATAAGTGTGTTCAAAGCCAGGCGAGGACTTTTGAGGGGGGTTAACGGCAATGCATCCTATACTGAAGAATTTTTTAAATTCACACATTCACCCTATTTTTTGATCGCAACTCCTGCGCTCTCACTGAATCTCACTGAATGTGCAGGAACCCTGTGGGGTAGGTACTGCGGCTGTCCCCTTCAGTAGAGAGGGAAGCAGATGCTTCTGTGGCTCCCTCAAAGACCAGGGATCCCAAAGCACTAAAAGGCAGTCTCTTCTCAGCTCAGATCGGTCCAGCACCAAAGCCCCGTCCTTCTATTATGCTAAGTCCCTGTTTTTACTCATAGGTAGGGGCAGTTCTGAGAGAGTAAGACCCACCTTCACTCTTAGTCTAGACATTTTTCTACATTATATTGTCTTCGTAATGTGTTCAGTCTGATGCATTTTCTCAAGTATTTCTGGCCTGTGTATATTCAGCTAATATATTAAATGGATATAAAAGTTATTGCGTTTTTAAGCTTTTAGGTGGAATAAGGTTTTCGTTCTCTTAAAGGAAACTATCAATCACTTGATTTGATTTTTTTGTTGCTGTTTTTAGTGAAGCATTCTGTAGAAGACTCCTGTAAAGGAGACACTGTCCCCCATGTGCTATTAAAAGTTGAGCCTCGTGACTCCCGTCTGACTATATTTTTTCTTTTAGAGAAGTTAGAGGGTACAGTCTGTAACCTCACGGAGAAAATAGCCACCAAGGCTCTCTCCAGAATCATTTTTAGTTCTTCAATTTTGGTAACCCCATATTTTCCAGATTAAATCTGTCTGATTTACTTCAGAAGTATGTATTAAAAAGCATTCAAAGGCAAGTAAGATTCAAATGCATACATAGGACAGAGGTAGGAAGCGTTCTGTGGGGAGGCCCTTCAGGAGGGAGGCATTCCTCATGGGAGCTTGCTTATTGTCAGAAATGCCTTCCCTCTCTATTAATTGCTATGAAGAGCACACTACTCGGTATAAATTTCTTTTTGATATTTGATTGACATATTGCTAAACTTGCCTTTTTTTTTTTTTTTTTTTTTTTGCATTTTCAAGAGGCAGAGAAGATACACTAGCAAGTTGTAAAAGGATCCTACCATTATCTTCTCTATCCTTGACGACACTTAGAAATGAATGGGTGACATTTTACATGAATATTTTTGAGTTTTTCCTCTTATCGTTGAGGCCTCGTGTGGGGAGTTAATAAGAGGTTGAATGCGTGCGTGGATAACATGGATCATCTTAAAGGACTGCAGTTCCAAAAATACATCAGCAGGACTGGACAGGTTTGACATAATGAGATTTCTATTTTAGCCTGAGTTCTGGAACTCTGAATAAACTATAAATTGAGCTACACAAGGTCCCAGGAAGGAAATTTCTCTTCTAAAGCATTCTAGTTGCATATAATGTTTTGCTTCCTCAGATTCTTTGACAAAGTCTATCTGGGCATCAATTTCCTGAGGAATACGGCTACTAGACATTTTCCAGCCTTTAATACATGAAGTGGGATGGAAAGCAGAAATCTGTATCGTAGCGAAAAATAAATTAAATTATAGAAAGCCATACCTGGAAGCGAGAGGGGAAATCCCTGCGTGAGCAGCGTGAGCCCTGGCAGAGATGGCAGAGGCTCCTGTGGATGCCTCAACTCTGCCCGTAACGGTGAAGAAGAAGAAAAGTCTGTCCATTGAGGAAAAGATCGGCATCATCAATGCCGTGGAAAGTGGCAAGAAAAAGGCAGAGATCGCAGCCGAATATGGAATAAAGAAAAATTCACTGTCTTCTATTATGAAAAATAAAGACAAAGTTCTAGAAGCCTTTGAATCTCTGAGATTTGATCCAAAGAGAAAGAGGCTGAGAACTGCTTTCTACACAGATCTGGAAGAGGCATTAATGAGGTGGTATCGAATTGCTCAGTGTCTCAATGTGCCAGTTAATGGGCCAATGTTGCGTCTAAAAGCTAATGATTTTGCCCAGAAGCTGGGACATAATGATTTTAAGTGCAGTAATGGTTGGCTGGATCGCTTCAAATCCAGGTATGGCTTAGTGTTCAGAGCGCAACCTGCGGAAGCCACAGGTATGTCAGTAGACCCTTCAACTGTCTGGCACCAAAATGTACTTCCTTATTATTTAAACGATTATCAGCCTAAAAATGTTTTTAATATAAAAGAGACGGGGCTACTTTATCGAATGTTACCTACAAATACGTTTGCATTTAAGGGAGAAACGTTCTCCATTGGAAAGTTATGCAAAGACAGAATAACCCTGGTGGTTGGTACCAACATGGATGGCTCAGAAAAACTTCCTTTGCTTGTCATTGGAAAGAACAGAAGTCCGCCTTGTTTCAAGGATGTAAAATCATTGCCAGTACATTATGAAGCCAACAAGATGGCATGGATGACTCCAGATATATTTGAAAAATGGATGCAGAAGCTCGATGAGAAATTTCAAGCCCAGCAACGAAAAGTGGTGGTTTTCGTTGATTCTTTTCCTGCACACCCGGAGGTAAAGAACCTGAAGTCCATCGAGTTAGCATTCTTTCCGTCGTGTTTATCTTCTAAATTTGTAGCCATGAAACAAGGTGTCATTAAAAGCCTTAAAATGAAATACCGCTATTTTCTTATCAAGAAGTTTTTAAGCTCTGTCGAAGGTAGCAAAGAATTTACCTTTTCACTACTGGACGCGGTGGACACATTGCATCTCTGTTGGAGGGCCATAACTCCGGAGACCATTGTGAAAAGCTACGAAGAAGCAGGGTTCAAGTCTCAGAAGGGAGAAGATGACACAGCAAAGGCAGAGAGCGACGCCGGGCTAGACCTGGCTGCCCACGCTCTGGGGGCAGGCGTGGAATTTCCCGAAGGTTTGTCCATCGAGGAGTACGCTGCCCTGGACGATGATCTGGAGACTTGCGAAGCAGCACCTAATGATGACTCGGCAGGCGCCCAAGAGAGCAAGCCAGATGAAACCGGATTTTATACTTCCGATGAAGAGGATGACGGTGGATCTCTAGAAATGGAAACCCCTCTGCCATCAAAAAATGAAGCCATAACAGCTTTGGACACTCTTAAAAAATTTCTTAGAGGTCAAGATATGAACGATGTGCTTCATAATTCTTTAGCAGACCTTGAGATTTTTATTAATTCTTTGTCACCTAAATAATTCCTCATTGTACAACATCTGAAGAGTAATAACTTTTCCTGATGGATTTTAGCATATCAGGTATGCAAGTGAGAAATGCCCCTTAAACATGAAAAATGGAAAACAGTAATCTGGTTTCATTGCAAAAGCCTTTGGTCTGAACAGCAAAGTTCCACAGTAAATGATGATTAAGTTACTGAAAATGGAAAATTCTTATTTAGCAAAGTTTTGGAGAGTAAGAAATATATTTCAGAGGCTTTGTATTTAACACGTGATGTATATGTTAAATTATAAAGAACTTCAGCTGTCTGGCTCATACATGTTGAATTGGTGATCATGTTTTATTTGTGTTTTTTAGGGTCAGATTGTGTGCTAGAATATTTTAATTTACCTTCCTAGTTTAAGAAATAAAATATCAATAGCTTAGGAACTTATTTTTCTAAAGACACATATATGCTGTATGTCTTCCAACTAGACTTTTAAGTATCAAAGTAGTTTAAAATTATTTTACTTTTCTTATAACTAGCTAATCTTCCTAATAAAAAAATTTACAGAAAACACTGAAAGTAAATTCTGATCTGCCTATACATCCAGATGATTAAAAGTGTGTCTTATCTTAGTACATTTGTTATTAGTAAGGTCAGATGAAAGGCAATGACCCTATCAGGATTTTTGTCACCTATGACCAGAAGATATGGGTTCTTCTAAGAATTTACATGTGTGTTCAATAGAAAAATATTGGAACAGTTATTAAATTCATATTTGTATTTTAATAGGATTACTCTTAAAAAGTAAATTTGAAGATACGTATGTAATTACCAATAAAATATGTGGTGCTTAGATAGTTTTCAGATTTTAACAGCTCAAGCTTTTAATCTTTGATACTTAATTATTTTCTTGATTTTACTGAAATTTTCAGGAAAACCAAAATGCCCTTTCAGCATATTCTGATGTTTGATCAATTCCCACCCCTTCCATACATTTTAGATGAAAATTGTTTGAGAAAGTTTCATCTATAGGATGCTTTAAGATACTGTGTGAAATCACTTAATTTCCATCTATAAAATAGTCTTTAAGCAGAAAATTATAATAATGTGTCCAACTTTTCCATTTTTTTTCTTTTATTTGCTATCCCAGGGTGTTGAACCCAGGCCTCCCGCATGCTTTTACAAGAGCTCAACCCCAGATCCTCACTCCTAGCCCATTTTTTACTTTTTATTTTGAGACACAGTCTCACTAAATTAGACAGGCTTGGGGTCCTCCTGCCTCCACCTCCTGAGTTGCTGGGATTACAGGTGTGTGTCACCAAGCCCAGCTCATTGTTAAATTTTGAATAGCATGCTTGTTTAACTTATGAAACCTAATTTAGGTCCCCTTTGAAAAGTACTGTATAAAAATAAAACATCCCGACTATTTCTATTATGAATTATTAATCTACCAACAGATGACACATTTGGAAGAAAATATAGAAAGCATTTTCACTTTGATTTACTCTGCTTTTAATATTTAGTGACAGTAACACTTAAAATGTACTAATATTCTGGAAGTTTCTTTTAGAATGAAACAGATTATTTAAATTAAAAACATTTTATTAATAATTCGGTTTAAAATTTTAATTTGGTTGAATCATGGATCTAAAAGAGCTCTTAAGCGCCCCACTGATCTCTTAAAAAAAAACTTCATTTACAGTTCGCCTGTTTATAAGTTAAATGTGGCATTTTTTTCATTGTTATGCTGTATAAATTCCTACTGTTCCAACAATGTTTTGCTTCTTTCTACTTCATCAAGAAGAAACCTTATATTGAATTTGCGACACTATTTTGCTACCTGTGGCTACTGAACTACTAGTGAGAGGTTTAGTTCAGAAGAAAATAGGACTAAGAGTAAATCAAGGCCTGCGGGTGTGTGTTGCCTGCCTGGTCCCTCCTTTCGCTGCACACAAGGCCAACTAGTTGGGAGGAAGGGGAGGGCCGAAAGGTAGCTTTCCAAGCAACCCATTTAGATGTTAAGAGAAGCCCCTCTCCTGGCTCAGCAGGGGCTGCAGCTCGGTAGGACTGGCAGGGAGAGCTTTGCACCTTTGGCAAGGCGCCCCCCCATCTGCCTGCACGTTTCCTGTCCCGTGGTGGGCTGGATCTCTGCAGTACCGAGAGCAACATAACAAAGCACAGCACGGAGTAAATCAGGAAGAGGAGATCCTGCCACCGTAAGACAGAAAGAAAGACTCCTGTTCCGGGCTATGGTGTCCGCCCAAGTGCTCTGAAAAGGTTTCATTCAATGGAATAAATTAAATCTTGCTCTAGTTCTGCATTTCCTTGCGAAAGATCTTTCACATTTGTCTGAATCTCAGTTTCTCCTATTCATAAAACAAGACGGATAATACTTCATTTGTATGTGTTCTGAAGATGAAAGGAAATGTTGCATGTAAATGCACGCAGCAAATGCTATTGTTCCCCAACTACAAGGAATGAGAAGGGAGTTCCCACGTTACTACTTCCGAAGATGACGCTACAGTCACCAAATATCAATGACTTTTTGTTTGTGTTTTTTGGTGCCGAGGATTGAACACACTGTACCACTGACCTACGCCCCCCACTCCTAGTGACACGTTTGACATCATTCTGTGCAATAAAATAGGGAAGCCAACATTTCTAGAAACATGCAGTTTATCCACAAGAGTTCCAAAGCTTCATTTTGGGTGAGGGAAAGGGAGATTTAGAAACATTCTTCCTGAATCAATCTTTTGCAAAGCAGCAATACAATAAAATAAATGCTCCTCACCAAGGGAGCCTTTCTGTTGCCCGATTAGCTGGCTCAGTTGTCCTTGGGCTGTAATTAACACATGAAGCTGGGCAGCCCGAGCCTGGGGTCACACTTGGTAATAAATGCACCACCGAATTAGTGTGCCTGGATGCCAGAACAGGCGAGGGGGCTTGACACACAGGAACGTTTTCTCACAATCCTGGATGTGGGAGTCTGAGCTCCGCAATCCTGCACTGCTGAGGGCCCCCCTAGGGTTGCAGTCTGTTCCCCTCTTCCTGTGTGCTCACAGGAGAAAGGGAGAGCGAGCTCCCTTTAGTCTTTTTGTTTTAGTACTAGGAGTTGAACCCAGGGTCTCGTGTGTCCTAAGCGAGGACTTCACCACTAAGCTGCACCCTCAGCCCCACCTTTCTTTTTTTTTTGCAGCACTGTGGCGTGGAGCCCAGCGCCTCACACAGGCTTTTGCAGGCACTTTACCACTGAGCCACGCCCCCAGCCATTTGTCTTTAGACAGGGTCTCAGTAAATTTCACAGGCTGCCACTGGCCTCAAACTTGCAATCCCCACTACCCTGCCTCCCAAGTCGCTAGGATTAAAGGGGTGAGCCAGCCACGGTGCCTGGCCTTCCTTTTTTGACTTTTTATTTTAAGACAAGCTCTCAGTTGTGCAGGCTGTCTCTGGCCTTAAACACGTGATCCTCTTGCCTCAGTCTCCAGAGTCACTGGAAGTGCGGGCCTGCGCCATGGCACCTGGCTCTGATGTCCCTTATAAAGACACTAATCCCATCATGAGAACCCCAAATAACCCTGACAATCTCCCCATCTCCAAATATTACACTGGGATTTAGCACTTCAAACAGGAATTTGAGGTGACACAAACATGCCATCCATAACTACCTAGTGTGAATAAAGGGGTTCACATATTTAGCTTCCCATTTTTTTTTAATCTAAAAGGACAGGCATATTTTAGAACTTGTTAATCAGCTGTAGTTATTAGCAGACTATAAAACATACACCTTGAAGAAATGGAGACATTTCATGTTCTTGAATAAATGGCGAGATTCAATATCGAAACATATGTCAGTTTCTCCCAAAGTAATCCCGATCAAAACCTCAATGCAGTTTTTTTTTCAAAAGTTTGCAAAATAATTCTGATTTTCATGTGGAAGAATAAATATGTATCAGTATCTAAGAAATTTTTGAAAAATAAAAACAATGAGGAGTATTTAACGCCCAGAAGTCGAAACAATATGTTGTAGGTAAGAGAATCAATACATTAATCCAATAAACAACATAGGATAATGCAGAAAAAGACCAGGAACTTAGACTATGATAAAATAGAGGTTTTAATCAACGCAAACAGATAGATTACTCAGTAACTGGTATTGGGACAACTGCTTAGCTATATGGGATTTTTTTTAAGTTATACATCAAAATGAGTCCATAAAGACTTTTGAAAGGAAGGAAGGAAAGAAAGAAATCAGCAAACAAACTTGCAAATGCTAGGAAAAGAAAAAGGTAAATGTAAAGTTTTAACAATTTTGTAACAGGGAAGACAGCATTCAAGAAAAAGTTGAATATAAAAAGACTAATGGTAAAAGAAAGCATGAATATATTTTCAGCATCGCTAGAAATCAAAGAGCAAATGAAACTATGGGATATCTTTGTCTGCCTTCTTTTTTTTTTTTAAAGTTTGGCCTGTAACGTTACTAAAAAATGATAATACCAAATATAGATAAGAAAATAGGAATATCGGGGCGCTGTTGTTGGAAAGATGAATTAGTCATGAATTGGCACGCTCTTCCATTTTCAAAGTATAGCTGACATACAGTCAATGCTTACCAGCTGCCATTGTCCCGTGTGTTTTGCATGTTACCTTATTTAATCCTTAAAATCTAACTCCAGCTCTTACCATTCCCATTCTACTGGTGAAAAAATGTAAGTACAACACGTAAAACAGGAATTATAGCATAATATTGAATCGGCGAAAAACAAGCCCTACTAGTTTAATCTACTATAAATCACACATTAACCCAACTTTAGTCCACAACAGTGACTTCCTTGATCAATTCGTAGACAATGTGTCAAGGAAACGGAAAAGTCCCCAATTCATCCCACGTTTACATTTTTTTCTCAGTTGTCAACTCTCAACAAGATGGTGTTTTTTTAAGGTGAGGCTGTTGTATAATCTTCTTGTGTCTCCCCCAAAGCACCTGTTAAATGCATAGCAGACTGTTGGTGTGACTAAATATTTGCCCAATGGAAAGTTTTACCTAGTCTTGTTCCCTGTATTCAGAATAAAGACTGGCCTTTTGTTTTGCTTTCCCTTCCTCTTTGTAAACCACAGAACTCGCCTTTGTGAGCTCAGAGTCCCTGCCTGGATGTTGGCTGACACCACGCCTTATTTTCTACATTGCAAAACAGCAACTCAGCGCAGAGATAAGAACCATGTTCACCTTTCCACCTGAGCAAAATGGGAGAAGGGCCTGGCAATCCACTCCCAAGGCAACCCCGAAGCACTCAGCCATTGAAAACCCTGTGAGGGTTGCTATGAGTCGGATACCGACTCGACAGCACCTAACAACAACCTAACAACCTGAGCAAAGGAGGAACCCTTCCCCAGAGCAGATCCACAGCTGCCTCTTTCAGCTCTTGGAGTGCCCTGCTGAGGGTTCTTTGCCCCAAACCATACCCTGACTAGTTCACTGTGTTGTCACGCCCTGTCTGTTAGAGCAAGTCCGCACCTGCGCAGGAGGGAATGCCGAGGGGAGCGTGAGTCCGAGGGTCCAAATAATCGCCAGAGGAACTCAAGGCTTAGAGAAAAGACAGTTATATTTCAATGGAAAGATTACGCTTTATTTTGTTTTGCTTTGTTTTCTACTGGCTGGAAGATGGGGACTTGGGAGCAAGCAAAGTTTAGTGTATTTTTAAAAGTATACTTCTTAATTCCCAGCTAGGTGTGGTAGGTGCAATTTAGATCTACTGTAAGGCGAATAACCTTTTACAACGTCCAATTGTATGCAGGCTGTGGAACTTCAGCTTCTAGTCCTCCTCCCCAACGTTGACCACTGTCCTCCAGATTCAATTGTTAAAGAAATCCTTCAGAAGTCCAGATCAATCTTATCTTATTTAGTTGCTCAGGGGTTTTTTGCAAATAGAATTGGTTCAAGCCTAGTGACTCTAAACACTGCAGGGGTGGGGCGGAAAGTGTGATGATTCAGCAAGGGCCTATCACGTTCATTAAGCCGGGCACTGAACATTTAGGAGCGAGAGTAAAAAGGAATTCTTCCTGGGGCACTGGCAGGCTAGTGAGGGAAGAAGATATTACTCAATAAGGACACGAATAAACACAACATTGCAACGGCAATAGATACACCGGGCGAGCGATACCTGCTCCCACAAAATCATAGACTATGGGGATTGGACTGGGTCTCAAGGTTAGGGAAGGACTCACTTAATCGTCTGGAGCTGAGCCCTGAGATTTGAATGAGAAATAGGAGTTTACTAGGCAGGGGCTGGAGCTTAGCTCAGTTGGTAGAGCGATGCTCTGCACACTCTGAGGACCAGGGTTTGATCCCCAGCACTGCAAAAAATGGGAGAAGGATGTGACAATCCACTCCTGAAGCAATCTCAAAACAATCAGCTGTTGAAAACCCTGTGAGCGTTATGAGTTGCACCTGACTCCATGGCACCTTCCTTTTGGAGAGCTCTTTGACCAGCTTTGGGGCTGGGATTTAGCTCAGTTGGTAGAGCGCCTCTCTGCGGTCCTGAGTTCGATCCCCAGCACCACAAAAATGGGAGAAGGACCTGGCAATCTACTCCCGAGGCGATCCTGAACCAGCGATTGAAAACCCTATGAGAGTCGCTATGAGTCAGATACAACTCGATGGCACCTAACAACAACAACAAGGCAAGGGAGACACAAGGCAGGAGACCCTCCTGGGACAGGCTCTCGGAGCAAGCTGAATCAGCCAAGGAGCTGCTAGAAAAGCATCTAGAGCAGGTGTGTCCAGCCTGTTGCCATGGGCCACACACAGCCCAGGACAGCTGGTCACGGAGCCCCAGGAAATCTTTCAACATCATGTGTTTCTTTTGGTGTTTATTTTCTTCGTGACCCCATGCATAGGTCCAATCGTGAAGTTCCAAAGCCATCCTTTGCACGTTTACAGAACAACACCTACTGCTTCTTCACTACACACTAAGATGGTGCCACAGGATCAAATTCTAACCTTCAAATACGCATAAATACGTCACTTTCAGTAATGTGAGTCAGGTCAGTACCATGGCCTGCCACTCTGTCAGTGAGTATGATCAACTTGAATTTGAAGTGATCTGAACCTTTTTGAAGCCATGTAAGGATATATCAGAGTGCACATGAGTTTTTGGCAACTTGGTAAGAAAAACAGCAATAGTTGGTAATTTTTTTTTCCTGGTACTTGGGGTTGAACCCAGGGCCCCATGCTTGCATGCATTGCAAGTGCTGTGCCACTAAGCTGTGCCCTCAGCCCATTTTTTTACTTTTTGAGACAGGGTTTCGCTAAATTATGCAGACTGCCTCTGGTCTCAAACTTGTGATCCTCCTGCTTCTGCCTCCCAAGTCAGTGGGATTACAGGCGTGCACCACCCCGCACGGCTTGTTGGTAATATTTTTAAAAATCTTTTTCAGTCCAATTCTCGATGCTGGAAATTGGTTATTGCAAAATTTACTCAAGAACTAAGGATTGTGACTACTTCCATCAAACCGGACACTGATAGACTAGCCTTACAGAAAAAAGATCAAATTTTCCCACTAGGTTTATATGATTCTCATTTCTCTAAACCTAATAACAAAAAGTCTATAGCTGTAGCCCTGTGGTATCCAATCCCATCAGATCTCAGAAGCTAAGCAGGGTCGGGCCTGGTTAGTACCTGGATGGGAGACCGCCTGGGAAGAGCAGAAGCTGTAGGCTTGGGAGAAGGACCTGGCAACCCACTCCCAAAAATCAATTTGCCATTGAAAACCCTACGAACAGCACAGAAGCACTGACAATAGTGTTTTCGCCTGTTGCACACAGGGTCGCTGAGCCGGATACCTACTTGATGGCACCCAACAACAACAACAACAAAAGATACACAAAAAGAAGTCTTATTATACATATGTACTAACTACATTATATAATTTATGCATGGCCCAAGACAATTCCTCTTTACTCCATGCGGTCCAGGGAATCCAGAAGATTGGACACCTGCCATGGAGGAGGAGGGAATGTGTGGGTAGGTAGTGGAGGGGCCTGGGCTCGGAGGGACCAGCTGTGAGTGAGGGCTGGACACTCATTCTCTCTTATTTATAAGGAAAAACATCTAGGGACCGGAGTGTCTACATCCTTGTTTTTGAAAGCCTGGACGATGACCAGAATCGTGGGATTCTGAACAGAGGCCAATGCTAGAGAACGAGGGAAGTTTGAGAAGAGACAGACTGGGGCTCAGGTATCAAAAAGGAAGAGTAAACAAAAAATCTGTATAATAAAGCTTCAGATTTTCTCCCCCAAAGAGCCATGTGCATACAGGTAAAACTACAGGAGATTCGATCCTTTTTTTTTTTTTTTTCAGTGATAGGACTTCGAATCATAAAAGAGGAAGTTCTTTGTGTAATGTCTCCCTTTGGATATTTCCCCTGGCATTTTAATCATGTTGTGCATCTATCCTTAGCTTAAAAGAGAAAATATCTATTTTTAGAAACATTCATCATCATCTTCAAATTCCGTCTTTCTTGGAGTGACTGCTGTTCCCCACTGCTTTATGATGGTCACATCAAACACAGACCGGAGACTTTAAAGTTACCCCCACTGAAAGCCTGTTTGTCTTCTCCCCCTGCCCCACCCTATGCTCTTTGATGTGAAGTCAGACTTCTTACAAACTGACATTATTCCACATTATGTCCCCTGGTTAGTAGATAGCATTTTAGGCAGGCATGGTGGACTCACGCCTGTAAGGCCAGAGATACAGGCGGTAGAGGGAAGAGGATCACAGGTTCAAGGCCAGAGGCAGCCTGTGTAACTTAGTGAGACTGTCTCAAAAAGTGAAAAATGGGTTGGGGATGCAGCTTAGTGGTTGAGTGTTTGCAAAGCATATGTGAGGCCCTGGGTTCAAACTCCTAGAACCGCAACAACGAAAGAATTCATTTTTAATTTCTCTGAGAACTTTCACCACAGGCTTAGCCAACTTTTTCCTTCCTTCCTTTTTTCCTTCCTTCCTTCCTTCCTTCCTTCCTCTTTCTCTTTCTTTTCCCTTTCTTTCTTTTTTTCCTTTCCTTTCCTTTCTTCCTTTTCCTTTCCATGATGTGTCTAACAGACACATACTCTGCTGAGCAGTTTGCCAACTTCTTTGAGTCTGGAAACGCCACAGTTCCTAATTAACTGCCCAGAGAGCGGTTTCACTGTGTGGGAACCGGCTCAGAGCTTCTAGTGGTTTTTGTGGGACCTAAGGGAGACGGTGCTGTGCTCTGAAGCAGGCAAACTGAAAGCTCACACTTCCTGATGCCTTGGCAGCCCCCTTACTGTGAGGACCCCAGATGTTCAAAGCTCTCAAGGGCCATTCTGGAAACCCTTGTCAAGTGCTGCAGGCCCACGGGGTCATTGTATAAGTGGAGCTGTTGAATACCACCTGTGTTTTCTGTTTTCTTGTTTATTTTTTTAACTTCAAGGCCATTAAAAGGTAGATTTTAATTTTTTTTTTTTTCCAATCCTTGGGGGTTGAACCCATGGCCTCACACATACTTTGCAAGTGCTCTACCACTGGGCTGCACCTCCAGCCCATTTTTTATTTATTTTTTTTTATTCAGAGACAGAGTCTTGCTAAGTTGCTCGGGCTGCTTGTCGCTTCGAACTCGCTGTCCTCTTGTCTCAGCCTCTGGAGTAGCTGGGATTGGAGGCCTGCACCCCTGTACCCAGCTGGTAGATGGTTTTCTGTTTTGCTTTGTTTTGTTTACTTTGGAATAAGTAAAAAAAAATTTGGAAATGAGATATGTTTGGAATAGAAGTAATTTGAAAGTGTCTCTTATCTCACTTACGAAACTCAAGAGTTGCAAATGGGAAGAATGTGGTGTTTCTAAACCAATCTCTTCATCATCACGCTTTTTTTTTTTTTTTTTTTTTGGTGGTACTGGGGGTTGAACCCAGGGCCTGCCACTTGCTTGCTCTGCAAGTGCTGAATCACTGAGCTGCACCCCAGCCCATTTTTTTACCTTTTGAGACAGGGTCTTGCTAAATTACACAGACTGCCTCTGGTCTCGAACTTGTGATCCTCCCGCCTCTGCCTCCTGAGCCGCTAGGATTGCAGGCGTGTGCCACCGCGCTCAGCTCAGTCCTCTTTGAGAATACAAATAAAGCTACCGATTTTCTCCCTGAAAGAGCTGTGTATATACAGTTGAAATCACAGGAGAGTCCTCTTTTTGTTTGTTTGTTTGTTTTTTCTTGTTGTGTTTTGTTTTCAGTGCTAGGGATCAAACCCAGGTCTATGTATGTGCTGGGCAGTGCTCAACCACTGAGCTACAGCCTGGGCCCAGGGGACTTGCATTAAAATGTTATTTCATCTTTCCACCATTTATAGAGTCTTCATTATTAAAAGCTATAAAAGTGTCAAAAAGAATTTTTAAAAACTTAGTTCCTGAGGAGATGGGTTAAATTATACATCTGAACTCTCTTTTTAAAACACTACAGTGTTACCAATAAATATTTAAAAAATTTTAACAGAAATATTACTCTGAGCTATGAGATTTGGTATTCTTTTTCACATTACTTTTAACTTCATCCTTTGCTATTTTTGATAATGCTACTTTTAATAGCTTGCTTGTGTCACTTTACAAAGAATCAACTCCCCTCGCCAAATCCAATTCATAGAACCGTCTGAAGCCTTGTGCTCGCCGAGCTGAGGAGAGTCTGGAATTAGTACTAAGCTGAGTCCCCATAATAAGGGCTTGCTCATTGCGACACTGTCTGATGCTATCATCTAGTAAAGCATCAGGAAATATAGTGTTTAAAAATTGCAGATTACAGATCCCTAGCTAACCTAGGAATGACGTGTTTTCTGTTTTCAGAGCAAAGGAAACAAAAATCATGTGATCATTATCACTAGCTACTTCAGAACCCCCTGCCAGTGCCCTGTGTCAGGCAGTGAGCAGCACAGAGAGGAGACAAAGACTTCAGGTCTCCTTTGGTTTTTATCATGGGAGTGGGAAGACAGACTCAACGCCATTCATTGTATGTTAAATTCAAATTGCCAACAGCCGTACCACTGTGGTGTCCAATCCCATCAGATCTCGAAAGCTAAGCAGGGTATAGCCTGGTTAGTACTTGGATAGGAGACTGCCTGGGAACACCAGGTGCTGTAGGCTTGGGAGAAGGGCCTGGCAACCCCCTCCCAGAAATCAATCCGCCATTGAAAACCCTATGAACAGCAGAGAAGCACTGGCAATAGTGTTTCGCCTGTTGTACACAGGGTCGCTATCAGTCGGACACTGGCTCAAGGGCACCTGACAACAAAAGTTCAAATCAGTGTGGCAGATGAATTCTCAGAATGCAGAGAAGGGCCTGATGTGAGCTGCCATGGTTGGGGAGCTTCCTGCAGAGGCCCCAGGCCTGGATAGGCCAAGTGCGGAATAGTAAACCCTGGTAAGAAAAACTTGGCAAAGGACCTGAAGCAGGCAGGAGTGAACAGGGCACTTCCGAAGAGTTTCCAAAGGGTTTTGATTTTGTATTTGATACATTCTGTGTCTTATATAAAGAAGGCAGAGTGTTCTATATGATTCCGCAAGACTCTGGCCTAAAACTCACCATCTTCCGCCTCTGCCTCCCAGGTGCTGGGATTGCAGATGTGTATCGCCACATTTGGCTCAGAGTATATGTCTTTAATAGTTCCAAATGTAGACTGTAGACAGGAAGTCCACAGTTTCACCTAGGGCTTGTGTATGTTGTACAGAAATCGTATGAAGCGCTGAGAAAAAATTCTTCTATTCCAAGTGTGCATATAATCTTCACAAACTTTTTTAAGTGATTAAGAATTGCTGCCATAGATAGGAAAGGAAAAGTTAGGCCTGACCTCAGGCTTTTAAAAATATATGTGGGGTGGGGATGGATGAAAGGATTAAGTGGGGAATACCAGACTCTGAAAGAGCACTGAGGTCAAGAAAATTATTTTGGGAGCTAGAAGTTTATATTCAGCATTTTCAGAAGTAGCTGGAAAGCAGTATATCTCATGTTACTTTTTATTTCTTGCCCGAGCAGCAGCCAAGTTGACTTAGAAGGAGCAAGTCTTTGTCTACATGAAAGACCTTGAAGAAAGAATAAATCACATCTTCTCTCAATTATTTGCTTTACTTTCCAGTAATTCAGTCACACAGTAACTTTAATATTGTTGTTGTTGTTAGGTGCCGTCAAGTTGGTATCCAACTCATAGGAACCCTGTGTACAACAGGCGAAACACTATTGTCAGTGCTTCTTTCCTGTTCATAGGTTTTCAATGGCGGGTTGAATATTGGGAGTGGGTTGCTGGGTCCTCCTCCCAAGCCTACAGCACCTGGTGTTCCCAGGCGGTCTCCCATCCAGGTACTAACCAGGCCTGACCCTGCTTAGCTTCCGAGATCTGACGGGATCATATGCCACAGGGCTACCGCTGCAGGCAACTTTAATACTAGCCAACTTAAATATAAGAACAACAGTTACTCTAAGTAGAGTGATCCAAGCCTAGTCCCACTTTCTCTCCATGTGCCAGTTACTGTTGTAGGCACTGGGGATATGGCAATAAAACAGAGCAATGCTTCCTCGCAATAATCCTGTACAGGGGCTCACTAGCTCCATGACTGCAAGCGACAGACTGGGGCTCACAAGTCAGCTAGCTTGAAAGACCGGGGGTTTTTTGTTTGTTTTCATTCTGCAGGGCTGGGGATGGAATCCAGGGCCTTGTGCATGACAGGTAAGCACTCTGCCACGGAGCTGCACCCCTGGCCCAGGACTGAGGGTTAAACACAAATCATCGCGGCTTGGGAGGCAGAGGCAGGAGGATTGCAAGTTCAAGACCAGAGGCAGTCTGCGTCACTTAGTGAGACCCTGTCTCAAAAAATGAAAAAAATGGGCTGTGGGTGCAGCTCAGTGGTCCAGCACTTGCAAAACATGCAGGCACGAGGCCCTGGGTTCAACTCTCAGTACTGCAAAATAAATAAATAAATAAATAAAAATACATACATACATACATACATTGTTGTTGTTGTTAGGTGCCGTGGAGTCGGTATCTGACTCATAGGGACCCTCAAAGGGTTTTCAATGGCTGACTGTTTCAGGATTGCCTTGGGAGTGGATTGCCAGGCCCTTCTCCCATTTTTTGCCGTGCTGGGAATTGAACTCGGGACCTCAGAGACTGCAGTGCAGTGCTCTACCAACTGAGCTAAATCCCAGCCCCACATACATACATACATACAAATCATCAGACGTCCAAGTTCCAGGTCTTTCCCCCAGAAGAGATCCTGCTGCTTCTGCCTGCAGTCCGCCTGCTGTCACCTGTTCTCTCTGATGGGACGAGGGGGACTTGGAAGTTAGCCTGTCATCGTTACACTTTCCCCGTCACATCACTGTCATCCCAGTGTTTATCGAGTGTCTGTGTCCTGTGTTGCTGGTGAGACCGCTGTCCCCACCCTGCACAAAGCCCTCCGCCAGCGAAGTGCTCAGAGGAAAGCAGGCTGCTGTCGCTGGGGTGGGCATCAGCGGGCTGGCGGGCCCTGAGCTCTGCCTTTTTCTAGAGGGTCCAAAGTGACACCCAATGAAGCTAGAAGAACTGTACATCCCACGGGACACAAAACCACTGGGGATAAGAGTTGTTGTTGTTAGGTGCCGTTGAGTCGGTATCCGACTCGTAGCGACCCTCATAGGGTTTTCAATGGCTGACTGTTCCGGGATTGCCTTGGGAGTGGATTGCCAGGCCCTTCTCCCATTTTTGCGGTGCTGGGAATTGAACTCGGGACCTCAGAGACTGCAGCGAGTCTACCAACTGAGCTAAATGGGGATGGGAGAGCTCTGTTTTTGAAAACAGAAAGCCTGTTTTAATGGCAAGTTTGCTTACTTATTTAACCAATACCAATAGTCACTTACTGTGTTCCAGACACTGAAGCACTTTACGAATGCTAACCCCTCTTAGAGCCCAAGTCTCAATTTGCCACTTACAAGGTGGGTGCAAATATACAATGAATGTTTCACGAAAAAAATTATTACCATAAAAGACATGTCACTAACCATGCCCAAAATACTCCTCCTGCCTTTGAACACAACTACCCTGTCATTCTTGCCACTTCCTGGGGCAATTCTGGAAGTCCTCTCCTGTAGGAATACTTAATTTGAACATTTGCTATATTTTTTAAATCATAACTTGTACAAAACCAGGCAATCATGGTCAAATCTGATAACTTCTCTGAGGTTCCATTTCTTTACATTTTCTGTTAGGAGAATAATGTTGTTAGGTGCTGTTGAGTCAGTGTCCAACTCATAGCAACCCTATGTACAACAGGCAAAACGGTATTGTCAGTGCTTCTCTGCTCTTCACAGAGTTTTCAATGGTGGATTAATTTTGGGGGGAGTGGGTTGCCAGATCCTTCTCCCAAGCCTATAGCACCTGGTGTTCCCAGGTGGTCTCCTATCCAAGTACTAACCAGGCCCAGCCCTGCTTAGTTTAACTTCCAAGATCTGACGGGAGCAGAGACCACAATGCTACAACTGCAGGCCAGGAGAATAAGACAATCTCACAAATTCCAGGAATCAAATGAATCACATACCAGGGCTTTAGAAACGATCACTAAAGTTAGTCATTATCACCTTGGTGATTGTTGCCCAAAGCGTGGGGCGCGTTTCTCCTCCTCAGGGTTGCTGATGTGCGGCAACTGGAATGGACGTGGGTAAACCTGAGCGGTGGGGACTGGGCTAGAGAGCCAGTAACTGTATCTCAAGTTCAGAAGACCAGGAAATGCTAAGACCTGCGGGTAGTTAGTTTAGAGTGGAGTGCGCATGTGCGTGATTGGTACAATAACCTAGCGCATATTGACTCCTTAGGAGAGTTTTGCTGCGGCCTCCTCAGTGTTCCCTTGTTAAATCCTGCTTACCCCTGGGGACTCAGCGTAGCCCTTCTGATTCCCAGGCCCAGGATGCTCCCGTGTGCACCCACAGCATTCACTTCTTCCCATTCTTCTTAGGAATCACATTCTGTCTAGCTCTTCAGCCTGACCATGATCCCTGGAAGGAGCTGGGCCATGCCTGTCTTTTTCTGCTTTGTATCTCTGGTATTTAACAGATATACTGGCTGGGAGGTTGTTGTTGTTGTTAGGTGCTGTCGAGTGGGTATCCAACTCATAGCGACCCTCATAGGGTTTTCAATGGCTGACTGTTTCGGGATTGCCTTGGGAGTGGATGGCCAGGTCCTTCTCCCATTTTTGGGGTGCTGGGACTTGAACTAGGGACCTCAGAGACTGCAGTGAAGTGCTCTACCAACTGAGCTAAATAACCGCAGGGAGTAAATGATTCTGTATCCAGACTGAAGAGGCGGAAGAACTTGTAACTCTAGCATATCTACAGGGACTTCCATGGAGTTGCTCTGCTAAGAATGTGGATCTCCTCTTGTTAGCAGAAAACCCTGCTCTAGTATTGGGAACCTGAGCTCCAAAGGTGACCTTGAGAATGGCCTCGGATCCAAAGTCACATTGCAAGTGCCCGGAAAATACCCAACGATTCCCGAGCCCTCGGTCCCTCACAGACCCTCAAGTGGCTGAGCGCCCTCCACAGGGTGTCTATAAAGAGCTGAGGCTCCCTTCCGGGATCCAAGTACGGGTGGGACAGATAGATGTCCGCTTTAAGAACTCAGCCTTTGAAGTGTAGACAAGCTTGGAAGATTCCAGAAGGGAAGCCAAGCAGGGTTGTGTTGCTGAACTTGCTTGGGGCACGCAGGTGTCCTTGCCAATCTCTGGAGGGTCACTGTGGATCCCGTTCACGGGAAAATTTCATACTTTGCTGGGAGATGAAGCGGCTTTGAGAATGAAATGAAATGTCATCCGCAGTGAGATGAAGTGTCTGGGAAAGGGGAAAGCAGACAGGCGGACCGCCAGCTCACAGTGGCAGGCGACATCCGTTTAGCATAAGTTAATTTACTAGCCGGCTCCTCCGAAAGGATGCGCGTCACAATGATGTGTTAGACTCTGACAGGTCAGGGGGGCAGAAGGGGAAAAGGGCCATTTCCAAGGGCGCAATACATTTTCTGGATGATTGTCAAAGCACAAGGAAGACCAAGAGGAAATGACAAGTCTTTTTTTGAACTTTTTCAGGGCCCTGCCACCCTACGCAGGCTTTGTCTCTGAGAAGTAGGACCCGCACAGTTTGGCTGCGTCGAGCTGACGGGTGGGTCTCCAAGGTGGTGGATCAGAGGCCTCATTTGGAATCCACTGGGGGAGGTGTACATTCACCTGCACTCACAGGTGTGAAGCCTGTAGTTAACCCCCTTAGGAGAATCAACTCAGTCAGCCATCGCTATCGTTGTTAGGTGTCAGATCTGACTCATCAGTTTTCTTTTTTCTTTTTTTTTTTTTTGTGGTATAGGGGGTTGAACCCAGGGTCTCGCGCTTGCATACTTTGCAAGTGCTGGACCACTGAGCTGCACCCTCAGCCCTTTTTTTTTTTGTTGTTGTTGTTTTGTTTTTGAGACACGGTCTCACTAAATTACACAGACTGCCTCTGGTCTCGAACTTGCGATCCTCCTGCTTCCACCTCCCGAGTTGCTGGGATTGCAGGTGTGCACCACCACACCTCAGGAGTGAACCGCCACATCTTTCTCCCATTTTTGCCGTGCTGGGGATCGAACCTGGGTCCTCAGGAAGTGCAGACCAGAGCCCTACCAACTGGAGCTAAACCCCAGTCCTCAGTCAGGTATAGTATATGCATCTCTCTTAGAGAAAGACTGGATACTGGGTGTTGGTAACTAAGGCCTCTGGGGGTAACTCAAGCAGCATTTACAAGGCAAAGAAGAAGCCAAAAGCCCTTGGTTTCTAAGACCTTGAAATATTCAGAAAGCCTAAAAGACAGCTGGATTGAGTGGTTTTCCCATCATAAGCAGCTAACAGCACATTTCCTACTGAGGTGTTGGAACTTTTGCCCTGTCCTCCTAAATATACAGGGAGGGAAGTGCAGAGGAAATTGTACAAATGGGGAGAATGTGAAAACCAGGGTCGGCAGTAAGCCATTGCCCGGAGGCCGCCTCGGCAGGCTCCGGACTCAGTCACTTTGAAGGAGGCGGGTGGGAAGTTCCAGCTAAGGTAACACTGAGGCCTTTGAACACCTGAAAGTGGCCTGGGCTGCCACGGCCCACGCCTGTCATCCCAGTGGCTTGGGAGGCAGAGACCTGAGGGTCACACATTCAAGGCCAGGGGCAGCCTGAGCAACTTAGCGAGACCCTGTCTCAAAATAAAAAGTTAAAAAGGGGGCCAGGTGCGGTGGCGCACGCCTGTAATCCCAGCTGCTGGGGAGGTGGAGGCAGGAGGATCATAAGTTCGAGACCAGGGGCAGTCTGTGTAATTTAGTGAGATGCTGTCTCAAAAAGTAAGGAAATGGGCTGGGGGTTCAGCTCAGTGATCCAGCACTTGCAGAGAATGCAAACGCGAGGCCCTGGGTTCAACCTCCAGTACTGAAAAAAAAAATTAATTAAATAAATTAAATAAATAAATAAATAAATAAAATAAAGTAAAAAGGGGGATGGGGCGCAGGCCAGTAGTAGAGCACTTGCTGGTAAGAGCAAGGCCCTGTGGTCAATCCACTAATACTGAAAAGCAGGAAGAAAGAAAGTGACTGTAATGACCATCCAGTGAGTCTGCGTTCATTACTGGTTTTCCCAGATGGTGGTCAGTTAGACTAAAGGCCCAGAGAAAAGAAAAACCAACGTGCTGGGCAGAACGGCCGTGTCCAGCCCGGGTATGGCTCCGCCCTGTGGAGTTATTTGTTGCCCAGTTGCAGCCACCCTGCCCACCTGATCTCAAAGTGCCTGCTGCAAGGACAGGTAGTCAGGAGAGCTGCGTGCCACAGTGGGAAGACCTGGCCTATGACAGGTGCCTCAGGCAAAAACAGAAGAAGGCGCAGCTCGGTGGGAAAAGTGTCTGCACTGTGGAAGTGCTGGATGCAGATAGAGAATGGAATCACGCGAGACGTGCACTGCAGGAGTTTATTGTGTAAAGGAGAGCCTCCGTGAGCCTTCGCTTAAGTGCAAACCTTGTTACTTTAAAGCAAAACCATACAATCATATTTTAAGCAATATGTCCTTGAAGCTTGACTTTTAAATGATACGTTCTATTTTATATTCTGAAATTTATTTCTGTAAGCATTCTGTACTCCATAGCAATAGCAAAATAAATCACTAAAATATAAAATACTATATTCAGTAAACAACAAAACAATATCCAGGAAGCATTTTTAGAAAGCACAGGGCCAACCAAAAGTTGCCCTCTTTAAGCCAGGCACGGTGGTGCACGTCTCTCCTCTCAGTGACTTGGCTAAGGCAGAAGGATTGCAAGTTCAAGGCCAGAGTCAGCCTGTGCAACTTAGGGAGACCCTGTCAGTGGTAGAGTGCTTGTAATGTACAAGGCCCTGGGTTCAACCCGTAAGCAATGAGAGAGAGAGAGAGAGAGACAGAGACACACACAGAGAGAGAGAGAGAGAGAGAGAGAGAGAGAGAGAGAGAGAAAAGAAGGAGGAGAAGAAGGAGAAGAGGAAGAAAAGGAAGAAGAGGAGGAGGAAGGAGGAGGAGGAGGAAGAGGAGGAGGAGGAGGAAGAAGAAGAAGAAGAAGAAGCAGAAGAAGAAGAAGAAGAAGAAGTATTAGTATTAGTAGTGGAGGAGGAAGGAGGAGGAGGAGGAGGAGGAGGAAGAGAAGGAGGAGGAGGAAAGAAAGAAAAGTTACCCTCTTTATATTTTGTAAGGTATAAAATACTTTGACTATTATTTCATGCAAGAAAAAAATAGTATAACATCCAAAAGGTAAAAATGAACATAGAATTGTTGTTGTTGTTGTTGTTGTTGTTGTTGTTGTTAGGTGCCGTCGAGTGAGATCTGACTCATAGCCACCCGGTGTAAAACAGAACGAAACACTGCCCAGCACGGTGCCATGCCCAGCACTGTGTCAGCGCTTCCACAGTTAGCTCACAAGAAGTAATCAATTTCCTGCCTTCTCAGTGCATAATCTCCCCCTTTCGTCCATTTTCGGCAATGGGTGACGCGTTGTGATAGGTCAAATACGATCCGCCCCCAAATTCATGTCTCCCCAGAGCCTCAGAATGCGAGCTTATTTGGACATAGGGTCTCTGCAGATGTAATTAGTTGATGAAACAGTGAAAGGTCTCAAGATAAAATCACCCTAGATTTCGAGTGGGTGCTAAACCCAGTGGCTGATTTCCTCATTAAAGAACAGAGGACAGAAAGGAAACACGCAGGAAAGAAGACCACTTGAGGACAGGGGAAGAGACCTGATTGGTGCTTCCGGGAGCCCCCGGGGCTTCGAGAGGCCAGGAGGGTCCTTCCTGCCAGCCTGCAGAGGCAGCCTGGCCCTGCAGACACCATGATTTCAGAGTGGGGGCCTCCAGGACTCCATGAGAACAAATGCGTATTGCTGGAAGTCACCAAGTTACAGCTGACCCAGGAAATCCATGCGCCCATCCTTTGCTTTGTTGGCACATACTTCCATGTCGTTTTCTATTATAAATTTGGAACAATAGTTTCTTAGGTGCCATTGAGTTGGGTCCGACTCATAGCAACCCTCTGTACAACAGAACAACATGCTCCCCGACACTGTGCACATGATGTTTGGTTTTTATTTGTTGTTGTTGAAGCCCATTGTTGCAACCACTGTGTCAATCCATGTAGTTGAGGGTTGTCTCACATTATAGGGTTGTGGGGATTAGAATAGAGTAGGAACGCCTGCCTAATCCTTGGACCCTCAGCTTTATCTGGCACAGGATGGAGCAGGACCCTCTTCCTGCTCCATCCTTTGCCAGAGTGAGATTGCCAGGCTGAGCAGCAGAGCCTCCGCGGTCTCTGTTGCATCCGCACCACTTCCCCTTCGTGAACCGCTCGCTCATCTCCAGGCTTTGCCTCTTGGTCGCCTTTCATCATCTGGACTTCTCACTCTGTTCATTTCTTGTCTGTCGCTTCCATCTGCCCCTTCTGCTGCCTTCGGAAGCCCTGCACGAGGGCTTCTGTGCAGAGGGGTGAGTGCCCTGTCGGCCGTCTGCTTTTCCGTGGGATGCAGCTCTGTTTTGCCCCCTCTCAGCTGCTGTCAGCCTGGGTGAGGAACTGATTGCTATTCCTCAGTTTCCCTATCTGTGAAATGGAGCTCATGATCCTTCTTATCTCATGCGGGATTGGAAGCAGACTGGCCTGGAACCGGGGATGACAGCCAGCGTTATGTCAAAGGGACCTCTTCATGGCCTCAGGAAGTACCTCTTAGGTCTGGTACTTAGAGATTAGTTTTTCTCTTATTTCAAGGTTTTCTTTTTTTCTTTTTCTTTTTGGTACTGGGGGTTGAACCCAGGGCCTCACACCTGCATGCTCTGAAAGTGCTGGACCACTGAGCTGCACCCTCAGCCAAGTTTTTCACTTTTTTGAGCCAGGGTCTTGCTAAGTTACGCAGACTGCCACTGGTCTCGCACTTGCGAACCTCCTGCCTCCGCCTCCCATGCTGCTGGGATGACAGGCGTGCACCACTGCGCCCGGCTCTTATTTCAAGGTTTTCTATGTGTTAGTTTCTTCTTCTCACTCCGCTTCTTCCTCTTCCTCCTCTTCAATCCCTCCTCTCTGGAAAGTACAGTCCCCACCTTGTTTACGCTGGCTGCCCTCCTCTGAACTCTCTCCATCTCCATTACATCCGCCCTGAAGGAAGGGACCTGGAATTGTTCAAGTGCGATCCTCCCTATGGGCAGAGGTGGACTGAACAGTGCATTCAGGTCCCTTCTGGCAAGATCCATCTATGCAATGACTCGGTGAAGGGAACGTTGTTTTGCACGCTGCCTCATTCGTTAGCGGAGTCCTCTTTGGAACACTAGAGGGCGCTGCTAAAGCAATATTTCCCACGTAGGAGACTAACCAGCACTCCAATTGAGAGTCCTTCACAGGACGGACAGTGAGAAGATATGATACAGGTAGCTTGAGGGCAACAGCTGGGATTTTAGCAAGTTCCTAAATGGAAATTCACTTCTCATCTCTTCTTGTCTCTCACCTCCAGAAAACAGTTCTGCTTTTCCCGAGGGGGTAAGACCTCCCTTGGAAAGGTCTGGTGCTGAAAAACCCACTCGGGCCAGGACTGCTGACTTCCAAACCAGCCCTTCCAGCTCTGACCCCCATGCTAAGCCCACTATGTTTCTGACCCTCTTCAACCCATTTCTTCTTGGCAATCCCCCTGCCTGCACCTTCCATTCTGAACATGCTAAAGCACAATCCTGCCCCGACCCTCTTCCCCTCTATTATTATTATTTTTTTGGTGGTATTGGGGGTTGAACCTAGGGCCTCTCGCTTGCATGTTCTGCAAGTGCTAGACCACTGAGCTGCACCCTCAGCCCATTTTTTTAAAATTTATTTATTTTTTTACTTTTCTGAGACAGGGTCTTGCTGAGTCACGCAGACTGCCTCTGGTCTCGAACCCGAGATCCTCCTGCCTCCGCCTCCCGAGCTGCTGGGATTACAGGCGTGCGCCACCGCACCCAGCTCCCCCCCCCCTACTTTTCTACCCAAAGCAACTCACTCTTCTCAATCTTCTTGGTGGTTAAGATTGGACCTGCAATTTAAAGGCCTTCATTTGCCAAGTCCTATTGATTTTACTTCCACGTCGTTTTCTGAATATATCTTCTAATATAAATTTAGAACAATCGTTTGTTAGGTGCCATCGAGTTGGGTCCGACTCATAGCAACCCTCTGTACAACAGAATGACACGCTCCCAGACACTGTGCACATGATTTTTTTTTTATGTTAAAGCCCATTGTTGCAGCCACTGTGTCAATCCATCTAGTTGAGGGTCATCTCACATTATAGGGTTGTGGGTATTAAAATAGACTAGGAACGCCTGCCTAATCCTTGGACCCTCAGCTTTGATGATCTCATCCTCAGAATGTGTCCCTTAGTCCCCGTCTTTCCTCAGACCGTATCCCTTACTCCTTAGTCTTCTTTTTAAATCACTTTTCAGTGATCGTTTTTGTTTGTTGTTTTGAGACAAAGCCTCACCACGTAGCCCACGTTGGCTTGGAACTCATGATCCTCCCGCGTCAGCCTCCCAAGAGCTGGGATTACCAGGCACGCGCCACCACCTCCGGCTACTTTTTGAGTATGTTAGTACCTGTCTCACTTTCTCCGTCTCCCTCTCTCCCCGATCTCAACCCTGTCCCTGTCAGCTTACACGCAGATGATCTTTGCAGCACCCTGGCCTCTGCTCTAGCGATCCCGTCCCCCACCTGACCTCAGCCGTCTGTTCCCACGGTCATGTGTATCCTGGGCCTTGCAGTCCAGAGGAACATTAGGTGATGATGAAAATGTTTTATGTGGGTCTGCCCAATAGGGCAACCTGAATCACAGGGGATGACTGAGCCCCCAAAAGGGAGTGACGCAAATGAGGGACAGGGTTTTTAATTCTCTCCCATGTTCAGCTGACTTAAATGTACAGCGCCAATCCGGGCTTGCCTTCCCTTTGTGCTCCCCAAGAGGTTAGCTGACAAATGGGTGAGCACAAGGGAGGTAAAAGCTGCAGGATGGGTGGAGCCAGGGTCCTGTTACTCTGGGCCCCACCAACATCTATGAATAAAGGAAAGGGGAAAAAAAAAACTCTAAACATAGCTCCTAGCTAAGGTCCACTCACCGTCGCAACTTAGAGGCTATTTCCTCTCACCACAAAGAGATTTGCCTTGCTTCCTCAGTTTCCCCCTCCCTGCAAGGGCATTTCCATCAACCTACCAGGTTAACAGACTGGCATTTAGCTCCGTTGGTAGAGCATTGCTCTGCTGTCTCTGAGGTCCCCAGTTTGATTCCCAGCACCCCAAAATGGGAGAAGGATGTGGCGATCTACTCTTGAGGGAATCCTGAAACAATCAGCCATTGAAAACCCTACGGGGAGCCGGGTGTGGTGGTGCACACCTGTAATCCCAGAGGCTCGGGAGGCAGAGGCGGGAGGATCGCAAGTTCGAGACCAGAGGCAGTCTGCGTAATTTAGCGAGACCCTGTCTCAAAAAGTAAAAAAAAAATGGGCTGGAGGTGCAGCTCTGTGGCCCAGCAAATCATGCAAGGGTGAGGCCCTGAGTTCAAACCCCAGTACCCTCCCCCCAAAAAAAAAAGAAAAAGAAAAAAGAAAACCTTATGGGGGTCGCTGTCCCTATGAGTCCAGGACATGACAGCACCTAACAACAATACCACCACATTAACAATAACAAGAAGACAGAAACCTCTCTTGGCCTCTGCTCCCCATTTGGCTCCTGCTGTCTCCCCTCTTCCCCCCTAAAGCAAGCCTCTTTAGAAGCACTGCCAGTGCTCATAGAGGCACATCTCTGTGCCCATTCCTTGTTGAATCTCCACTTTGAATATGCGCTTAATGGCCGCCCCTGCAGTCAAATTCAGTTCTTACTCTCTGTAAGACACAGCCCCCACCGCAGTACATATTTGCCAACCTAGGAGCTACCCAACAGCTTAAGCCCCTGCCTCCCTGCCTCCCTCCTTACATAAGTCTCCCTGAGTGGCAGGACCTGTCACTTGCCTGTCACCACATGCTTTCGGCTGCAGGTTCTGCCCTCCAGCTCCCTTTGGTTTCTGCCTCGTTTCTTGACCCCGGTCACCCTGCCTTTTGACAATTCTGTGAGTTACCTTGTAGCCTTCCAATAAAATTATTTCCTGCTTAAACTACCTCAATTTCTCTTGCTTCTGACTAAGAACCTTCACTGATACCACATGCGTACACACACCCTCCTGCGTCGTTTGAGCTATTGATCAGTGAGCACTTACTACAGGGCAAGACTTTACATGCATTATTCTATACTAACTCTCAGAAAAACCCAAGGAAAAACGCATTGCTTTTGGGGGGGACTAGAGGGTTACTGCCGTACCACTGTGGAGTCTGATCCCGTCAGATCTCAGAAGCTAAGCAGGGTGAGGCCTAGTTAGTCCTTGGATGGGAGACGGCCTGGGAACACCAGGTGCTGTAGGCTTGGGAGAGGGACCCAGCAACCCACTCCCAAAAAGCAATCTACCATTGAAAACCCTATGAATAGCAGAGAAGCACAAATAATACTGTTTCGTCTGTTGTGTGCTGGGTCGCTATGAGTCAGACACTGACTTAACGGCACCTAACACCACCACCAACAACAAATGGATGGACAAATTGTGGTACAGCAACTGACACCACTCAGCAACAGAAAGCGATGAACTGTTGATATGACCAACAGCGTCGATCATTCGCAATGGAATTTTTCTGAGTAAAAGCAGCTAGACAAAAAAAAAATAATAATTACATACTATAGATTGTGTGGGGGTGTTGGTGCAGTTCTGGGCCTTGCACATGCCAGGCGAGTGCTCTCCCACTAAATTGTACCCCTGTGCCCTTATTTATTTGTTTGTTTTGAGACGGGGTTTCACTAAGTCCCACAGGCTGCCTCTGGTCTGAACCTGTGGTTCTCCTGCTTCTACCTCCTGAGTCTCTGGGATGACAAGCGTGAGCTGCCCTGCTCAGCACGCAGACTGCATTTACATAAACCTCTAGAAAATGCCAACTGATCTACAGCCACAGACACAGATGCGTGGTTCTTGGGAATGGAGGCCAGGCAAGGGCTAGACGGCCAGACTGTCACACAAGGAGACTTTTTGGGGTGCTGGATATATTCTCTACCTTAATTATGGGGGTGATGGCTTCCTGGGTGTATATGCATGTCAGAATTTACCAAATTGTTCAGTTTAAAATGTGCGGCTTCTCTGACATTGACTACTTCAGTCACGTTGTTTCAGAAGCGAGCGAGGGTACGGGCGACCTGCCGGCCACGGTAAACAAGAGCCAAGGAAAACAGTAAGAGAAGAACAAAGATAAACCCAGAGCCGGAGCAAGGAGGAGCCAAGGGTGTGAGGGCTGCTGTGGGCCCCTTGGGCCTGGGTCCTGCAGAAGGCAGCCTGGCTTAGGAGGGCCCCACCCCAAGCATGGCAGACCAAAGAGGCAGTCACCCAGGGGCTATCCAGGCCCCAGTTCATCTCTAGCCAAAAGGACTCTTTCCAGAACCACTGGCAGGCTGGCTTCCAGAAATATGTGCTTTCTGTGATAGAGAAAAGCCACACTCCTAGACAGGATCTGAAATGGTCCTTGCTTATCAGAGAAGCAAAGGCTATCTGGGGTCCATCCTTGCTGAGCCACGCTTGGCTTTCTCTTTGAATATACTATGGACTCCCAAAAGAACCAACAGATCCATCCTAGAAGAAGCACAACCAGAGTGCTCCTTGGAAGCAAGGATGGCTAGATTGTGTCTCATGTATTTTGGACATGTGGTCAGGAGGGACCAATCCCTGGAGAAGGACATCATGTTTGGGAGAGTGGTAGGTCAACAAAAAAAGGAAGCCCTTCAACTAGATGGATTGACAAAGTGTCTGCAACAATAGGTTTAAACATGATAAAAAAACGATCGTGTGCTTGGCACAGTGTTGGGGAGTGTTTCATTCTGTTGCACATAGGGTTGCTATGAGTCAGATCTGACTCAACGGCACCTAACAACAAGAAGCCAAAATCAGATGGCTTTTTGGTTTGAAGAGGGACACATAGCTGACATGTTCAGTGGCCCCACAACACTTGGAACTTTGCTTCAGGGGTGGGGTGGAGGGAAGGATGGAGGATGACCTGAGTTTATGAACCTTCTTAAGCTTCTCAGGTGCTGAACCGCAGGTGGCCAGGGCTGCCCCCAGTGGCCTTCACCCTGGAGTTTATCCCAGGTGTGCAATGGCTCATGGTGACCCCACTCAGCGTCAGGGACTTTCTCTTTCTCTGCGACTCCCCGCTAGCTGACAGCCCCACGTCCCTCCGGACTGGAAGCCTGCGAGAGGCCTGCATTTCTCTTCCGTGGCTGTGAGTGGACCTCCCTCCTGCACACAAGGAAGAGAGGGGTGGGGACCTGCCCGGCGGGAAGGCTGAGCAGAGCTGCGGCCTCCCGGGAAGGCACATGGCCGGCGTGAAGACAGACTCGGGTTTCTGTGATTAAGACGGGGTCCCCAGATGACAAAGTCGCCCCTCCACGCACAGCGCACTGCATCCCTCTTAGCGGGTTGTGATGAACGTGTGGAGCCTCACAACCGTCACCGTAATCAATGTGAAGCCAGCCCCACCCCCCAGGATTTCCCCAGCCCTTCTGTGCTCAGCCCCTTCGACACCTCTAAGCTCTGGCGCCCATCCCTGTGTTTTCAATCCCTAAAGGTTTCAGGCCTGCAGCTGGAGCCCTGAGGCATCCGATCCCGTCAGATCTCAGAAGGTAATCAGGGTTAGGCCTGGTTAGTACCTGGATGGGAGACCACCTGGGAACGCCAGGTGCTGTAGGCTTGGGAGACGGACCCGGCAACCCCCTCCCAAAAATCAATCCACAATTGAAAACCCCATGAACAGCGGAGAAACACTGACAATAGTGCTTCACCTGTTGTGCGTAGAGTTGGTACGAGTCAGATACTGACTCGATTGCACCTAACAACAACAACAACAACAACAACAACAAAGGTTTCATATCAAGAATATCATATGAGCCGGGCGCGGTGGCGCACACCTGTAATCCCAGCGGCTCAGGAGGCGGAGGCGGGAGGATCGCAAGTTCGAGACCAGAGGCAGTCTGCGTAACTTAGCGAGACCCTGTCTCAAAAAGTAAAAAAAAAAAATGGGCTGGGGTGCAGCTCAGTGGTCCAGCACTTGCAGAGCATACAGGCGCGAGGCCCTGGGTTCAACCCCCAGGACTGGAAAAAAAAAGAATATCATATAGGAGAAGGACCTGGCAACCCCCTCCCAAAAATCAATCTGCCATTGAAAACCCTATGAACAGCAGAGAAGCACTGACAATAGTGTTTCCCCTGTTGTACAGAGGGTCACTATGAGTCGGATACAGACTCGACGGCACCTAACAACAACATGAGTGGTTGTAGTGGCGCACACCTGTCATCCCAGTGACTCGGGAGGCTGAGCCAGGAGGATCGCAAGTTTGAGGCCAGAGGCAGCTAGAGTAATGTAGCAAGACCCTGCCTAAAAGTAAAAACATAAGAAAAGGGCTGGGGGCGCAGCCCAGGGGTAGAGCACTTGGGCAATGCCCTGGGTTCTGTCCTCAGAACTGGAAAAAAAATCATACGAATGCAAACAAGCTGTGTCTAGATCTGTGAGCCTGGTTTCTTTCACGTGGCATAACGTTTCTGAGATTCATCCATATCGTGGCATGTATGAGTAACCCGTTCCTTTTAATTACTGAGTCATATTTCTTCCTGTAGATGGACCACAATCCGTCCATCCCTAAGTGAAAAGTATTTGGGTTGTTTTGAATAAAGCCACTGCTACAGTTTAGATCCAGAATGACCATCAGAGGCCCCTGTGGGAAAGGCTTAGCTCTCAGCCTGGTGCTGTGAGGAGATGGTGGAAACTTTAAGAGATGGGAGGTCTTTAGGTCATTTGGGGTGTGCTCTTGGAGGGGACTGTGGGAAGCCAGCCTCTTCTCTTTTGTCTCCTCCCGGTGAGGTGGGCGCTTCTGCATCACTGTGTGCTCCTGCTGTGATGTACTGCCTCATCCAGAACACGAAGGCCACCAGCTAACGGACTTGAACTCTCTAAGACGGTGAGCCACAGTAAACCTCTTCTCTCCGTAAGTTGACTCTCTCAGGCATTTGTTACAGTGATGGAAAGCTGACTAACACAGCCGCCATTGCCGTTCACGTAAGGGTTGTTATGTGAACGCAGGGTTTTTTTCCAGGTGGGAATTGGGGTTGTTAGGTCATACGGTAAGATGTTTGTAAATTAGAAATCTAGGGAAAGTGAAAGTAACTTGATTGGACATTTTTACGAAACCTTTCATAAATCCCTCAAACCTGACTGGACAACTGGAAAACAAGGAACTCAAAGCTGATTGGCTCAGACCATTCAGGGCGAGCTATATAAGGAACTGCACTGTAGCAGCTCTCTCTTTCTCTCTCTCTCTGTCTCTCTCTCTCCCCCCCGACCACTGGCAAGGAAAGAACTCTCTCTGGACTCGACTAGCAACATGGAAATATCTCTCCTCATGACCACTGAGACCAGGACAACTAGACGGTGCTCTCAAGGAAAAACGGACTGCAAGCTAGCTGAGGAAAGCCTCTTGGACTCAGTGACAAGAGGCCGAAGCAGAGGGCAGTCTCCGGTCCCAGCACTGGAGGCAGAAGAGCCGCAGCTGCCCTTGAGGCAGTATAATAGCTGCTAATGCTTGTTACAGCTGTGCACTTGTTTGGGTTTCTCTCTGCCCTTATCAGGGTTGAGAGGCAACAAAGAGCTGTGTTTGTCCCTGCAAGGCAAAAGTGCCCAAGGCTGTTCCCCTTCTCCCCTCTCATGAAGTTCCTGAGGGACACCAGAGTCTGCGCCCCTCACCCAAGGGTCCCTGGTGACTGGTGTTTAGTTATCTGTGTGCGCGATCGGAACATCTGGGCCGGACGGGGAGGTGCATGCCCCACAGAGCATCAGTGTCCCCCCCAGCCAGAGAGAGGAAGATGTCAAAACATCGTAATTTACAGAAAAACTGTGAAATATTTCCCTTATACCATGGAAAACCCCCTCTGCTGCCAAAGACTTAAACCTAAATGTGACTTTAATTCCCAGTAGGAAGGCAGACTGAGGCAGAGAGAGGAAGTCATCCATACGCTTATGTCTCCCAGAAGATCACCTCAGAGAAGAGGTGAGCCCGGGACAGCCAGCTCAGCCACAGGCACAAGCTACAACGCAGGAGAAAGATCTCCAACAAGCATCGACGGGAACAGCAGCGTGGGGCCTCCCTCCCAGCCAGCAGGGGTCCGGTGTAGTCAGTGCCAGACCCATGAATCTGCAGGACAGGGGCCGAGGTGCCCCCTTCTTTGCATGTTGCCCTCCACAGGGCAATTTGACCATGACAGGTCAGGCTCAGGAGAAGAGCCCAGAATGCCTGGAATGGACCTTCCCAGACAGAGACCATGAAATGGTTTACTTACTCCCATCCCCCATGAAAGAGCCCTCTCTCTCTCTCTCTCTCTCTCTCTCTCTCTCTCTCTCTCTCTCTCTCTCTCTCTTTTTTTGTGGCACTGGGCATTGAACCCAGGGCCTTGCGCCTGCATGCTCTGCAAGTGCTGGACCACTGAGCTGCACCCCCCAGCCCATTTTTTTACTTTTTGAGGCAGGGTCTTGCTAAGTTACGCAGACTGCCTCTGGTCTCGAACTTGAGATCCTCCTGTCTCCGCCTCCCGAGCCGCTGGGATTACAGGCGTGCGCCACCGCGCCTGGCTTCCCACGAGAGCTCTTTAGAAAGCAATCATCGGGTTAAGCACCAAGCTTCAGGCCAGACCCAGGAGACCTCGACAAGGGGTGACTCCTTTGTTTTCCTGGGGTGGTTGCTGGGGTGAGGCACATGGGGGTGGAAGCTGGGCCAGAAATTGCTTTCAGTCTTGTGGCCCTCTTCAGAAGATTTATAAAATTTTACTTGCAGGCTTGGGGATGTTCTAGTTTCAAATATTTCTCTTTGACCAGTGAATGGTTCTGTTCTCCCACCCTTTCCAGATATTCCCATGAAAGAAGGCATACCCTTTCCCTTTCTGGTTCCAATGGGATGAGGGATCACAGATGGCTCTGTCCTTGGAGATACAGGGAAAGCCACCCATGCCTTTGAACTGGGTGCGTGGTTTGGCAAAGGCCACCGGGTGTGGTGAGCAAATTCTCTCCAACCCAGGGCATCCTTGATGATTTCACTGAAGGAACATGCTCACTGGAAAGGCCTTGGCCTGAGGTTTGCTCCTGGAGAGCCCCTGGCTTGGTGTATTAGCTGTCGTCACGCTGTAGCAGAAAAACTGACCCAAACAAACTTAAGGGGGAAGGGATTTATCAGGAGCTCACAGTTAGAGGATCGGTCCATAATGGCAGTGGAGGTGGCAGGGCCTGCGGTACATGACCTGATGGCATGGCCGACCAGGAACAGAGAACGTCCGGAGCCTCAGGTCTGGAGGGAAAAACCTCCAAAGGCCTTCCCCTAGTGACGTGACTTCCGGAAAGGTAAGAGGTGCCCCTCAACATTCCGTGACCTCCATGAACAGCGCCACCATGTGGGGATGGAAGGTTAAGGCACTTGAGTATTGGAGGACAACTTTATATTCAACCCATGGTACTTGGCATAGCGGAATCTTCCTTCTTTAAACCTGCACAGCCTTGAGCCTCCACTGTACCCGTGTCTAACACAGACTTACCTGGGTAGAGACTTGCTGGACGATTTACTACTCTACCGAGGGCTTCAAACTCAGCTATTCATTTTTGAGTATTGTTTAGGCTGTGCGGCAATATCTAAGTTGTGTTCGTTGACTTCTTTAAGAATTTATTACGGTATGTACACTGGTGTTATAAAACATTTAGATTTATGAGTTGGTGTATTCCATTCTTATGCACACCCTGCAAAGGCCAAGAATTCTTATTATATATGTCCAATTCTTAGGTGTCCTTGAATGGGGCTGTCGCTAGGAATACAAAATGGGAACCCAGGGGAAGCTGTGCAGCCAACTTGTTTTTTCTTGAACTGGACTTAGGCGGGGCAGCTGCTTTTTCTTTGCATTCCTAAAGAACTCTTATTTTTCTGGCATCGAGAAGAACACAGAGCTAAACAGCTAATTAGGAGGCTCAACACCAAGAACATGTAAATAATTTGGTGTGCAGTGGCAAAGGGGAAAATTTTAAGGGTGGGTGAAGAAGACTTTCTTACATAAAATAATTCATACTCATTAAGAAAAACCACAAAGTTTAGAAAAGCAAAGTGGAAAAAATTTAAAAAGTCATGTACATTCCCACCAGTCTGAGTTAATCATTGCTAAGATTTCGATGCATGCTCTCCCAGAGTGTGTGCTGCAGTGTCTGTGCATTTTTGTATGCATGTGTTTACATGACTTTTAAATAAAAAATGGTATATAATGAGACTGTAACTTATCTATTTAAAATTCAAATGCAAAGTAGTTGTTCATGACAATATGTACTAGTGCATTAGCATTTGGATGTACTACAATTTACCCAACTAATTGCCTCCTAGTTAGGTTTTTGTATGAAACTAATCAGATAACTCCCCCACATATCTGTTAGCTGTGGGGGCTTGCATGTTGCTGTGATGCTGAAAGCCAGATACTGGTATCTCAGACACCAGCAGGGCCACCCATGGTGGGCAGGTTCCAGCAGAGCTTCCAGACTAAGACAGACTAGGGAGAAGGACCCAGCAGCCCACTCCTGAAACAATTAGCCACTGAAAACCCTATGAACAGCAGAGAAACACTGCCAAATATAGCGCTGGAAAATGAGCTCCTCATACCAGGCTGTAAGGCTTTCAAGAAAGGACTCGGGGAGAGTTGCCTCCTTAAAATAGTTGTTGTTGTTGTTAGATGCTGTCTAGTTGGGTCCAACTCATAGTGACCCTAGGCACAACAGACAAAAAACACTACCCAGCACTGTGGATACATGACAGGAATGGAGTAAAGCCCCTGGGACTTCCTTTTGCTGCTGTGGCATGACTCAAAATGAGAAGAAACATATTGGCTGCAACAATGGGCTCAAACATAAAAAGACTCTGTGCATGGTACAATTGTGGGTAGTATTTTGTTCTGTTATACATAGGGTTGCTATGAGCCAGATCTGACTTGAGAGCACCTAACAATAGCACTCAGATAAGTAATGAGTCCTAAGTTGTTCTAGCACCAAAGTTCAGAAAAAAAAAAGCATTCTGCATTAGGAAGAAATTAAGTATAATACTATGGACTGAGGGAGGATAACAAACCCCAAATAATGGGGGAAGAAATATATGTGCCAAGGGCCAAACAAAAATCAGCATGAGTATAACAGAAATCAGGTAGTGGATTTAAAATAGTTGATCTGTGTCAACAAATAATATAATATTGAAGCTGGGTATTCTAATGTTTTTATTTGGGAAGTTGTGAAAGTTTTTGAGCCTCAGTTTCTTAATCTGTAAAATGGGAATCATTGCTTCTATATCAGAATGACTATAAACATAAAATAAGGTGTTATGAAAGTCTGACCAGTACCTCTCATCGAATAGTTGCTTCGTATTTATTAGTTTCCCTATTCCACGTCTACTCTTTTGGGTTGAATCATTCTGGTAAAGTGTTTGCAAGGCAAAGTTGGACCCAGCCCTGTGGGCAGACCAATGTGTTTTCTTGCTCAGGTAACATAGGGCCAGTTGTTTGTAAAATGGTCAGAAGTTAGCTGGGCGTGGTGGCGCACATCTGTAATCCCAGCGGCTTGGGAGGCGGAGACAGGAGGATCGCAAGTTCGAGAGTAGAGGAAGTCTATGTAATTTAGTGAGACCCTGTCTCAGGAAGTAAGGAAAAAAAAAATAAAAGGGCTGGGGGTGCAGCTCAGTGGTGCAGCACTTGCAAAGCATGCAGGCGTGAGGCTCCGGGATCAACCCCCAGTACCACAAAAAAAAAAAAAAAAAAAATGGTCAGAAGTTGGTAGCTAGGTGCGGCGACACACCCCTTTAATCCCAGTGACTCAAGAGGCTGAGGCAAGAGGGTGATGAGCTCAAGGCCAGAGGCAGCCTGTCCATGTCTCAAAATAAAAATAAAAATAAGAAAAGACCATGTAACAGAGTAAAGAGAGAGCCCACAGAATGAGCAAAAAATCTTTGACCACTGTACATCTGATAAGGGATTAATATCTAGCATACATAAAGAATTCAAAAAATTAAGCACCAAAAAGCAATCAGTAATCCAATCAGTAAATGGATGAATGAATTAAACAGATGGTCCTTAAAGGAAGTTCCACTGGCCAATAAATATATGAAAAAATGTTTGGCATCCTTAGCCGTCAGGGAAATAGACATCAAAACTACACTGAGATTCTATCTCACCCCCATTAGAATGGCCAGCATTGACAGAACAAACAACAACAAACGCCGATGAGGATGTGGAGAGAAAAGAGCCCTTATTCACTGCTGGTGGGAATGGGAACTAGCACAGCCGTGACGGAAGTCAGTAGGGAGGTTCCTCAGAAAACTGAAAATAGACTGACCGTGTGATCCAGCTCTACTCCTCCTGGGTAGAAACCCAGAGGAATCCAAGTCAACGCACCACAGCAACACTGCAATGGAACGTTCATCGAGGTACCGTTCACGATAGCCAAGGGTTTGTATCAGCCTCGATGTCCAGCAGCAAATGAATGGACGAAGAAAATGTGGGATACATACACCATGGAATTTCAGTCAGCCATAATGTCATTTTGCAGGAAAATAGATGGAACTGGAGATCATCATAGTAAAAGAGGTGAGCCAGACTCAGATAAATACTGCAGGTTCTCTCTCATATGCAAAGTCTGGATTTGGGGGGGAAAAAAATATGTGTGTGTGTCACTTGAAAGTAAGGATAGGAGCAACAAGGAGGTGAATAAGAGAAATGTAGACAACAGAACTGCATGAAAATGAAACCATTATATTGTATACTAATTAAAATAAGACAATAAAAAAATACGTAGAGTAAATGGAGTAAAGCCCCTGGGACCTCCTTTTGCTGATGTGGCACAACTCCAAATGAGAAGAAACAGTGGCTGCGACAATGGGCTCAAACATAAAAAGATCATGAGCGTGGCAAGGTGTTGGGCAGTCTTTCATTCTGCTGTACATACGGCTGTTATGAGTCAGATCCGACTCGACAGCACCTAACAACAACAACAACAAAAGGTAGGTAGGGCAATGGCTAAAGCAACCCTGTTGGACAAAAAATTGTTTGTTTTTATTGCTCACTGACAGAAGAGTGCCTTGCTGGGTGCTTCAACAGCCGCCATGGCATTATGTCCTGTGCAAATCTAAACTCTAGTGCAAGCGCCCCCAGAAGATCAAAGCTGTGAGGATGGCATCAGCCAACAGAAACGAAAACCCTACACAGAGGCACTTACACAAATGGGGTGCTGCATCCGGGGCCTGGAAGGCCGCCCCAAAGACTCGTGTGCTAAAGGCTTGGTCCTCAGCATGGTGCAGTGGAACCTTTAAGAGCAGGGACCTAGTGGAAGGATGTTAGGTCACGGTGGCCGTGCCCTTGAAGAGGCTATAGGGATCCCAGTCCCTTTCTGTCTCTGTCTTTGCCTCCTGGCCACCGTGAGGTGAACAGTCCTCCTCTGCCACATGCCTGCAGCTGTAGCCCTGTGGCATCTGATCCGGCCAGATTTCAGAAGCTAAGCAGGGTTGGGCCTGGTTAGTCCTTGGATGGGAGACCGCCTGGGAATATCAGGTGCTGTAGGCTTGGGAGACGGACCCGGCAACCCACTCCCAAAAACCAATCCGCCATTCAAAGCCCTATGAACAGCAGAGAAGCACTGACAATAGTGTTTCGCCTGTTGTACATAGGGTTGCTATGAGTTGAACACTGCCTTGATGGCACCGAACAACAACAGCTGCCACATGCTCCCGCCAGGATATACTGTGCCGCCATCATTTCAAAGCAACAGGGACACACAAGCGTGGACAGAAACCTCTGAAGCCATGGGCAAAATAAACTTTTCCTCTTTTAAAAGCTGTGTCTTTCTGGTATTTTGTACTGCAGAGCTGGCTAACGTGGAGCAACATTTATTATTTGCTCTTCTTTTTGGTCCTGGTGAACATGGAGAAGGGCCGGTCCCCACCCCAGGCGTGCACGCCCCTCATCTACAAGAGGGCTCTGAGTAAATCATAGAGAAGTCTTTAATGGGGGGTGGGGGTGGGATGGGGGGAAGCGTACAAGAGGGTTAGAGAGAACCTATATGCATATGTACAACAAAATGCATGTATGGAAATGTCACAATGAAAAAGCATGTCAGAATGAATCACATTAAGGAGTACATTAAAAATTTCCAAAAAAAAAAAAAGGGGCTCTGGAGTTGCCTCTCTGCTTCCGGGCTGCACAATTCTGCCTCCTTTCACCTCCATCCAAGGGCTTCGTTATCCCCCTTTGGTCACCTTTGTCTCCCTTCTCTGAATCCTGTCCTGCTGCTTCAAGCACAGCCTCTGTTGCAGCCAGGCCTCCCCGCTCTACAGCGCAGCACTGTACCAACCATAGTCCCCATCAGAGATCAGAAAGGGGGAGGCAGGGTGACCTCATGGCCCAGCACAATTCCTCTGCCCTCTACTGGCGGAGCTCAGCCACATGCCTTGGTCAAGGCTGGGGCTCCCTGCACAGCTGAAGATGTTTTTCAGTCCTACGCCAACTTCCCCTAGTCATTCACACTCAATTTTACATTGCCTGTAGAATACCATCTTTTACTTGTGCCTAGCGATGCTTTCCACTCTCTCAACTTCTTTGATTCCTCAAATAGAAAGTAAATGTAACATATTTATAGGTGCAACAGAAATTTATGGTATACGTGCATTAAAACATTAGAAGGAGAAATAGCCGAATCTTATAAGTTGTTTTCTCTGGGAAGTGGGATTCTAAGCGATTTTATTTATTTTCTTTGTGCTCTGAGTATTTCAGTTTTGTAACAATTGACACATCGCTTGTGTTGTTTTCTCAAAAGCGAAAAATAAACTTGGAAAATGAACCCCTTGGATGCTCACAGAACAGCACAGGCAGCAGGCGACGCTGCGGGGAGGGAAGGCCCCTGGCCGCGCACACTTTCCATTCTGGGAAGACGCAGATCTGAGCTCCGCCAAGGCTTTGCCCGAGACTGTCCCAGTTTGAGCCCCGAAACTGGGCAACCGGAACAGGTGGTCCCCCTCCCTCCCAGCCCTCGCTGTCCTCTTCTCCCTGTTAAGCTGCTGTGACTGGGTCCTGGTCCCTGTCACAGCACGTCCCTGCTCTAGCTTGCTGTGGCTTTTCCCAGGGAGTTCAGCTCAGTGGGCCTGGAGGTCTGTTGACTCACGGGAGGCTTAGCAGTGGTCAGAAAGCAAAAGTGGAGATGTGGGGGCCCGGGGTGCCCTGCCACAGAGAGCGAGGAGGCACAGCCTTGGGGACATTGTCTTTCCACAAGGAAAGGGAGCGACTGAACATGCTGGGTGCTGAGTGCTGGGTGCTGGGTGCTGGGTGCTGGGTGCTGCCTCTCCAGAGGGGGACAGGAGAGAGTAAAGTGGCCAACGCCTCTCCTGCCCTTTCGGCAATCCTCGAAGGCATTTGTTAACAGTACGGCATTTCTCTTGTTTGTTTGTTTGCTTGTTTACTGTTCCATCTGGAGATGAATATTGGGGACTTATGCTGCAAGGAGGGCTGGGATTTGGCTCAGTTGGTAGAGCGCTGTGCTGCAAGTCTCTGAGGTCCCAAGTTCAATTCCCAGCACCACAAAAATGGGAGAAGGGCCTGGCAATCCACTCCCAAGGCAATCCCGAAACAGTCAGCCATTGAAAACCCTCTGAGGGTCGCTATGAGCCGGATACCGACTCGACGGCACCTAACAACAACGTGCTGCAAGGAAGCCCAGTGCTTGCTCTCCTTCATTGCAGGATTCGAGGGCTCGGATAGTGGGAAAGTTTCCCTTTAAAGTTACCATAGGGCCGGGTACCATGACGGGCATGGCATCCTGAGCTCCAAGCCAGAGGCAACCTGTACAACTTAGGGAGACTGTCTCAAAATAAAAATATAAGCAATGAGTGGGGATGTGGCTCCGTGGCTAGACCACTTGCCTAACACAGCAAGGCCCAGGGTTCAGCCCTCCAGCACCGCGAAATAAATAAGTAAACAAATACACAAATAAAAAGTTACCGTGGGAATCCACAACACCACCGTACAGACTCCTCCCTGGGGAGTGCGGAGAGGCTCCCTTCTGGTTTAAACGCTACACTCACCGGATCCACAGATCGCCATTCATGAATGTTTCATTTACATCAGTGGTTATCACTCCTGGCTACACGGGAAAACCACCTGAGAAACTTCTAAAATGCTCAGGCTCCAGCACAGGGCACATAAATCAGCACATCTAAGAAGGGACCTGAAGAGGAATTTCCACACACACACACCCACGCACGCACGCACGCACGCACGCACACACACGAATTCTAAGTAATGAACAGGGCAAGACAGTCATTTACTGGCGAAGGTACCCAGCATGGAGCCGCGAGTAATAAGATGCTTTCCTTCCTCACGCCTTTTAGGGCTGGCCAACTTAAATGACTGGGACCTCCGTTGCACATGCTGTCGCCTATTTTGGTGCATTTGCATGTGGGATTGTAGTAATAAACTTATTTGGGTCAGTGTCAGATGACAACTACTCCCATGAGTGTTTGCGCTACGATTTTGCTTACTAGGTACTTACAGTGGCAGCCAGAAGGACAGCCTGAGTAAGCTGCTATTTTCATCCACTGCCGGTCTCTCCGTGGGCTGTGTCAGCCGATCGCAGCACGGCACTGACTCCTCAATGAAAGCCCCAAATGCCACGGGCGATGCTTCTCAAAAACAGCTCCTTCCAGGCTGCGGGCAGGAAGGATAACTGTGGCTTAGAAGAGAACGCGTTCACAGGCTGGACCTCCTAAGATACTGGGCGAGTCATGTTGACCTTTAAAAATACCCAGGACCACTCTTGCCAAGAGAATCGACTTCCATTTCTCCCTCAGCCCCCAGCACCCCGCCGCCTTCCTTTCCACCCTCATTTCCCTCTGTCTCTTTCCACATCCCCTGTTCTGACCACCTGAGACTTGCCTTCTCTGAACACGCCAAGCACTTTGAGTTCCCTGTGTATCCGAATCTCCTCCTGTGGGTGTCTGACAAAGTATGACCAAGAGCCACCACCAAGGAGAAGACACTGTAGCACTTTTACTGACACTTGCATAATTTTCCATCCATTTCTTCCAATTATGACATTCTGGCATTGTAACTTTTTAAAATGTGTTTGTGTCAGGTGCCGTCAAGTCCGTATCCGACTCATAGCGTCCCTGTGTCCAACAGGCGAAACACTATTGTCAGTGCTTCTCTGTTGTTCATAGGGTTTTCAGTGTGGGATTGATTTTTGGGAGTGGGTTGTGGGGTCCTTCTCCCAAGCACTTGGTGTTCCCAGGCGGTCTCCTGTCCAAGTACTAACCAGGCTCGACCCTGCTTAGCTTCTGAAACCTGACAGGATCAGATGCCACAGGCTATGGCTGCAGACCTTTTTAAATGTAGATACTCTTTATTTTTTCATCAACAAAAATACAATTGGCTTTATTGAAATGGATAATCATAGTACCTTAATTTCACTCTGCTGTTTGCTGAAATGAAACATAAAACTATCAGGATGACATCTTTTTAAAATTCTTTGTAACACTACGGCATTTTTCTACTCCATGATGATGCTTCCAAATTCTTGGACTCCCTCAGGGAAGAGAGGTGAGTAAAATTGTTTCCACTGTTTTTCTAGCATAACTCTTTTATGTGAACTTTTAAGGAGGGAGCCCACTCTGCTTGCAGTCATTTTAAAGGCAAGTTAGCTCTTTCCTTGGAGCTGACAGCCTGTTTTCCCGAGCAGGTGATCTTTGGATAGGTGAATGTGTCTTATTAAGAGCAGCAGCATTGTGACTTTTCCACTTCGGCTTTAGCTTAGCCCCTTTCCCGTCACAGTGGGACGCAGAGCCTGTTTTCGCCCAGCCTTGGAGTTCAAAGGCCCTCGGCCCACAGAGGAGACCTGCCGGGGGCTGGCAGAACACAGAGTGGGGGCCTGAGACCTGGACTTCCACATTGTCACCTGCTTCGGGGAGTAGAGACGGCCGCCCTGCCCGCTGCGGGGTGTGAGCGGGGGAGCAGCGGTGTGAAGACACCTGTGCACTGCGCAGGACACACTGCTTGGCGCACACAGCGCAGGACACCGCATCACCCATGCGGGTCGACACTTCAGGCAGGGTGACCCCTTGTTGGCGGGCGCTGGCCTGGGAACCGCAGGGCTCTTCTCACCACCTGCCAGTGCGACCACGGAGTCCTGGCCGCTGAAAATCGTCCAGACGTTGGCAGACGTCTTCTGGAGGTACAGGCGCAGGCTGAGTGCTGCTGGTCTCCTGGGAGCCACCACAGCTGTCTCTGGTCACCTATCCATCTCCTCACTCCACCTGTGCCCTCCAGCCCCAGCTGCTGTCTCTTCTCGTCTTCAAACAAACAAAGCTTATTTTCATTCCACACTGTCCTGCCTCCCCACGACTCCCCAACACTGTAAGTACGTGGTTTCAGATGAATATGTGGTTTCAGACTTAGTAGCTTCTCTGGATTCTCTCCACGGAATCTCCTGGAACAAAACTTCATCTTCTAACACTGAACTCGAAAACACGTTCTCTTTCCTAACATATCCTTTCCACCTTTGTTTAGGAGACAGTCCTACTTTTGACACACAATTTCTGATTTTGACATTTAGTTCTTCCTAAAACCCAAGGCTGTGATTTAGCTCAGTTGGTAGAGCGCCGCTCTGCAGTCTCTGAGGTCCTGAGTTCGATTCCCAGCACCGCAAACATGGGAGAAGGATGTGGCAACCCACTCCCAAGGCAATCCCCAAAACAATCTGCCATTGAAAACCCTTTAAGGGTTGCTATGAGTCAGACACGACTCGACGGCACCTAACAACAACAAAAACCCAAGGCAGGATTTTTAAAAAATTCTTCCTTTCTTTCCCTTTCCTTTCCTCCTCTTTTTTCTTTTCTCTTCTTCTTCTTCTTTTTCTTTTCTTTTCGACAGGGCCTCACCAGATAGCCCAGGCTGGTCTCAGAATTCACAATCCTCTTGCCTCAGCCTCCAAAGTGATGGGATTCCAGGTGTGCACCACCACGCCTGACTAAATACCCAAGATTTTCCATCAAGCCGTCTCTCCTCTTGGCTGCTGGCCCCGACAACCTACTCGCAGGCGTTCCATAATGGTAGGCTTCCGTCTTCTCTTCACATACAGTTTTTGATTTTTAGAGTAACACACAATGATACGCATATGTGGAAATGTCATAAGGAAGCCCATTAAGTTGTATACTAAAAAATTATTGGTAAAAATATACTTGGAAAGAAAAGGTAGGACTAGAGGTGCAGCTTAGGGGTGGCGCGGAGGGCGGGCGTTGAAAGGCCCCATACTCCAACGGATAAAGGTGAGATCGTATATAAACAACGCGGGCCCATGCTGCACACCACCCAGCCCAGGCACCCCACCCGTTGTCCGGCAGTCACTGGAAGGTCTCGAGCCCTGGCCTGCTCCCCGCAGATAAACAATCTCCAGCACCCCCCCCCCACCACCCCAGAAACAGGAACATCTCCAGCAGCAGAACCCGAGGCCAACTCGTCCTCCACCTGCCCCCCATACCCCAGGGGCCCGGCCGGCTCTTCCGCGCAGGCCCGGCCGCCTGCTCCACATGCGGCCTGGGGTGGCGGGGTGAGCCCTCACCTGGCGCCCAGAAAGGCACCTGTCAAACACCACGATGGGGGGTCCAAGCGCCGCGTGACCGCCCCCCTGACTGCCACCCCACTTTCCCCGCTGGAGAAGCCAACAAGGCCCGCTCACCTGCGCCCGGGACCCACAGCCCGCGCCTCTGCACGATTTCCCTCTCGGCACCCGAGTTCCCCGCTCCTGGCCCGCCTCGTGCCTCTGCCAAACGCAGGCCGGCGACAGCGGCCGGTGCCCTGCTCCCGGGGCCCTGGGCTGGAGCACCAGGCTGGGGCAGCGTGGCTCAGTCTCACCTGTTCCCCAGGTGAGGCGCATGCGCAAGCGCGTGAGGGCGGCGCGCACCTGGGCCTGGGTGCCTTGGCCGGCGAGGGCGAGGCTGGGGAGGCAGGGGAAGGTGGAGCAGGGGGCCTTTCCGCTTTGTTGTTGTCGTTGTTAGGTGCTGTGGAGTTGGTATCCGACTCATAGCGACCCTCAGAGGGTTTTCAATGGCTGTTTCAGGATTGCCTTGGGAGTGGATTGCCAGGCCCTCCTCCCATTTTTGTGGTGCTGGGAATTGAACTCAGGACCTCAGAGACTGCAGCGCAGCGCTCTACCAACTGAGCTAAATCCCAGCCCCTTTATGCTTTAGGCTTCCAGATTTGTCTCCTGGAATTGGGGGTGGGAGGGGCCGGGAGGGAGCAAGAAGGGGAGAAGGTGGGCGGTGTCATCCAGAGGTCGAGGTCAGTGCCAGGGTGCTTCCCTGACTGGCCTCCTGTGCCTGGTGCTGCCTCAGGGCCTCACAGGCCTCACAGCACTCTCCAGGCCACCTCACACTGCCTGCGACGCTGCCGTTTCTTGGGAGGTTCCTGGTGCCTCCCAGTGGGCACCGAGGCCCTGACTTCCCGCTGCAAGTGGGTCAGGATTTAATCTGCAGCCAGGCAGCCAGCGGCTGAAGTTAATGGTTGGGGAAGTGAGAATGGCGGTAAACAGCCCTTCATCTGCCACACAGTTGCCCGGACTTAGACCGCACGGAATGGGTCACTGGCGTGTTATGGTGTTCCCTTCAATGACAACAGTTTTCTTCCCCTTAAGATCAGCTTCCTGAGCAGGCGCGGTGGCGTACGCCTGTCATCCCAGCGGCTCTGGAGGTGGAGGCAGGAGGATCGTACGTTGGAGACCAGAGGCAGTCTTCCTAACTTGGGGAGACCCTGTCTCAAAAAGTAAAAAAATGGGCTGGGGGTGCAGCTCAGTGGTCCAGCACTTGCAAAGCATGCAGGCGTGAGGCCCTGGGTTCAACCCCCAGCACCGCAAAAAAAAAAAAAAAAAAAAAAAAAAAATCAGCTTTGTTGCGCTGAGGGGCTTAGCGAACACAGAGGTCAGAGAAAAGTCGGCGTGGTGCCAGAGTTCTCTGCAGCCTCGGTTTATTTCGCCCACCATTCTGACTCTCATGCTGCTCAGAAGCAACTCCGAGCCACCTTGTTGGGACTGTGAGGGCTGCTGTGGCCATGCCCGGGGGCTCAGCCGGGCACTGCACACGAGGTCAGCTGTGGTCCACCCTCGATACCTGACTGCAATCGCCTCTCCAGCCAGTGGTACTTCTGAAATGGACCCACCCAGGGCCAGCCACCTTGCCCTTGCCAACCATGCACCCCACGCCTGGATAAAGATGCTTTTAATGGAGTGAGAACGGCCAAGCGTGTGTCTGCGCTGGAGAAATGCTCCCTCCCACAGGCATGAGTGCCACCACAGCTTAACACCGCGGGACCGTGGGAGCCAGTGGCCGGTTAGCACACTCAGCAAGAGTTGGATGAGTAGCTCTTTCTCTGCTGTTTTCCAATAGATCTTATCGTTTTGAACATGTCTGCTTTCTTCCGCTGCTCCGGATTGTCCCCTAAAGTGCAAAAAGCATCGTTTACGGAGCAGTGGCTTCGTGGCCAGCTGAAGCCATGAAAATGCACACTGCAAATCTCTGAAGAAGCTGGGCGTCACGTGAGTCACCAACCTACTTCTTGGAGTTGGGAACTGAGAGAAGCGTGAATAATAACGTGGAAGAGCAGGAAGGCACCAAAGAGGAACTTCCTGGCTGTTTCTGGGGCTGAGGAATTCCAGTGACCTCGTGGGTACACCCAAGACGAGGGTGGGAGAGTGATGAGTCAGGATCCGGCTCTGCCCCGCCCTCGACCCATCCCTCTGCCCATCAGGATTAGGGAAGGGCGATCAGTAGCACTGAAGGCGCTAAACCTGAACCACAGGAATGGCTTCCAATAGCACACAAAACCCTGCGCACTGTCGTCTGCCCACTGGGGGCAACAGACACCTCCTTCGTGCGTCGTTTCCCTTCCGTAGGCTTTCCAGCTTCATGCAGGAAGAAAGGAGAGCTGTAGATCCCTACCTCCCCCAGGAGTCCTCATTGGAAATGGATCCTTGGAAAGATCATTTCTCCCTAGGGAAGCAGAGTACCACCTTCAAACACGGGTGTGCCCCTGTCCTTCACTTCCTCTCTCTTCGGGAGCGAGGGGGCATTCAAGGTCCAGGGAAGGGTGCGCCTGTCTGGCTGGAAAGCGGGGGTCAGGCACTTTCTGCAGGTACAGTTTTCCCTGCTGTCTGGACCCTGTGCTGCCCAACACGGCATGGAGTTGAATAGAAAATTAAAGAACATAGACATTCAGTTGGCACGAGGCTCGGTCCAAGTGCTGGGTAGCCAGTGCGGCTAAGGGCTAGTGTATTGGCCGGCACCCATTCAGCACGTGTCCATCAGCGCCCAGAGTTCGCCTGGACAGCGCCGCTCTGGGCTGGAGACAGCTCCAGCAGCTCACCTGGGCCAACCGCAAAATCTCAAAGCCAAAACGCACGTGGCCCAGGACCCCCAGGCCCAGATGCCCAGTGTTACCTGGGCAACGGGCACTGTTTCCCCGAGGCGGTTTCGAAAGATGGGGGCTGGCAGTGCAAAGGGCCGGGGAGGGTTGCTAACTGAATCAGTGCCCGGCCAGCTACTTCTCTTTTGCAATCCTTGCTGGTCTGACAGGCTCCTGCAGAGACTTACATCACTTCCTAAAAAACAGGCAAACACCTCTCCTCCAAGAGAGCACCGACCCAAACAAGCAGGAAACAGGAAACGTGCGCGCTGGAGGGAGGCCGGGGCGCAGCTCAGCACCCCGCGCGCCCCAGCCGGGAGAGCGGACATGGCCGGCGCGCGCGCCGCCCTCCTGTGGGCCCTGGGACCCGCGCTCCTTCCCCACGGCCGGGGTAAGCGACCTCCAGCTGGGAACAAGGCTTCTCAGGGCTCCCTGGTGCCTGCGCAACAGGACTGTGTCAGGGAGGGCCACGCCCCAGGAAACCTAATCCTCTCTGTGAAAGGGGGAGAAAATGAAAACTGCTTCGGGGGCTGGGCTGGAGGATGGTTTTGGCTTTGGTTCCAGCCCTCTCCCTGGCTCTAGCCCTCTTGCAGTCTTTGCCTTCTAAGATATGTGGATCCCTGTAATTTGCCAGCTTTCATGGGCACATTAAGAAAACCATAAACTTTTTGACAGCTCATGGCAAAGAAGGTTTCAATGAGCTGAAACAGAGAAATAATGAATTCGCTTTTAATGGTGTGGGCTGACAAGTCTGCTGGTGGCAAACACTCTTAGAAAACCGGGGCATGGAAACTCACTACTGGAAAGCATGTTAGAGAGAAAGCATAAATTGAAGAAAAAATGTAAACAGGAAATTATCCGAGGAGTTACCAGGCATCTACTCTCCAACGTCAGGAAAATTCTTTCATCTGCTTTTGTTTTATCGTGTTAGTGTTGGGGGCGTTTGCTTTGTACGGATTGCTACTATGGAAGGTTTGGAAAAGTGGCATAATTGTACCCAAGGAAAAGCGTTGTTGTTGTTGTTAGGTGCCGTCCAGTCGGTATCCGACTCATAGCGACCCTCATAGGGTTTTCAATGGCAGACTGTTTTCAGGATTGCCTTGGGAATGGATTGCCAGGTCCTTCTCCCAGTTTTGTTGGTGCTGGGAATTGAACTCGGGACCTCAGAGACTGCAGCGAGGCGCTCTACCATCTGAGCTAAATCCCAGCTCCTTGAAAAGTGTTGGGAAAGACAAAATATTAAATGTCTATTTTTGGCTAAAAGCTGGAACTGAAGTAATCTTTAGACGTTCACTACAAACAAAATCCTCCTCAATTGCCTGCTTTGTTGATTTACCTTGGTAAATAATCTTGCTGCACATGGGTTCTGTCAATGGGTATTTGAGACTGAAGGAAAGTTCTCAAGCTTTAGTTCTTTCAATAGGATGGGGGCGTTGGGCACTGACCTCACACATGTGGCAGCATCCAGCAAGGGGCACATAGCCCCCCAGGGCCCACCAGTCTCCCTCCCTGGGCACAGTCTGTGTGTTCCCAGGGCTGTGAGGTGGGAAGCAGAAAGTGAAGGATGTTGGGGGGATTGAGAGTCTTGTTCACGGAGAGTTTGGGAGTCTATGTGTTGAGTATACAGTTTTTTGTTTTGCTTTGTTTTGTTTTGTGGTACTGAGGGTTGAACCCAGGGCCTCGCGCCTGCATGCTTTGCAAGTACTGGACCACTGAGCTGCTGCCTCCAGTCCATCTTTTTTACTTTTTGAGACAGGGTCTGCCTAAGTTATGCAGACTGCCTCTGGTCTCAAACTTGCGATCCTCCTGCCTCCGCCTCCCGAGCCACTGGGATTACAGGATTACAGGCGCGCACCACCGCGGCTGGCATTGAGTGCACAGTTTTGAGACTAGAAGGCTGCTTGAAGGGCCAGAGAGTCCCTACAGGCAGAGTCCACTTTAAAACGTTTGTCTTCTCCCAACCGTGTAGGAGCTCAGCATCAGTCAGGACCTTGGTAATTATGGATAAATACTAAAATCAACCCTGGAGTAGGTCTGAGGCGCATCTCTAAAAGCTGAGGAGCTCCTAAAAACAGGTAACGTTAGGCCAGGCACAGCAGCGTATGCCTGATCCCAGTGAATCCAGAGGCTGAGGCAGGAGCACCGCAAGTTCAAGGCCGTTGGCAGATTACGTAATTTAGCGAGACCCTGTCTCAAGATAAAAAATAATAAAGGGGGCTAGGGTGCAGCTCAGTGGTAGAGCACTCGCAAAGTATGTGTGCGGCCCTGGGTTCAAACCCCCCAAAACAAGCAAACCATAACAAAAAAACAAGTAGAGCTGGAAGGTGGAGAGGGGAAGGGCAAGAGCAGGCGCTGAGTGTCGTGCAGGGACAGTAGCCGCAAGCCACGGTGCTTCCGGGGCCCACCGGGATTTCCAGTGTTTGAAAGCTGCAAAAATGGCCGCTTGGGAAAAACTTGTTAATAAAGCTTCCCACTTTGCTATTATTCAAGGGAAAGCCTATTCCAAGTTAAGGCTTAATTTTCCCCTTAATTAGTGCCCATCCTCTGGAAACAGTGGTGCTTCCGGCTTCAGGATGTGAGTTAGGTTACAGGTGCCACGCTCGCATCTTCTTGAATCCTTAGGAAGATGTCTGTGGACTGTGGCAGACGAGTCCAGTCCAGCGCCCAGGCAGCCTCTTCCTGGACAAGCAGGTCCTGAGATAGATCTACAGTCGAGCACTCATTAACAGCAGACAGGCGACATTATATAATCCCTGAAGTTGCACTGTTCTCGCTGAGGCAACATCTCTTCTCTTCATAGACAGAGGGTGCTAAAAAACCTATGCACATCTTAAGTATTAAAATTGTAATACTCAATATATATCGATGACAAAAGATGGAGACAAGTCACATTTGATTTCTGTGATTACAAGAGACCTTCAAAGTGGTTCCTGTCATAATGCAGTTCGACTTCTGAAAGTAATACATGGGTAAAGTCACTTAAAATGTGTGCAAGTTTTTCGGCACCCGCGGTAGACAGACAGCCTGGTGCAGGATTGAGCACCATCCCAAGTGAAAGAATTCACTTGGACAGCACCGGGAGATGAATAAGAAAACAGTTTTTCTAGGATTTTGACCCAATAGATGTTCAGGTTTTCAATGCCCAGGGCCGGCACATCTGGCCAGCGCAGGATCCTCAGGAAGTTCAGACTCCCAGCATCTCCTGCTGAGGAGGGCAGGGGGGCCACCCATCTGGTTCCTCCAGATGGATGGGTTCCGCGTGTCCTGTCCAGTTGACTTCGCGCTGTCTGAAAACCAAAAGCAACTTCCCAGGTGCCGGATGTGGGGAAATCTTGGCTGCCATCAGCCGACTGGTCTGCAAAAGAGCGAGCTAAGGGGCAGGAGGCAGGAACCGGGGGCCGTCGCCGTTCTGCTGGGCAAACATTGGGCTTAACAGGGAGGACTGGGATGCTGCCCGAGCCGTGTTAGAAGAAGAAGAAGCTTGTCATTGTTGCTTGACACTCGAGAAGAAAAGAATGGAAGGAAACAGTAGTCGGATGATTGAAGTCGCACTTCCGGACACAGCACTACCTCACTTCTCCTTTCAAATGACCGTAACGGCCACCTGCTACTTCCTGGGACAGTCCCGACTTCAAGTATTAATGACAATAGCTAATATATACTGTGGTTACTATATATCAGGCACCGATTTAAATACTATATATACTAACTTGTTCAATTCTTAGAACCATCTTATAGAATGGATACTATTATCCCTGTTTTAAGCATGAGAAAATCGAGGTCAGAGAGGCTAAGTGACTTGTCCAAGGTCACACAGTAAGTAGTGGATCTCAGTAAGAGTTCCTGCTCTTCCATACAGCATACTGCCATCTGGTTGTCAGGCTCTGCCAAGCTCTGTGTCTAGTTCCAGGTTTGGAAAACTGTGGTTCTGGTACCTTCCTTCCTGTAGGTGTTCCACATAACTCTTGGCTGGGTTTTCCAGTTCCTGCCTGTTAATCCCAGAGCGGCCTGTGTGTGCCTTGGGCCGAGACTGGCTGACAAGAGAGCCCGTGAGAGCTGGATTAAACCTCCAGCTGAGCGGCCTCGGGGGAAGGAGGAGCTGAATTGGTGCAGAGGGAGCAGTGGGAGAATCTGGGGATCAGCACAGGTAAGACAGCGGCAGGAAAAGCAGAGTGGAGAAGGAAAGCCACCAGGCAGGCGAGAGGCTTTAGGGCGTGGGAACCGGAGAGAGAAAGACGCTCAGACCAGGCCAGGCACCGGGAACCTGCTGAGAGCTGACCCCCAGGACCCAACACCCTCAAGGATGGAGGGACGCGCGCACACACACACACACACACACACAACCACAAAACAACACACAGCCGCAAAACAACAGCACACACACAACCACAAAACAACAGCACAAACAACCACAAAATAACAAAACACACACACAACCACAAAACAGCAACACGCACACACATTGACACACACAACCATAAAACACACAACCACAAAACAACAGCACACACAAACACAACCACAAAACAACAGAATACACACACACACACACACACACACACACACACACACACACTCACACAACCCAAACAGGCAGAGAGGACCTGAGGTTGAAAGCCCTTCTGCAGCCACGGTTCTGAAGCCCGGGGAGTAGAAGGGGGGGCCTCTCAGCTGGGATGAGCACAGCTCTGTGAAGAAACAATGCACCCCCACGATTTGTCAACCTGGGTACAGTTTGCACCACCCTCAAAGGCTGGCAGGATGTGGGGAAACAGGAACCGGGCTCAGCCGGTGGGCGGAGGTGGTGCGGTCCTGCCACTCCACCCAGCCACCGGGCTTTTGAGTCTACAGATGGACTTTGCGTTGCTAGAAAGTCCATTATTTTTTAATACACATAATTTTGGGGTTTGTTTTCAGCATATGGTTGCCTGCTTAGTAGCTTTCATCTGGAATTTGTATGGAGGGAATCTTGCTGCTTGTGACATCCATAGTCTCCCACTCGGGACAAAACCCTTGGGGGCAGTGAGGGGAGCACTGGGCACACAGAGGAGGGCTCACCTGTTTAGCCCCAAATTTTCCAATCCCATCACCAAGCTACTGTAAGGAGCTCGAACCGTCAATGCTTTTCTCGTTCAAACCCTGTCCTGCCTCGGGGAGTAAAGATTTGGAAGAGATGGAGGCAGGATGTGCTGGGCCTCCGGCCTGCCCCAGCCATGGGATGGGGAAGGGCAGGCCTCAGGGGGCCCAGAGGTGAATGAAGAGGCACCAGATACTCTGGAAAGGTGGAAACCAGCAACCTGAGCCAGCAACGGGGCCAGGTCAGCAGCCAGGAGGCAGTAACCACAGGGGCGGAGTGCAGGCCAGTGAGGAGCTGCAGGGAACCAGCCAGACTAGAAGGGAGGGTCCAGGGCTCCACAGGGTCAGGGGTCACCTGATATGGAACTCTGCCAGTCATGGCAGCACACTGTGTTGTTTGTTTGTCTGCAACCATGGCCTGCGGTTTTAACTTTAAATTTTGACCCAATGGGTGGATTGTTGTTGTTGTTGTTGTTAGGTGCCCTCTAGTTGGTATCCAGCTCATAGCCACCCTGTGTACAACAGGCGAAACACTATTGTCAGTGCTTTTCTGCTGTTCATAGGGTTTTCAATGGTGGATTGATTTTTGGGAGTGGGTTGCCAGATCTGTCTCCCAAGCCTACAGCACCTGGTGTTCCCAAGCGGTCTCCCATCCAAGGACTAACCAGGCCCAACCCTGCTTAGCTTCCGAAATCTGATGGGATCAGATGCCATAGGGCTACGGCTGCAGGCAATGGGTGAATAGGAACCCCCTAAAGCACTATAGACTGGAGCCCAAATATTTGTTTTGGGAAATTCCCATTGGCCCATAAGGCTTTGCATCTTCCTTTCCTCTGCCATCTTTCTTTTCTTTCTTTCTTTTTCTCCCCTGGGCTCTGAGGATTTCCTTGCTTGCTCTTTCTATTATTTTCCCTTTTGTTAGTTTGTCTTGAGACTGGGTCTCACTGTGAGCCCCGTGCTGGCTCAAACTCCCAATCCTCCTGCCTTATCCTACCTAGCGCTGGGATCACAGGAGAGCATTACCACTCTGAGCACGATGTTGCTTTCTTGTGACTTCTCTACACATGTAAAAGGCCACTTTTTGCCCCGTGCTGTGGCACATGCCTGTCATCTCAGTGACTCGGGAGGCAGGGGCAGAAGGATCTCGAGTTTGCGGCTAAGGCTGCCTGTGTAATTTAGAGAGACCCTGTCTCAAAACAAAAAGTAGAAAGTGGGCAGGTGGGTGTGGCCCAGTGGTAGAGCCTTGCAAAGCATGTGTAAAGCCCTGGGTTCAATCTCTGAGTGCTGTGGGGAAAAAAAAAGCTACTTCTTATATTTCCTCAGGTATTCCTAGGTATTGTACATTGGCAGAATTCTCAGATTCCCAGGTATATCGCATAACTGGAAAGGAAATTTCACTGTACAATCATTCTAGAGAGTACTTTGGAAATACCAGGGTTTTCTTTTCTTTTCAATTTAATTTAATTTTACTGCAGTACTGGGGGGTTGAACTCAGGGACTCGTGCATACTTTGCAACCACCCTGCCACTGAGCTGCACCTCCAGCCTCTTTTTTATTTTTTTAAACTGAAACAAAGTCTCGCTAAGTTACACAGGCAGCTTGAACTGGCGATCCTCCAGCCGCCATCTCCAGAGTCACCGGGATCACAGGCTTGAGCCCCCGTGCCTGGCTAAACCTGTATTTTCATCATCAGTTCTCCTGGGCTATCACAGGGGCCTTCAACCTGGCAGGGCCAAAACAGAGCTCATTCTCTGCTCCCTACTAGTGTAGACCATCACTAACTCTGATCTTGGGAGAAGGACGTGACAATCCACTCCCGAGGCAATCCCGAAACAATCAGCCATTGAAAACCCTATGAGGGTCGCTATGATTCGATGACACCTAACAACAACTACAAACTCTGATCTAGGCTATTAACATCTTAACCAGGCTCCTTGCCTCTAGTCTCACCTCCCCACCATTTTCACACGACCTCCGGGTAACAGTTCTGTAACAAAAAGGTAGTCATTTCCCCTATACGTATCCCTTCAGGCTGTGCACTTCCTTGGGACATCTTCCAACCCCCTTGGCCTCATTACAAAGCCCCTTACGAACTGAGTTCCTTTCTCATTTAACCCTTGTCCCAACCCACCATGTGCCCTGTGATGCAATGAGCAGAACGTGCCAAGCCCTGTGGGGCCACTGAGACTTTCTGAGCACTGGGCCTTCAATGGTGAGGCCCTTCTGCCATCTTTGCTTGAGGAACTCCCAAGATTCAGTTCCAGGGTCCACTCCTCCAGGAAGAGTCCCTGAATCCTTCAGGCCCAGATGCAATGAATCCTGACTTTCCCACACCGTAATGTGCCGTGTGCACTACCCGTTCTGCGGTGTACTTGCCTGTATTATAATTAGTGATTTGCGTGCTGTTATCCTGACCTAGGCCTTTCCCTGGGAGGCAAGGATCTCATTTTTGTACCATTTTGTACCATTTTTGTAAGTCCAGAGGTACCTTTGTACCTCTGAACTTAGACTAGTTCCTGGCACATAGTAGGCACACAGCAGAAGTGTGGTGACCGACTGGCTGAATAAATAAAGGGCAGGAAATTTATCTTACGCCCCAAGGTTTATTTGTAGTCAAGGCAAGATTATGATTGAAAGGATAAAATCGAATTATTATAGCAATACCTGGATAAGTGTGATTTTTAGTCAACCCAGTTTTACGGTTGTATCTGAAATGTTAGCTAACCATCCCTAATCATCTACTGAATGAATTAAGAGGCAGTCTACTTCTGTCTCCTCAATTCAAAACAATGATTGCCCCTCCACTTTCCTGTAGAGCAGACTCCCTAGCTGTACAGCCAGTGTTCTCAACAACCTGCTTCTCAAAACATGGATGGAGGTTCAGAGCCAGAACAATACACATTCAGCAGGCAGTATGAGACTCTGTAGAGAGGACAGGGACTTCCAAGCATTTTGGGGAGACTTTAGAAGAGAAAACAAAGGGACTACCAGCTCCATAGACCCTAGATTTGAAACCAGTAAAAGCTAACTTGAAAAGAAATAAAATTTATGCAATGTAAAACTAATGGGAAAATTTGCCTCAGTCGCTGAGGACAGCACAGAAGCACTTCCTGAAAAACGTAAGAAGGTGGGCGAAGGGAAGGGTGGTTTCTAGAGCAGGTTCTGACGTTGTCTTTGTTCTTTTTCCTTAAAACAAATTAATCCAAAACTTACAAAAGTCTAGATTTTTCTGTTTTACATGAATTAAAATTACCTTTCTTATTTCCTGCTTCCCCATCCCATTGTAATGCTCAGAAACAGGATCCCAGTGTTGCCAACGTGGTTTAGGTCCCAGGCAATGCTATTAATTCACTTAAACATTGATTTATTGTTTTCCAAAGATTATGCCTATTTGTTTAAGATTGCCAGAATTACCAAATAAAAACTCAAGACAACAGGTAAATGTGAATTTCAAGTAAACTATAATTCTTTTACCTGAGACATACTTATACTAAAAACCACTTCATGGTTTATCTGATCCTCAAATTTAACTGGATGCCCTGTATTTCCTCTATTTAAGATGATGACTATTATTTATTTATTTATTTATTTATTTTTATTGGAAGTTTTTCATGTACACCTTAATGTGATTCATTCTGCCATGCTTTTCATTGTGACCTTTCCGTAGATGCGTTTTGATGTACGTTATTCATGTAGGTTCCCCCTACCCTCCTGTGCACTTCCTCTCCCGTCCCACCGTCCCCAGTGATGACTATTGTCCATCAACTGAAGACCACCTCCCTATTGGCTCTTTGGGAAGACCAGCTACAGAGCGCAGACAATCTACTTATGTAGCCAGCAACATCTCAATTAGAAGGACAGACAGACTGAGTCTTAGAGCAGCCATTCGCATAACAAGAGAGAAACTAACAGTGAGAGAAGAAGACTGATGATTATGCAGAGTCAGACTAGGGCTTCAAGGGTGAGTCAGCTTGAAAGAGTCTGTTAATGTAATGAATCATATTAAAAGCTACACGAGAAAAGACTCGCAGGATGTGCTTAAGATGGCAGAGAAAGGGCTGAGAAGGAGGGACCAGCGCCAGGTCAGTAGTTCACGCAGCAGTGGTAACCGTCAGTGCTTGAAGTGCTCTCCACGGTCCAGCTCCAAAGGGCAGGATTGGTTCTCTCTAAAGTCTAAGCAGGATCAGAAGCCAGCCAGCCGTAGCTTATTTATTTATCTATTTATTATTTATTTTGCAATACTTGAAGGTTGAACCCAGGGCCTTTGCAAGTGCTCTACCACTGGGCTGCACCCCTAGATCATTTTTTATTTTTTATTTTGAGACAATGCCTCGCTAAATTACACAGGCTGTCTCTGGCCTCGAACTGGTGATCCTCCTGCCTCAGCCTCTTGAGTTGCTTGGATTACAAGGGTGAGCCACCACACTTGGCTAGCTTCAGGGATCTTTAAGCTCTTTGCTGATCCATGAAAATCCAAGTCACCATTTTGCTCCCTTAACCCAACTCCAAAAGCCTCAGAAACTTGTTTCCTTCTTTAGCCTCTTATAAGACAACTCCAGACCATAAACAAACTTGCCCTCCACTCCTGCACAAGCTGGGGACTTGGGGTTGCAGGTTTCCATAGTCATATTCTTCTCCCTGTTGTTCCTCCTGGGCTCAGGATGTCACCAATCAGCTGGCTGGGGCCCCTTTGCTCTACCTTGAGAGGTATCGTGGATAGGTGAGGAGAAGCTCTTCAAGTGCTGGTCTTTGGCAGCATCTGGATCTTTGGGCGTTTGAGGGCAGTGAGCAGTGACAGTGGATAGGTGGGAGCAGCGGGAGCAGCACGTGGTGTCTTCCAGTGTTATAGCTCTTACACAGGGCGTGGAGGCCGAGATCCCCCAGCCCTGGACAGTAGCTAGCACTGCAGCTTCTGGGTGGGTCTAGGTGTTGGAATTCCTCAGCGCTTGACCACGGCTGGTGGTGCGGCTTCCAGGCAGGCCTAGGTATCAGGATTTCTCAGCTCTAGACGGTGGCCAGTGTTACGCATTCCCATGCCGAGAATGTCTGAAAGTCTTGGTCCTAAAGGCTCAACAGCTCCCTGGGACCCTTCCAGTGACCAGGACCTGCAGCTTCTCTTCTTTGGTTCTGTACAGCCTTCTGTCTCTTCCGCTCTCCCTCTTCTTCCTGCCATGGTAACTCTCTCCAACTCTTCGCCACCTCTGATTACTACGGCTGTTGTCACCATTGCCATGGTGGCAGCTATTGCTGTCTGCTGGTGCTGCTGCTTCTGTTGCTGCCAGTGGCTGGCCTTGCAGCCTCGACTCTTCTTCAGCTGTCAAGCAGTCGGCCGCTTCACTTCTGCGGCTTGGCATTCGGGTTGCTCTGCTGTCTCTTTCACTGCTGCCCCACTGTCTCTATAGTCTCCTGCCACTACCATCACCACTGTTCTACTGTCTCCGCTGCTTCTTCCTTCATGCCACCAGCTCAGCCACCAGTACTAAAAGGCAAAAAGAGCACTGGAGAGAAGCCTTTTATGGAGCCTAATGTTGTAACGGGCTGGGATTTAGCTCAATTGGTAGAGTGCTGCGCTGCAGTCTCTGAGGACCAGGGTTCTATTCCCAGCACTGCAAAAATGGGAGAAGGGCCTGGCAATCCACTCCCAAGGCAATCCCGAAACAGTCAGCCATTGAAAACCCTATGAGGGTCGCTATGAGTCGGATACCGACTCGACAGCACCTAACAACAACAATGTTGTAACACTAGGGGGCAGCACAGGAGGATGACTCCCAGCTGGCTCACTAAGTGAGCCAAACAGCCTTCTCATATAGTCAGAGGAGAGGTGTTTGCACCAATCACAGCAAACCTTTATGTAAATGAAAGTTTGCATTTGTGCCAATCATGGCATAGTTCTTTTTGCACCAATCCCAACATTCCTCTGCTCAGACACCAGGGGAAGTGTTCCCCTTCTGGCCTGCGTTGGTCATTGGGTCATTTAGAATTCACCCAGGTTTGTAATAGCAAAAGGTCCAGTGCAAACTACAAACTATTTGAAACAGCAGTGGCAGGAACTGCACCTTCAGAAGCTGGAGCGGTGCTGCCGTGGCAATTGTCACGTGGCTTTCTCAAGCCATCTGTGAAGTATGCAAAGCCACAGGTGCTGGTAGAAGGGTTGTTCATCTGGCTGTTTGACTGGGAGTCCCTTACTCAAAGCAGCCAGGGTAGCAAGGGAGAGTCTCACAGCTAGTTGGTAATCAGATTGCCCCATCCCCCAGCACCTGTGGTTAATTACAGGAGAATAAACATTAGATGGGAGAAGGACCCGGCAGCCCACTCCCAAAAAACAATCAGCCATTGAAAACCCTATGAACAGCAGAGAAGCACTGACAATAGTGTTTCGCCTGTTGTACGCAGGGTAGCTATGAGTCAGATACCGACTTGATGGCACCTAACAACAATAACAAACATTAGATACCTGCAGCCATAACCCTGTGGCTTCTGATCCTGTCAGATCTCCGAAGCTAAGCAAGGTCGAGCCTGGTTAGTCCTTGGATGGGAGACCGCCTGGGAACACCAGGCGCTGTAGGCTTGGGAGACAGATCTGGCAACCCACTCTCAAAAATCAATCCACCATTGAAAACCCTATGAACAGCAGAGAAGCACTGACAATAGTGTTTCGCCTGTTGTACACAGGGTGGCTATGAGTTGGATACCAACTTGACAGCACCTAACAACAACGACAAACATTAGATGGAGTGTGACAGAGAAAAATTATTAACATCAATATTGTTTTTAACATGTTTAAGAACACTTTTAATGATGCTTAATACCTGCCCAGGGCCCCAGGGAGAGGTGGGTTCCCCTCATCTGTGTCAGTGGTGATGATGCAAGAGCCAAGGAGATAAGAGGCTTAATCTCTTGCTGCTTTTCTGTTCTCTAATTTATCACAAATGCACATCTACCACTCACTGTGTTGTTTGTCTCTGCCCTGCGGTTGTTCTTGTTGGCAATGCTGAGCTTGGTCTGACCCGGGTGAGGAGTGTGAAGCTGGGACGAAGGGCCTGTGAGCCCCATGGAAGTGTCCACCTCCTCTGGAGACTGGGGTGGGCAGCTGTCCCTGCCTCCCTCAGAGAGAGGCTGGCAGGCAGGCCAGGAAGAGGGAGAATGTGGGCAGGGAAGGGCAAAGGGCATGGCCAGGAGCACTGGTTTCCAAGTTACCTTTTAAAATTGCTGTGTGAGTCAGCTTCCCGTGACTGTAACAACCGCCCGAGAGACCACCTTATAAAGAAGAAAGGTTTCCTTTGGTGCCCACCCAGTCTTAGCGGTTTCTGCCCATGACTGGTTGGTTCCATTATCTTGGGCCCTGTGGTGAGGCAGCGCCTGGTGGTAGGGAGCACGTGGCAGTGCGAAGCCATTCGCCTCATGTCCAGGATGGGAAAGAGGGAAAGGAAGAAACTGGGTCCCCCAATCTCCTTTGAGGGCTTGGCCCCTGGCACCCGAAGACTTCCCACCTCTTAAAGTTCCACCACTCCCAACAGTGCTGTGGGTTGGGGACCAAGCGTTTAACCCATGGGCCTGGGGGAGACATTCCAGATCCAAACAACAGCAGTTGCCTTTTTTTTTTTTTTTTTTTTTTTTTGCGGTACTGGGGGTTGAACCCAGGGCCTCACACCTGCATGCTCTGCAAGTGCTGGACCACTGAGCTGCACCCCCAGCCCATTTTTTTTTTGACTTTTTGAGACAGGGTCTCGCTAAGTTACACAGACTGCCTCTGGTCTCGAACTTGCGATCCTCCCGCCTCTGCCTCCCAAGCCGCTGGGATTATAGGCATGCGCAACTGCCATTTTGAAATCGGCTACTCAAAAAGAGACAAAAATATAATAAAACAGGAAAGTACTCAGTTTAGCACTGTGACCTAATGATCCCCCCACACACCGAAGGCCTATCAGGTCTTATAATTCCACTGAAGATGGGAAGAAGTTTTTAGAGGTTTTGAAATATGTATGTGTTCTGCTACCTAAAAATACGTGCAAAGATACCGCGGAGGCTGAGAGCCACCAAGGCCTCCTTGGTTTGTTTTATCTGCTCCTTGCAACACTAACCAGGCTCTTTGCTATACACAGAGATGGGGGGACAGTAATGACAGGTGGGCAGGCTTCTTGAGTTTGGCTCATTGAGCACCCCAAAATTCATATGTGGTCAGTTACTCCACTGAGTAGGGGAGAGAATGCGTGAAAATTATGCGTTTTGTTTCTTTTCACTGTCTGAATTTTAAGAGTATTTAAATAGTTTGGGTACGGAGTCTACATATCAGCAAATGCAAGAATGAGGTATCGACTGAGGTCCAGTGTGATCATGTTCTGAGTCCAGCAACATTCTCTTATCATTGTTTTATTGTACGTTGTATTAGTGTCGCAATAAGTCAGTATAAAGTAATTTTTGTTGTTCTAATTGTAAAAACTAGAAGGGCTGGGGGTCACTCAATGGTGGTACATGTACTTAGCCTGCAGGAGGCTCCGGGTTCAACCCGCAGCACCACAAAAACACAGTTTTCATTCCCAAGTCATGGCACCAAATAACAAAACAAAACAAAAGCAACAACACAAGACACCCCGAGTTTGGTTGCACATTTGTTCCACTTCCCCAAAAGAGAAGGTGGTCAGTTTGCTTCACTGAGGAGCAACGTCATTTCCGCTTAGCGACGAGGCACCCTCAGAATGGTGATAAAGGTGGCGCACTGGCTGTCCGGGGGAGCTACCGGGTCTCGCCTTGTTTTCTCGCACTTGCGAGGATTCCCCGCACGGTCCTTCCCAGATGTGTGAACCCTGAGTCCCAGATGTGTTTGCACGACTCCTGTCCACAGACACTGGTAAATGAGGGCACACCCTGTGGTATCTAGTGACTGCAGGCAGGATTAACGGGCAGGCAGGTGGTGCCCACCCCCCCCGCCCCCCAACCACATGCCCACTCAGTAAAGCTGTGTGATTGGAGCAGAGGGAGAAATGATGAAATGGATAACCCCCGGGGGAATTCGCATTGGGGCCCACTTCCGATCACCGCAGCTGGACCACCCAAAAGAGAGCGTTTCCGCTACCCCTGTGGTCTGTGAGGCCACCAGCCGGGGTCCTCTGCAGAGTGATTGTGCAGGTGGCTCAGAGGCAGGCCCAAGGGTACAGGAAGCTGACCCTGCAGGGCTCCTCTGCAGAGAGATTGTGCAGGTGGCTCAGAGGCAGGCCCAAGGGTACAGGAAGCTGGCCCTGCAGGGCTCCTCTGCTCTTTGCAGACTGCCTCCAGGCTTCCTTCTGCCCGTCGCCTGCATGTTTGCCTGCTCTCGCCTCTCCTTCTCACACTCCGTAGCCTCTCTCTTTCCCTTTTCTCTCCTTTTCCAGTTTTACCCTGGGCCCCTTCTGACGCAAACAGTGGCCACATTCAGATGAGAAGACATAACCACAAATGAGGAGGTTGTGCCAGGCAGATGGATGGCCCTCCTGGGGGACAACAGAGAAACAGATAAGCCCAGCGACCAGGAAACAGAACGGATGAGCCAAAATATCGAATGTGCCAGCACTTGGTGCGAGCGTAGTCCTTCAGGGCTCAGGAAGCATCTCCCAGTTATTCATTTTCGTTCATACTAACACGATGGGCCCCCATGGGTCTGTCAGCTTGTTGTGCTGTGGGGGCTTGCGTGTTGCTATGATGCTGAAAGCAATGCCACCAGTACCTCAGATACCAGCAGGGCCACCCATGGTGGACAGGTTCCAGCTGAGCTTCCAGATCAAGACAGACCAGGGAGAAGGACCTGGCAGGCAACTTCCAAAACAATTACCCATTCTCTATGAATAGCAGAGTTGTTAGGTGCCCGTCGAGTCGGTATCCAACTCATAGCAACCCTCATAGGGTTTTCAATGGCTGATTGTTTCGGGATTGCCTTGGGAGTGGATTGCCAGGTCCTTCTCCATGAATAGCAGAGTAGCGCTGTCAAATGTAGTGCTGGAAAATCAGCCCCCAGGGTGGAAGACATTCACAAAGTGACTGGGGAAGAGTTGCCTTCTCACAGTGGAGTCAAGGTTGATGGAGTAAAGCCCCCGGGACCTCCTTTTGCTGAAGTGATATGACTCAAAATGAGAAGAAAGACTCAAACATGGAACCATCGTGTGCATGGCAGTGTCGGGAAGCATTTTGTTCTGCTGTACATAGAGTCTGAGTCCAATCTGACTCAGGGGCACCTACAACAACAAAAAACACTATGGGAGAGGCAGATGAAAGGTCCACTTTGGGGGCTTTTAGGAAATGAAACCCTAGAAGGGAGAGAAGTCTCCCCAGCCCCATGGCTAAGGAGGGTGGCTGCAGGCTTCAAGCCCGCGGTTCTGAATTCAAATCCCGCCTCCTTCCCTGACACCATGGCTTCCTGCCTAGAAGACACCCTGCATGTCCCCGTGCGCCCTGCGTGCTCATCCCCAGACTCACTTCCTGAAGGGGGGCTCCGCATCCTCCACAGGGCGGGGGCGCTAGGTTGGGAGCTGTCTCTCTCTCCCGGGTAGCCTCCCATGGGAAATGATCGTGGCCTGTCACGGGCCTCAGCAGATGTGTCCTAGAAACATCTGGAGCCCACGATGGGCGTGGGAGGCTGAGCAGCCCCGCTGTAGAAGCCCGTGCCTGTGGGGTTAAACGTCGCTGTTGCCCATGGCTGGAGAGAACTGCCGGTGCTTTCCGGAAGCCCCTTGAGCTCCTGCCTCGGGCTCCACCCGCACCGCCCCTCTGGGGGCCTTTGGCTCCCCCTCTGGTTTCCACCTTGGTTTTGTCCACTTCTGATTGTCTTTCTCACCCTCCCCTCTGGCACCTGGTGACCACTCCTGTTACTGATTTGATTCTTCTCTGTTGTTTTGTTTTTGGTTCTGGGGAGTTGAACCCAGGGTCTTATGCATGCTTTTTGCAAGCGCTCAACTGCCGAGCCGTGCCCCCAAGCCACTGATTGCACTCTTAGGCCCACTCTGTTGCTCCTGCTCCCCTTCCTCTGAGATTTGATTCCTTCTTGCACAAACTCTTGGTGCTGATCCCCAATGTTTTCAACATTCCTGTTGTTACCATCGGACTTCCTGAACACCCAGCCCTCCCTTTCCGGACTCAGTTTCTGCCAATTCTCATTGTGTGAGGAGCAGCCTGGGGTTGCCCTCGGGAAGGTTTGAGATCAGACCGCCAGGTGCCGTACTCTCTCACCCTGCACCCAGCCCTGTCTCCCCCGCCCTGCTTGCTTTTGAGATGTGCTGAACTTGCCCATGTGCAAACCAAAGGATGGACTGCGATGTCTATTGCAGCAGGGCTGGAAGTCCGGCAGGAACAACCTGAACTTCCGTCGACGGGAATAGGCGATGATACGTCCAAATGAGGGAGAGAAAAAGATGGCTGTCTATGTGCACTCATGGAATAATCTCCAAGAAGAAATTTTAAGGGAAAAGCAAGAAGCCAGGCATGGTGGTTCACTTCTGTAATCCCAGCAACTCAAGAGGCAGAGGCAGAGGAATTTCTAGTTCCAGGTCAGAGGTAAGGCCCTGGGTTCACCTTCCAAGTCCCCCCAAAAAAATTGAAAAAAGAAAGAGAAAGAAAAGAAAGAAAAAGCTCAAGAAGCAGAACCGCTTATAAATTTTGCTACCATTTGTGATTAAAAAAAGAAAACAGGAACCCATATTTACATTTGCATATGCATAGACTTTCTGGAAGACAGCAGAAACTGCGGTTACCTCTGCGAAAGGGAACTGAGTAACAGGGGAAAGGGTGGAGGTAGAACTGCCCTTCGGAGCTTAGTACCCCATGTATGTTACCTGCTCAAATTTTAAATTAAACACAAGGCAAATATTCTGGAATCAGCACAGAGATGTGGAAATAGACAAGACCTTGAGATCACTCCTTAGATGTATGGAGTGCGGCATTCAGCCATTGTTTTAGATAGGTGGCGTCAAGTTGTGTCCAACTCGTAGTAATCCTTGTACGGTTTTCAATGGCTTATTGTTTCCAGAGTGGATTGCCACGTCCTTCTCCCATTTTTGCGGTGCTGCAGATGGAACCTAGGTCCTCAGAAAGTATGGAGCAACAATCTACCAACTGAGCTAAACCCCAGTCCCATTAAGCCTTTAAAGGATAAATAATTTTCCCAAATTCCCACAAATACTTAGTGACAGAGCTATCAACAAACCCCTGGTCTGCCACGTGGCACCAATGTTTGAGAGAATGCAGCTTTAGAACTCTACACATCAGCAGAACTTAACTCGAATGGCAAGGCTGCAGCCCAGGGAAAGCCATGGGACATGGAGGTCTTCGTTTGTAAAATGTGAACAATGAAGTTGTTGTGAAGACTGAATGAGATGATGCTTCTTCACCCTAGTGCTTAGCACAGAGTCAGTATTAGATCAATGCCAACTACTGTTGTGCATTAGTTTGGGATTTTCATGGAGTTGGAGTTGGTTGGGGCAGAGAAGGCTGTAAAGGAGGATGTCATAGGATTCTTTGGAAACAAAGGCTTGTAGGGGAAGAAAAATAGAGAGACAGGGAGAGAGAGAGAGAGAGAGAGAGAGAGAGAGATTAGGAAAAAATTGGCAAAAACCCCAAAACTGGGAAAATGGGTAAATCTAGGGAAAATGAAAATAACTTGGTTGGACATTTGTATAAAACCCTTCACAAATCTCCCAAACCTGATTGGACAATTGGACTCAAAGCTGATTGGCTCAGGGCATTCTGTGGACGAGCTATATAAGGAGCTGCACTGCGGCAGCTGACCCTTTTCTCGTCCAGACCACTGATGAAGTAATCTCCATCCCTTTTTTTGCCTGGACCTTTGACCACCAACAAGGAAAGTCCCTTTTCTCATCCAGACCACTGACAAAGTAAGCTTGATCGCCTTTTTCACCCAGACCTTCAACCACCAACAAGGAAAGACCCCTTTTTCACCTGGACCACCGATGAGGAAACAGCTCTCTCTGCTCTCTCACCCAGACCTTTGGTGAGGATAGAATGCTCTCCCTCCGCCACCGTCAACAAGAAAAGAACTCTCTCTCTGCCAAGACCACCAACAAGGAAGCATCTGTCCTTGAGACTGTGTAAGAGCTGCTAGCACTTAAAGCTGTACACTTTGGGTTTTCTCTCTGCCCTGTTAAAGGGCAGAGAAATAAATAGCTGTGTTTGTTCCCACAAGGCAAAGGTGCCCGGGGCTTTTCCTTTCTCCCACCTCCACCAGGTCAAGAGGGCAGGAGTCCTCGCCCTTTCATCTGAGGGTCCTGAGTGAATTGTGTTTAATATCTGTGTGCGCGGTGCTGCCACCTGTCAGAACATCCGGGCTGGACCAGGAGGTGTGGCCTAGAGAGAGAGAGAGAGAAAGAAAGAAAGAAAGAGACAGACATAGACAGGGAGAACCCTTGATTCTTATTTATTTAAATAACGCCTAGAGAATCAGCAAGCAAATGATGCTTAAAGGAGAAAACACGTGAGGGTGTGTGTGAGGATGTCCATTGCAGGGAGAACCTCTGGCCCTTTAACTCCACAGTACAACCAAGGGACCCCTGTGACCAGCATTTTCTCAGGCTGAAACATAAACACGCACAACCCAGGATCATCTGGGACACTTCTTCCCCTTTCTCTTTCAGTCCTGATTGTTGAAATGCCTTCATTATTCCTGCTGGCTTCCTTCCTTCCTTGTTTTCTGGTGTATGGGGGCCATGGGTCAAGAGGGGGCCCCTGTCCGCCTCTGTTGGAGGGGCTCCACAAAGTTCTCATCACTCTGGGCAACTCTGCTTGCAGGGAATCTGGGGTGAGGAGATTTAGCAAGAGCCCAACAATGCCAAGTTTCCTGAGAACAATTCCCTCACTTGCCCTTGTGCCAGAAAAGCCACAGCCGATTCTAGGCTGAGGGGTGAGATCGCTGGGTCCCCCTCTGGATCCTAATCTTCTGGCGTACTCCATGATTTCCGAGCGACACGTTCCTCCGTGACTGGAGGGAAAATGGAATGTGAGGCTAAAAGCTCGGGTTCTACCACAGGTCCTCTGGGCCCCAAGTCTTTACTCCACCGTGATCGTGGGCAAGTTGGGCGACCACTTTGTCCCAGTGTCTAGCTGAAAATATATTGCTGTGGTTAGGTGCTGTTGAGTCTGGTTAGACTCACAGCAACACTATGTACAATAGAATGGAATGCTTCTCTGCTATTCATAGGGTTTTAAATGGCTGATTGTTTCAGGAGTGGGCTGCCAGGCCCTTCTCCCATTTTTGCAGAGCTGGGGATCAAGCTCCGGGCCTCAGAGCACGCGGAGCAAGCATTCTATCAACTGAGCTAAACCCCCAATTCAGGGCCTAACAGTGGCCAAACACAGATTTTCATTGTTTTAACCTGAGTCAGAGGAATTATTCATTGTCATGCAATCATAAGAAAGATGAAACTTTGAATTTTCTGTGTAGTGTCCTGCTTGGTCATCTGATGGAATGGTGGCCTAACCAGACGGTGTGGTTTAAAGCAGCCAACTTCCCCATTTACATCACATTTACATGACGCCATTAAGCTTAGGAGGAACTGTCTTGTAGGTCAGCTCATATGTCTCCTGTAGCCTGAACACGTGGGATGGTTTTGTCAGTGGGCCCCGTGTGAGTGGGGAACAGCATTTCACCACAACAGGACAAAGACGCTTAACGCACTTCACCGTAACCACCGTCTAGCAAGGAAAAGGTTTCCAGTGGTCATCCGTGGCTCTCTCCCGGCCTGTGATGGGTTTTTAACTTACTGAAATTCTGACGTCAAACACAGTATCTTGCTTATACCTTGAAATAGGCAAAGCCCCATAGAGCCATTTCATTAAATAACTACAAGTATGGGTGGAATTTTCTTATTCTCCAAGGGAAATTCCCCTTGAGAATCTCACATCACAGATGAGATGTGCAGGGTGTTTTCGGTAGAACCCAGGAGGCTTTGTCAGGCAATTTCAGGGGCAGGCTTGGTGCTGCACAGAATGTGGAGCTCTAACCCTGACGCTTCAGCTGTCACTCCAAAGCCCAAGAATTCTTTTCCATTGATAAGTAGCTTTTATGAAAAATTAGGATGCACCATGCATGGCTAGATATACATTGATTGGTTGGTTGACTGATTGGTTTGTGGTGCTGGGGACTGAACCCAGGTCTTGTACTTACAAGGCAAATCCTCTCACAAAGAGACACTTCTTGTCCTGTCCCTTTACGTTTGCATGTGTTCTGTGGCAGGTACTTTTAGTAAGTGTAACTTGAATTTATCCGGAAACTATTAAGATATCCTGGCAACCTACAGACGATAACCTGGCCTATTACACAGTGTGGCTCGGGACCACCCTCGATGTGACAAGGCTTCCAGTGCCCTTTGGTGAAGCGTGGCCGAAGCGTCTGCCCCAGGCTAACTGGCCTGCGCTCGCGGGGCTTCCTGGGGCTCTGATTCCAGGTTTAGCACGCTCCCAGCTTGAGTTTCATTTACATCCAGCCAATACGCCGTGGCGCACTGGATGGAAAGGCCAGGTACGAGGACTCAAGTTTATCCCCGAAGGCACTGAAGATCCATTGAAAAACCCTCAAGACCCCAGCATTCTAGCTCTGCGCCCGTGGCCATGTCAGTTTTGTGAGTGTTCCCACAGGTGATGGGGAGGAGTCGGAGCACTCGGGCTATACGGCCCCGGACGAAGCAGAACCAGACCAAGAGAGCACAGCCAGCCCCTGGGTTACCGTGACCACAGATGCGGGAACCGCGGCTATGACCTCGCCCCTCGTGGCCGAGGAGGCCAATCAGCTGGAGTACATGTTAATGGTGTTGATCCCGTTGATCTTGTTGGTTCTCCTGCTTTTATCAGTGGTCCTCTTGGCCACCTACTTTAGAAGAAAGAGGGTGAAACAAGGTAAATGCTTGACATATTCTCATTTTCAGACAATTGCTTTACGCATTCATGAGCCATCGAAAACAATGTCTTTTTTTTTTTTTTTCTTTTTTCACAGAGGCTTCCAGCCAAGGGTCTCAAAGTGTTCTGCAGACATGTGAGTATTGTCTTCACATCTCCTTAGAGTGGGGAATGAGGTAAAGTTTTCAAAGTAAGCAGCCAGGATTATGGAAAGTCATAAGGGATATGTGATGTATTTCAGCAAAGTTTTCAAGAAGTTAATAATGCCGTATTCTTTTTTAGAAAAAAAAGAATGTTTTCGGTCACATTGAATTTAGAAGGTGAGAGTCCTGTGTAATTCTGGCCAAAAGGTCAGTGTGCCGTTTCCTGCCATGAGAGGACATGGCCAGGCAGGTGAAGCGGTGGGTTTGATCAGGGTTAGGCACAGAAGGCGGCGGACCTTGAGGAATCTCCCGTCCACGTTTCCATCGTGGATACTGTTTCCCCCCCATCTCCTATCCCAACTGATCTTGGAAAGGACTGAGCTGTGGCTATGCTAGCTTTTATAAGGAAATTCCTGACTGGCTGAAAAGCATTAGCATCAGTCTAAAACCAAGCTGGAGAACTCCCAGAGTCAGAGGCATCCAATGAAAGTATAGTACCAAAGTATCAAATGCTAGGGTTCTGGGTAGCTCTAAATCCCAAGTAAACTCGGGGTACACTTCGCTTCCACTCGTAAAAATGACTCCACCTTTAAGCTGAGGCTTTTAAAAGTCATACCAAAACTTACTTAAGGGAGAAGATACCCAGTCATATTTGGATATAAAACTTGCTGTGCCTCTTATGCCCACTAAGAGGGCACCTCGCTCTTTGTCGCTGCACCAGGACAACCTTTAAGCTCCCAGCAGGAGCTGTGATGGCTCCTGGCACAGCCAGCGGAGGAGCCCAGGAGGCAGCACTGAAGTGTCTCTCCTTTCATGGCAGGGGCTGGTAAAATAGGTACCAAGGAAGTAAGAACAGGCAGTTGTCCTCTGCAGAATTTCAGGGTAACCTAGCAACAGTGGCCATATAGGAGCCCCTGTGCAAGCTAAAGATGAAGCAAGAGCCGGCAGAGCTGCCCGGGCCACCTTTTTCTTTGAGATGGGGTCTTGCTGTGTAGCCCAGGCTGGCCTCCAATTCCTGGGGTCCAGAGAGCCTCCTGCCTCAGCCTCCTGAGTAGCTGGGGCCCCAGGCATGTGCCACTGTGCCTGGCTTTCCTTTTTATCCTTTCTTTTTTTTAACCTCAGGCAAACTTAACCTCCCAAACTATGGCTCCAGAGCTGGCCTTCCCTAAATGGTGTCAAGGGACGGGGGCCGGGGAGGCCGGGGGACTCTGCACACGTGGTCAGGCTCCTAGGCTTTAAATGCAGAAACGGGCTTCTCGCTGCCCTTCACTGTGGACGTCTCTCAGTTCCAAGGCCGTCCGCAGACAGGAGCCGGCCTCCTCCTCAGATGGGGCCGTGGCATCCTGCGCTGCAGCTGTGCTTGGAGCGTCTGCTGTCGCAGAGCACGGCTTGGCCTTCAGGCTGCCCCAGGCCAGGGGACACCAGTCCTCTTCTCTGGAATTCCTTCTGGTCTGCCTGGCAGATGGGCCCCCTGTTATCCAGCGCCCAGCTCAGCAGTTTCCATGAAGCCCGAGGAATCACTTCCGGGGCACAACTCATCATCCCGTCTGTGCCGGCAGGGTGCCCTGCTCTGGCCGACACGACTGCCCTCTTCAGTAGGTGACTGGTTAGGAGGGTTTTTTTGTTTTTGTTTTGTTTTCGGTCATTCTTTTCTACCACGTTATGTTCTCTTTAAAGTCCAAGAGAGCCAAGAGCTTGTCTGATTCATCTTGTTTGACAGTGAGGCCTGAAGCTGGAAGCAGAGACTCTGGGTCCACACTGCATGCTTGGCTTTGCCCTCCCTACCTCAATGACTTCTTTGACTCAATTTCCTCATCTATAAAATGGGCAAATTGGATACCTACCTCAGTTTTGGAAATCAAATGAACTTATGTAGATAGAAAAAAGAAAAACAGTACCTGGCATATTATAAGGCACTATGTGTTCCATACCTGCAGCTGTAGCACTGTGGCGTCCCATCCCGTCAGGTCTCAGAAGCTAAGCAGGGTTAACCTGGTTAATACTTGGATGGGAGACTACCTGAGAACTCCAAGTGTCATAAGCTTGGGAGACCGACCTGGCAACCCATTCCCAGAAGACAATCAGCCGTTGAAAACTGTATGAATAGCAGTCACTGGGCGTAGTGGTGCACACCTGTAATCCCAGCAACTCGGGAGGCAGAGGCAGGAGGATCACAAGTTCAAGACCAGAGGCAGTCTGCGTAATTTAGCAAGACTCTGTCTCAAAAAGTGAAAAAATGGGCTTAGGGTGCAGCTCCATGGCACATCACTTGCAAAGCATGCGGGCGCAAGGCCCTGGGTTCAAACCCCAGTACTGCAAAAAAAAAAAAAAAAAAAAAAAAAAAAAAAAAAAAAAAAAAAAAAAAAAAAAAAGAAAGAAAAAAGAAAGAAAGAAAGAAAAGAAAACCCTATGAATAACAGAGAAGCTCGACAATAGAGTTTTGTCTGTTGTACATAGGGTCACTATGAGTAGGACACTGACTCGATGGCACCTAACAACAACATGTGTCCAATAATAATAATAATAATAATAATAAAATTATTATTATTGTCTCTTTAACTAACATGGTGCCTAGCCCAGAAGAGACCAGCTGCTCAATACATATCTGTTGAATGAATAAGATAGTAAGAGAATGTTAGAATTTCTTTTTTAAAAAATCTTTCACTCTGTTCTCAAAAGTAAAAACAAATGTGTGTGTTAGCCCTACTACATATTGGCTACATAGTTTAAATATGCCTCTCTTAAAGGAAACGCAACATAGAAAATTTAGAGTTTCAAAGTAATTGCTTATTAGAAAAGTTTTTGATGAAGAGCTGCATTTGATTATTTTACTAACACTTCTTAACATAGACGCAAATATCTCCTTGCAATCTGAACGCTAGAAGGTTAACAACCACCTCCTACTGAAGTCTACCCATTTCCATTTTACATTATCAGCCAAAAAAGCAGAATAAACTAACAAAATCTGATTTAAATACATTTTGTTTTCAGGAAGGGTAAACCTGTCACACTGGGTCAGACAGCTCAGCCATTTGCCTGGGAAGTTCCCAAAGGAATGTTTGGCGGGAGGGCAGGCTGCCCTATACACCCCGCGCCCCTTGGAAAGTAGGAGTAGACTTACTCTTTCTCCACAAGATAGAGCCGGGTCCGTCCTTCCATATCCAAGAAAAAAGTCTTTAAATCTGACGGCTGGAGAGAATTTGACCAACACCTTTAGGAAGGATGCTTCCTCCGACTGGAAATTACTTTCCGTTTCTGTGTGTGTGTGTGTGTGTGTGTGTGTGTGTGTGTGTGTGTGTGTGTGTGTGCGCGAGAGAGAGAGTGTGTGTGTTTGCGGACCTGTGCACTGAGGATGGAAGCCAGGGCCTCCCGCATGGTGACCATGAACTCCACCATGGAGCCATCCTGCCCCAGCTCCTAAATGACCTTTTTTCTTTTTTGTCCAGGCAAAGGGAAACCTCAGGGAACAGAACATTCTGCCATTGTTCTCCTAAGACCTCCAGGCACTAAACTTGCGGTTGTTAGTATTTAACTTGAGTAAGGGTCCTGATGTGCTGCGCGTCTCTGAAAGAACCGCAGAGAGAACAGTGGGCAGGAAATTACGGCTTACAACACAGGGCAGCTACATGGTGCCTGGCTTGGCTCAGCAAATCGGCCTGGGGCAGGGGCACTCTTAGCATGGAGACCGGGAAGCCAGAGCCTCCTGCGGCTCCCCAGCCCTGCCCTCAACCCACAGTCCCAGCATTGGAGGAACAGAGGAGAGGAGCTGGGAAGGGGGACTGTCAGGGCACGTGGGCATAATGCAGGAAGCCAAGGAGGGCGAGGTGGGTGGGTGGCTGTGGAAGGGAGGAGCGGGAAGGGGCGAAATGGCCAAGTGTGTGTGCTGGGAGGGGGTGGGAGAGCCACACCCGAGAGCCACATTTGCCCCCCACCCCTGTGCAAAAGGAGTTGTTGTTGTTAGGTGCCATCGAGTCAGTATCCAACTCATAGCGACCCTCTGTACAACAGGGGAAACACTATTGTCAGTGCTTCTCTGCTGTTCATAGGGTTTTCAATGGCAGATTGATTTTTTTGGGAGGGGGTTGCCAGGTCCTTCTCCCAAGCCTATAGCATCTGGTGTTCCCAGGTGGTCTCCCATCCAGGTGCTAACCAGGCCCGACCCTGCTTAGCTTCAGAGACCTGACAGGATTGGATGCCATAGGGCTACAGCTGCAGTCGCAAAAGGAGTCAGGAGCTATTAATAAAGAGCTGCGGGCCAGGTGGAGCAGGGCGGGCAGGCCCCATTGCTGAGGATGGGTAATTGCTCTCCCTCCCCACATAAGGTGCTCCCAGATGTTTTTCTGTTGCCATGGCAGCTAGGGCAGGGCTAATGGCCTTGGAGCGGGGGAAGCCGGAGCTGAGGCCACAGAACGCTCTCTGCACGCTTTTACTACTGATTACAGGAGCTTCGCATGTCTTGCATCTGGGGCACTTTGGTAATGGCTTTTTAAACTTTTCCATTATCTGCATGAGGGCTAGCTCTGCTCACCCCCCAGCCTGCAGGGAACCAGATTACACAGATAAATCCAGGCCGCCACGGGGGGGCTGTGGAGCCACTGGCTTTCAGAGAAATCAGTGTGTGTGTGTGTGTGTGTGTGTGTGTGTGTGTGTGTGTGTGTGTGTGTGTGCTAGAGAAATCAGTAGGGGGTGATTAAGCAGGAAAAAAGGGAGAGGGAGGGGGTGGGATAAAACAGGGGGATCTTTACGGGTCACCTGTAGGGAGAGCCAGTTGGGTAGGGTCTTTATCTATAGCAAAAGCCCTTCAGGAAACGGCCTGTAAATTTTAGATTAAAGCTATATATTAAGAATACGTAAACCGGGCGCGGGGGTGCACACCTGTAATCCCAGTGGCTAGGGAGAGGAGGCAGGAAGATCGCAAGGTGGAGACCAGAGGTAGTCTGTGTAATTTAGCGAGACTCTGTCTCAAAAAGTAAAAAAAAAAAAATGGGCTGAGGGCGCAGCTCAGTGGTCCAGCACTTGCAGAGCATGCAGGTGAGAGGTGCAGGGTTCAACCCCCAGTACCGCAAAAAAAAAAAAAAAAAAAAAAGAATACATGAGATGACGCTCCTCTCTCTCCTCCAGGCTAAACTTTTCTGTCAGGCATCTGCAGGAAGCTTCAGATTCTAATGGGGAGCAGCACGTATTCCCCCCAGCCCCTCCCAGGCAAGCAGTGATGGCGTGAAACTTGGGTCTGCCCCTGGCTCCCCTGGATTACCTGGGCCAGCTGAGTTCGCTGACCTGCAGGACAGCACAGTGGCTCCCTGTGGCTGGTGCTCAGGTCCAGGCTTTGGCCGTTGCGCCCCCTCGCTGGAGCCTTGCACTTGTGCAGGTCGGGCAAAAGCTGGCCTCTCCTTGGCAAGCGTCAGGGCCGTCTGAGCGGCTGTGGGCCGCACCTCGGTGGTTTGCTTTTCAATAGTTTTCACACTGTGCAGGGGGCCGTGGGTGTGCCATGCCCACTTCTCAGCATCACCGCTGCATTTCTCTGGGTCCCCCTGCCAAAGAAAACAGAGTGTGAGCCAGGGCCACGCGCTCACTGGAACGTCTGCCTTAGGTCTGAGCTGATCCCCATCACAGCCATCTTGCCAATGGGTACCGACTCTCCCTCCAATCAGCACCCACCAAAAGCAGGCTTCCCGGGCCGTTCCCTCTTATGATAAGGCTGAGTCCAAGCGATTGCACATGAATTTAACCCCAGGGCTGGACAATTGAAATGAATATTCATTTATTTGATAAATATTTACTAGGTGTTTGCAGGGGTACTGTGCTAGCAGGGTGGGAGCTGGGGGACGGCACAAGGAACAAGACAGCCGCCGCCCCTGCCCTTTGGGAGCTATGGTCTCGTGGGAGAGACAGAAGATAGAATCAGACAGCTTGGCTGAAATCGTCACCAGTGCTCTGAAGGAAGCAGGCAAGGAGCTGAGCTGGTGGGACATGGGAAGATGGTCCCGCTGTAAGCAGAGGTGGAGGGCACCTCCCTGGAGCCAGGGTCCTGAAGCTGAGCCCTGAGGGAGGGAGCTGTGCAAAGAGCAGATGGGAAGGGGACCTCCCAGAGGCGCCCCTGATAGAGTGGCCGACCTCCCACTCCAGGACAAGGTCACAGTGGCCCAGTGCTCGGCAGGGCGGGCCATAAGAAAGTAACTCGGGGACCTTCTGAACTGGGACACAGCGTGGAAGGGGAACGGGGAACAAGCCCTCCGAGTCCCTCCTTTCCTTCCCTTAACGTGGGTGTCCGCTCTTTGTTATTAGGTGCTGTGGAGTCCCTCGACTCATAGCGACCCTCAAAGGGTTTTCATCGGCTGGTTGTTTAGGGATTGCTTCGGGAGTGCATTGCTGCGTCTTTCTCCCATTTTTGCAGTGCTAGGGATTGGGGCTGGGATTTAGCTCAGTTGGTAGAGCACTGCGCTGCAGTCTCTGAGGTCCTGAGTTCAATTCCCAGCACCACAAAAATGGGAGAAGGACGTGGCAATCCACTCCCAAGGCAATCCCGAAACAGTCAGCCATTGAAAACCCTATGAGGGTCATTATGAGTCGGATACTGACTCAATGGCACCTAACAACAACAACAACAGAGATTGGATGCAGGTCCTTAGAGTGCAGAGCAGCGCTCTGCCAACTGGCTTAAACCCCAGCCCCTCTTCTCCCCACAGATCTAAAAACACAGAGGATGAGCAGAGCTAGCGCTCAAGGACTGTCCATAGTGGAAAGAGAGCAGAGCCCACAGGGATTCAGACCTCAGGTCGATATGGCCATCTGCACTTGGGTGACTGGGGGGCTAATTATCAATGCATTCACAGTTATCTTATTCTCTCTGTACCGGAAACGCCAGCTGGTGTGCAAATCAGAGGTTCCTGCAGGTGAACAAAGCTAACATGACCTTTGTGTTTTTCCCTTTTAGATGACCTGGGAAGTGAAACCCTGAAAGTGTGAGTCCCCACCCCCCTCCCCACCAGCTGTGGACAGGCGTAGTTGGGGAGGGACGAGAGGCCATCAGCCCCTCCCGCGGTTCTGTTCTGACCTAGGAGCTGGGCTCTCCTGCGTCCGGTACCCTGGGCCCTAGTGTGCAAGGGGGGTGCACCGGAGTCCCCAGACCTTATCCAGCACGGTCTCTGCTTTATTTCATTGTCACCTGCTCAGAAAAGAGCCCGACCACTGCCACCGATGCCAAAGGCATAGGAGTTAAATGTTGTAACCTCGGGTGTCCATCAGGGGCATTGGTTCCTTTACTCTGATTAAAACTGTGATGACCAGGAAGGGTGCTCCCGTGGCTGTGGCAAAAGAGCCCTGGTTGGAGCAGAAGTTCCCATGCAGAGCCAGCAGGAGGCGCGGAGAGAGGAGGACAGGGGGAGAGAGGAGGACGGGAGGGAGGAAGACAGACGGAGGGGGGCAGGGAGGGAGAGAGGCCGATTCTGGGGTGATGCCACCCCACCCCTGCCCCTCCCAGCAGCCTCACTGGTTTAGAAACCGCTGGTTTCCTCTCCCCGGGTGACACCCACGCTGCCTTCCGAGCTGGTGGCCCTTCTTCCCCAACTCGTCCTCACTAACCAGGGCTCTGCCCCTCACGGCGCCCCCAGCTCCGGAGGTGCAGGCAGTGGCCTTCAGAAAGGGGCAGCTCCGTTCCTCCTCCTTAGCAGAGCCTGGGGACCGAAGGGAGGCGGGAGCCGAGCGGCCTGCTCCCGTGGCCTCTCGATCTCAGCACCGATCAGAAACCCTGGAAAGAGGAGTGAGATTGAGCAAGGCTAAAAAGCGAAATGTGCACCTCCCGGGGCAGCCCCTCCCACCACCGTGGGTTCCTGTTCATCCCCTCCCTGAGCCTGGGGCCCCTCAGTGTGGGGTCAACGATGGATGTTGCTTTGCTGCCCTGTAGCCTTGCTTCCCCTTAGGGTTTGACTCGCTTTTGAGTCGGTGAACCCCCAGGCTGGCCTAGAGTGTCAGAGGCTGAGCCAAGCTTAGCTCCCTCCAGGCCAACATTCTAGGCCCTCTTCAAAGGAAGTTCAGGGCCCTGCGCTTGGTGTTCTCACAAGCTTTGTGCTGTCTCCTCCAGCCCTATTTTTGAAGAGGACACGCCCTCTGTCATGGAAATAGAGATGGAAGAGCTTGATAAATGGATGAGCAGCATGAATAGAAATGGTATGTGCAAGGCTGAAGGTTCTGCTTTCCTAGCTAGGAACCAAGGCTGCAGAGCTTTATAAATAAACACCTCAGTGAATTCTGCAGTGGGGCAGGGCCCAGGCCCACATTCCATCTAGCTCAAGCAGATGATAAACTTAGGTGGAGGCTGGGCGTGGTGGAGCGCGCCTGTGATGGGGGCGGGGGGGGGGGCGGGGGGGGGGAGGGGGGGCAGGAGGATTGTGGGTCCAAGGCCAGAGGCAGCCTGTGCCACTGAAGGAGACCTTGATTCAAAAGAAAAAATAAAAACTGGGCTGGGTGTGTAGCTCAGTGTTGCAAAGTATGTGCGAGGCCCTGGGTTCAACCCCCAAGTACTGCAAAAAATAAACAAACTTAGGTTTGACAGCCCCTTAAATACCTAGTATAATTATGGCATCAGTTGTTGCTACTTGTTTTTTGTTTTGTGTGCACATTGTTGAAATGATCTTTTTCATGCAGGAAATGTGTTGCGGATATATATATATATATGTGTGTGTGTGTGTGTGTATATATATATATATATATATATATATATTTTTTTTTTTTTTTTTTTTTTTTTTTTTTTTTTTTTTTTTTTTTTTTTTTTTTTTTTTTTTTTTTTTTTTTTTTTTTTTTTTTTTTTTTTTTTTTTTTTTTTTTTTTTTTTTTTTTTTTTTTTTTTTTTTTTTTTTTTTTAATTCTTTGTATGTTTGTTTTCTGGTGCCCAGGATCGAAATCGGGGCCTTGCACATGCTAGGCAAGGATGTAACTACCACTGAGTTACATCCCCAGTTCTAGTCTTTTTTTCAAGCAAGGAAATCTGAGGCCAAATTATCTGGAGAAAGCATCCGGCATTGCCTTATTACATTACAGAAGTCAGAGATCTATCATTTATATCTGTATATGGATATACAAGTTTATCAAATACAAAGAGCTGTGCTATCCAATACAACAGATACCATGTATAGCTATTTAAATAAATTAAAGAAAGATAAAATATAGTTTTAGTTAGCCACATTTTGAGCGCTCAGTGGCTACTGTCTTGGACAGGATGAATCTACAACGTTTCCTTCACTGTAGAAGGTTCTGTTGAACAGGGCTAGTGTAGATGGTGATGTAAGTGTTCTCACTTAACGATTTCCAATTGGCCCGGTTGTAGTGTATGTCCTCTGCTTCCTGTTAGATCAAGAACTGGTCTTAAAAGGATGACAGCTATGTTTTCTTTTAAAATCAAAAACTTATTTTAATGCTCAGATCAAATTGATAAACCCATAATTTATATTAATACATCATTTGTATGTTTAATATTTATCTTAAAAAATACCCTGCGGTTTATCAGACTTAACACTGTACAATGGAGCTTTCTTGAATCCAGAAATTTGCTATTATAACTATTGCTCTGGAGGCTTATCAAGATGAGCTTTCCAAAAGATTAGAACCACTCAACGAACTTGTACAATTTCCAACAGTTTTTCATAGCAAAGGACGGATTCTGTAAGGCACTTGGGGACAGGGCAGATCATGGAGTTAGTCCTTAACAAGGTTACATTTTATTGTTTCTAGTTGTTGTTGTGCCTGCAGTGGTAGCCCTGTGGCATCTGATCCCGTCAGATCTCAGAAGCTAAGCAGGGTCGGGCCTGGTTAGTACCTGGATGGGAGACCACCAGGGAACACCAGAAGCTGTAGGCTTGGGAGAAGGACCTGGCAACCCCTTCCCAGAAATCAATCTGCCATTGAAAACCCTATGAACAGCAGAGAAGCACTGACAATAGTGTTTCCCCTGTTGAACAGAGGGTCGCTATGAGTCGGATACCAACTCGACAGCACACAACAACAATGGCTGACTATTTCGAGATTGCCTTGGGAGTGGATTGCCAGACCCTTCTCCCATTTTTTCGGTGCTGGGAATTGAACTCAGGACCTCAGAGACTGCAGCGCAGCGCTCTACCAACTGAGCTAAATCCCAGCCCTTCTAGTTGTAATATGTATTCATAGCAGAATTTGGAATATAGGAAAAAGAAGTGGAAAGAAGAAAAAAGATCCACCACCCAAAGACAAAGTCTCTTAATATACATATACATATATACACATATATACATATATGTATACATATATTCATGTATGTATATATACACAAACATATACACATATGTGTATACACACACACATATTTTTTTTGTGGTACTGGGGGTTGAACCCAGGGCCCTCACACTTGCATGCTTTGCAACTGCTGGACCACTGAGTTGCACCCCCAGCCCTGTTTTTTTTTTTTTACTTCTTGAGACAGGGTCTCACTAAGTTACACAGACCGCCTCTGGTCTCAAACTTGCGATCCTCCTGCCTCTGCCTCCCAAGCCACTGGGGTTACAGGCGTGCGCCACTGCGCCACGCTGACCTCTTAATATTTTGGTGCATTTCCTTTTGGGCCTGAGATCTTGTATAATACAAAAATCAGAGTCCTCTCACACTCACTAAAGCCACAAAACTGGCAAACCCGTTTGTATTTGACAACTAAAGCAGCGAGCTATTCTGACACTTGAGGCGTGGATCCAGGGGAGTGGTGTTTTCCCTGAAAATCCTGGGTGCAAGGATAGGAGGGGGCTCAGCTCCCAAGGGAAGATGGTTGCCCCACCTTGCTGCTGTCTGTGTTGTGTGCCTGACTGAAGCCCTTCTGCAGGCACCTCAGGGCCTCAGGCACTGCTGATTTATCCCAGTGTCTAGCCTGAAAGGGGCAGCTTCCGGCTTTTAGAGCAGCAGTTGGGTCCCTCGGGGACTGAAGAAGAACACAGCGATGAAGTGTGCCCTGTGCAGCAGGGGCCGAGGCAAGCTGCTGCCTCGGATGTGCGCAATGAGTGCTTATCCCATTTCGAGAGCCTCCCTGCCATGCTCTCTGTAACCTGTACACCTCCCCGGAGGGCCACACAGAGCAGGCAAATTCAGGGCTCAGTGGCGTCAGGTTTGAGGGTAGAAAACAGTGACTAACCATGAGTTTGCTTTTATTCTGTCCTAGCAGACTGTGAATGTTTACCTACGCTGAAGGAAGAAAAGGAATCAAATCACAACCCAAGGTATTTCTGACTTCTGCCAGGCTGTACGTGTCCCGCGGGAGGGTGCTAGGGACCCCCACAGAGCACTTTGCTCACCTCTCTGCACCTGTCAACTTCATATGGCAATTTACATGGGAGTATATGTGTGCAGAGCTGGGATTTAGCTCAGTTGGTAGAGCACTGCGCTGCAGTCTCTGAGGTCCTGAGTTCAATTCCCAGCACTGCAAAAATGGGAGCAGGACCTGGCAATCCACTCCCAAGGCAATCCCAAAACAGTCAGCCATTGAAAACCCTATGAGGGTCGCTATGAGTTGGATACTGACTTGATGGCACCTAACAACAACAACATATGTGTGCAGTGTGGAGAAAAGAAGTGTGTTTTGGAAAATACAAAATAAATACCCTAGTGGCTCTTTATCTTTAGAAATGAATCAGTATTGACATTTCCTTGCCCTTCCAAAAAGACATTGCTGAGTTGGCTTCTGTTTTAATCATAAAACTTTCTGATTATAACAAACTATAGGTTTGTTTACCTTGGATAGTTAGATATTCGGGAAGGAAAACAGAAGGAATGTTTCAAAAAACAATTTTAAGCTGGGAGTGGTGGCGCATGCCGGGAATCCCAGTGACCTGGAATCCCAGTGACCCGGGAGGTGGAGGCAGGAGGATCACCTGTTCCAGGCCAGAGGCAGCCTGTGCAATTTAGCCAGACCCCGTCTCAAGATTAAAAATTAAAAAGGGGCTGGGTTGCAGCTCAGTGATAGAGCCCTTGCAAAGTATAGGTGAGGCCTTAGGTTCAGCCCCTTATAACAGTGCTGCAAAAGAAATAAGTAAATAAAAATAAAATTTAAAAAAACTTAACCCACCTAGATTTGATTATTGTTGTTGTTAGGTGCCATGAGTCAGTATCTGACTCACAGTGACCCTGCGTACAACAGGTGAAACACTATTGTCAGTTCTTCTCTGCTATCCATAGACTTTTCAATGGCTGATTGATTTTTTTAGAGTGGGTCTCCAGGTCCTTCTCCTAAGCCTACAGCACCTGGTGTTCCCAGGCGGTCTCCCATCCAAGTACTAACCAGGCCCTGCTTAGCTTCTGAGATCTGACGGGATCAGATGCCACAGTACTACAGCTGCAGGCTAGATTGGATTAGGGGAGAGACATTAAATGAAAATTTAAAAATACATGTTCCATTCTACCACTAGGTGGCTGTGCTTGATAGAAAATTTTAGTGCATTGGCGCTGGGCGTAATTTATTAGCGCTCCACGACCTTGTTTAAATGATCTGTGAGGGTGGAAGTTAGTGTGTTTGGGGTGTTTTTGATTAGAGAAGTGTCTGGATGTGGGAAAGGCTGGGGGGGCTAAGACTAATGACCTAGCAAGTTGGGGACCTGCTCTGCTGGGCACTACTGTGACTTGGTTATTGGCAGATTATCGGCCTGGGTAGGCAGAGAGCAGAGAACTGGAGCCTGGGGGGGATCCTTGCCTTCTAAGGGAGCAAGTAGAATGAAGCCTTCGAGTAAGGCCAACGCCACCCACCTCCTCTATGGTAACGGGATGCTTGTGCCAGCCATCCGGAGTGTTTCTAGAAGGCAGTGCACATCATGGGGCAGTCCCTGAGGCTGGCGCACAGCACCTGCAGACTGACTATGCGGCAGTCAGATGTTAGCCCTTCAGCCTCTTTTTCTGCATCTTCCCCCCAACACCTTACCTAAGAATTCGCCCTCCCGCCGCGCTTCCCCGTACCACACCTCACGGCCAGCCCCGGCTCTGACCAAAGTCTACGTCCTGCTGAAGATTCAAGTCACTCTTTCCTCTCCGGGTGTTTACATGTGGAGGTTTGTCGCGAGTTCAGACAAGATTCTGTCCCACTTAAATGAGACTCCAGATCTTAACAAGCAGGGAAGAGAAAGAACGAAACGTCGTCATGGGCTGTATGATGAAGCGTGTTACAAAGGAACATTTCCCCGCATTTTGCCTCGCCCTCTCCCGAGTGAGCCCCTCCGTTTGTCGCTACAGGGCCCCGCTCCCTCCCAGCTCCACGAACGTCTACTTGGTGTGACCCTGACGGGCGCCCGCAGCTGAGGGCAAGGTCGGTGCTTTTTGCACAGCTGCCTCCTGTTGTTGAAAGCATTGGCAACATGGAACAAGCTTAACCTTACAGAAGTGTGAGGTGGTGAGATCGTGCTAAAAATCAGACTTTTGGGATATCGAGAGGTTGGTCTCTGAAATACACTGTTGCTCCTTTCTGCCTGCAAGAAAAAAAGCCTTATCTCATGTGGAGAGATGTTTAGTAAGAAATTATCCTCTTTCTATCCTCGGTGGGCCTAGAACCATGGGACTTTAATTCACAGGACAACTGTCAGGGCTTCGTTTAATTCCCTCTCCACAAAGCCAGCACAGCATTCTAGAAACAAGACTGGAAGGCCTCAGATCTGTGGGTCACAATCACTGTTGGATTATTTCAAGGAGTGTTGTACATAGGGTTGCTGTGAGTTGGACCTAACTTGATGGCACGTAACAATGACAACATAATATTGGAAAGCAACGTTAATTTTTATTCACTAAAAACTAAGAAAGGGGGCTGGGGCTTAGCTTAGTGGGTAGAGTGTCACGCTGTACACTCTGAGGCCCTGAGTTTGATTCCCAGCACTGCAAAAACAGGAGAAGGACGTGGCAACCCACTCCCCAAATAGTCAGCCATTGAAAACCTTATGAGGCTTGTTATGAGTCAGACCTGACCTGACCATCACCTAACAACAACAACAACAACAACAACAACAACAACAACATAAACTGAGAAAAGCCCAAAGTACTTAGAACAAGCCTAGCACAAAGTAACCTCACAGTTGTTGTTAGGTGTGGTTTAGTCAGATCTGACTCATAGAAACCCTAAGTACAACAGAACGAAACAGTCCCTGATGCCGTGCCATGCACATGATCTTTTTATGTTTGAGCCCATTGTTGCAGCCACTATGTTTCTTCTCATTTTGAGATGTGCCACTTCAGCAGATGGAGGTCCCAGGGGCTTTACTCCATTCCCATCATTAAGATCGACTCTACTTTGAGGAGGCAACTCTTCCCCAGTCTTTTTCTTGAATGCCTTCCAGCCTGGGGGGCTCATTTTCTGGCCCTAAAGTGTGACAATGCTTCTCTACTATTCATAGGGTTTTCAATGGCTAATTGTTTCTGGAGTGGGCCACGGGGTCTTTCTCCTTAGTCTGTCTTAAGTCTAGAACCTCAGCTGAAACCTGTCCACCATGGGTGGCCCCGTTGGTATCTGCAATACTGGTGGCACAGCTTTCAGTGTCACAGCAACAAGCAAGCCCCCACAGCACAACAAGCTGACAGGCACGTGGGGGGAGCTGTGAGTAAATATTGGTTATTATTGTTATTCCTATTTATTGTAGATATTTTTTATTAGCTATAATTGTTGTAAATTAAAATTCACCGAACTGTATAGAGACTCACAACGCTTTGGGGCTCGCAAGCCCGTGCTCCAAGGCCCACGTTTACCAACACTGATGGATGAGGCGTTAGTTATTCTTGCCGCTGGTCTCTCTGGTAATTGCTTTTTGGACTGACCAAGCCTGGGATTGGGGAATCTGTGGGCTCCCCGTGGAGACTTTCAGTTCTCCTCGTTCATCCGCAGCGGCCTCGTGGGTGACGTGGGAGCTCGGGCTGTGGGCACCTTGGAGTCTGGATAAGTGTCCTTTGCTGTCAGAATTTCACTTGCATTGCTTTCTCCCAATGTCTTTCTTACATTCACAATCAGTAGAACGTTTACTTGAAACATCGGATCCAGAGCAGAAGTAAGATTGGCTCTTTTTTTCTCGAAAAGCGTGTGCTCTGTGGAGGTGCAGGCGGAAGGCACATTGGTCACTGGGTTTGGAATCCGAGACTCATTTTCAGACCTCACTTGGGTGCCTGTTTGCTTGACTCAGCCCAACTACCTGAGCTCTGAGCTTGCCTTTCCGCAGCCTGAGAGCTGGCATTCAGAACGGCGTCCAACTCTCCTAGGATCGGATCGGATGGAAACCACTTCGGGCACTGGGCAATGGAATGTTTGCTTTTCACGCTGGGGCAATGGGTCTCCCTCCTCCTTCATTGGCTTTGTGGGGGTTTTGTTTTGTTTTTTTGGATTTTTTTCCCAGAGGAGTTTTAAATTCACAGGGAAACTGAAAGTGCAGAGAATTCCCATATATCCGCTGCCCACCTCCCCAGCTCCCGGCTTGCACAGCCCCACCAGAGCGGCCCATTCGTTACAGTCGGTAAATCCACACTGACGCGTCATTATCACCCAGAGCTCCCCCTCTGGCATTTATCCCTGCGAGTCACACTTTCTCCATCACTTAAGCAGCGGCCACGTGGATTTAATGCTTCAGAGGGTAGGTAACAGTCACTGAAGGTTGAATTTAGTGGATGCTATGCTTATCCATCTTCCTGATGAATGAAGACTTCGGGAATCCATTTACAGGGCTCAGCCCTGCTTGCGTGTCGGACACCCTTGACAGAACCTCGGTCGTCTCCACTGTGCTTAACTCCCCTGCGCTTCTGGGAGAAGGAGCTGGCTCGGATGACCGTCCCACGCTTACAATGCCGCATTGTGTGCACCACTCTTCTCCCGTTAGAGCCTGTAGTCTCTGATGTTCCAGAACTTTCCCCGTATATTCCCTTGGCCAGCCCTTGTTCGTCACTTTCCCTGTCCTCACTTAATGGTGTTTGTTGTTCGTTTGTTTTTATGAGGCAGGGTCTTGCTATGCGGTCCAGGTTGACCTTGAACTCCTGATCCTCTAACTCAGCCCTCTGAGTGCCAAGATTATAGGTGTGCACTACCACACCTGGCTTGATTTTTTTTAAAATTTATTTATTATTTTTGTTGGCATATATTAATTGTACAAAATAACAGGTTTCATTGGGACAATTTTCACACATTCATGTAACATACTTTGAGCACACTCAACCTCCCTTGTTGTTGTTGTTGTTGTTAGGTGCCGTCGAGTCGGTATCCGACTCATTGTGACCCTCATAGGGTTTTCAATGGCTGACTATTTTGGGATTGCCTTGGGAATGGATTGCCAGGCCCTTCTCCCGTTTTTACGGTGCTGGGAATTGGACTCGGGTCCTCAGAGACTGCAGCGCAGTGCTCTACCAACTGAGCTAAATCCCAGCCCCAACCTCCCTTACTCCCTCTTATTCCCCCTACCCTTGACTGGACCTTTTTCTTGAGTATAGAATCTGAAATTTATGCAGGATTTCTTTTTTGGTGCTGGGGATGGAACCCAGGGCCTTGCATGCACTAGGCAAGTGCTCTACCACTAAGCACATGCCCAGCCCTGGCACAGGATTTGTATCAGGGCCAGATAAGCACAGGATATGATGGGGAATTTATACTAAGGTTTTTGCATTTCAAAGAAATCAATAGGAAGTGATAACAAAGGAATTATGGGGGAGGGGAGAGTTCAATGGGTTTCACATTTTTTCCCCATAACTTCCTATTATGTGGCTTGTACTGGACAAAGGAATAGTGTCAGTGGCATTCAACAGGTGGAAGGGGACAGTGGAAGAGGTCTACCCTGGAGCAGAAGAGAATTTCATCACTGGATCGTTAGGCATGGCCAGCACATGCTAATAACAATAATTATGATTGTTTTAATTGTCCGTGGTAAACACACTTCTTTGTTGCCTCACCCCATTGCCACAACCCCCTCCCAGGTGCCAGTAGGTAGTGCCATGCGGAAGAGACACAGAGTCCCTTTCATCATGGCCCTGACACGCTAGCCAGCTTCTTCCTTTTCTCTGAGGCTGCTCTAGACAGTTTCCTGAACCCTTGGTATTTCTGTCTCTGCACCCATGGATAAAAAGCACAGACAAGGAACTGCAAATATTAGCCAAAGGCGCCTCTTTCCCTTTCTATCTCTTAACCACAGTGGTGCTCTTTACATTAAGCAATGTTGGGAAAGATGAGGGAATTAGATTTGGGTGCAGTCAAGTGAGTTTATAATTTCCAAAGCACAATAATAACCAACAACAATAAGACGTTTACATAGCATTTTCTATAGCCCAGGTCCCTAGATACTATTGCCTGCAGCAGTAGCCCTGAGGCATTCAATGCTGTCAGATCTGGGAAGCTAAGTAGGGTCTGGCCTGGTTAGTACTTGGATGGGAGACCGCCTGGGAACACCAGGTGCTGTAGGCTTGGGAGACGGACCCAGCAACCCACTCCCAAAAATCAATCCGCCATTGAAAACCCTATGAACAGCAGAGAAGCACTGACAATATTGTTTCCCCTGTTGTACGTAGGGTCGCTATGAGTTGCACACCAACTCGATGGCACTTAACAACAACAACAGATACTATTACTTAAAAAATTAACTAAGTCAGAGAAGATATGTAACTTTATGCCTATTCTTAAATGATGATTGCACTGTTTATTCTGTTACTCATATTTCTGAGCCCAATGCCATTACTAAAAAAGGTCACCTCAATGTTTCTAGGGAAAAGTCTATGTTAGTTTAATAGAGAATTTTCTGGATTTATTCTCTTCTTTTTGCCTTTCTGTGAAACAGTAAAATTTTATGTAGTTTTTCAAAAAATATTTATTGAGCACTTAATGTGTGCCTGACACTGTCAATGGTATGTCAAGACAACTAGTTAAAACTAAACTAACCCATTCTAGTAAACCTGGAACTCAGCGGGGTAAGTGACTTGTTCAAGTTCACGTGGCAGGTTTATGAGAAAGCTCAACCCAGAGAACAGTTTCTCCTGAAATTGCATTTTCATTTTTTCTTTTCTTTTTTCTTTTCTTTTTTTTTTTTTTTTTTGCGGTACTGGGGGTTGAACCCAGGGCCTTGTGCTTGCATGCTCTGAAAGTGGTGGACCACTGAGCTGCACCCTCAGCCCATTTTTTTTACTTTCTGAGACAAGGTCTCGCTAAGTTATGCAGACTGCCTCTAGTCTCAAACTTGCGATCCTCCTGCCTCCGCCTCTCCAGCTGCTGGGATTACAGGCGTGCGCCACCGCGCCTGGCCATTTTTTTAATTAGTTAAAATAAAGGAGATATTACAAAACTGCAAAGATGAAGTCTAATCTTAAAAAACAGAACATATAGGATCAAGCAGGCCCAGCCCCCTTGAAGCAAATCTATCACAATGTTTGGTGAATGGCGAACCTACCATGAGCTGCAGTCTGCGACAAGACTTTACCATTAATTGCAAGAGAATAGCAGTTTGGGGTAATTTTTTTGTCCTCTCTGTTCAAGTAAATATCTGTGGCCACTTCCGATTTTTCCTTATGAGTTTCTTTGGGGCTGGGGCCTCTCTCAGTTGGTAGAGGACCGCTTTGTGCTCTCTGAGGCCCTGGGTTTCACCAAAAGACTATGAGCACCAACTCTTTGACACTTAAGAACACCAACTTGAATTTCTTCCTGTTTTTTTTTCCTTCCTAGTCCCTCACAAATCATTTAAAAGTATACTTCTAATCTACGAGCATTAAGTGCCAACCCTTTCCCTCAAATCGGGGCTTGGTATCATGAGGGACATAAAGTGCCTGTTTATAATTCTGCAGGGTGATAAGCTCAGATAACGCTGTCAAACGCAGGTGGGTGTGTGTCATGCTAACACGTGTGTGTGTGTGTGTGTGTGTGTGTGTGTGTGAAGTGTACGCAATTTTAAAAACCATATCATGGCTTGAAAAGCGGCCCAGATTATGACGACACCACAGGCATGGTCTGTGTGTCTTGGACTAATGCTAAGCCTAGCGCTGGTGTTAGTCAGATGCGTGGTCTCTAATTCCACCTGGGCCACGCTTCTTTCTGGAAGGAGGAGGGACATGATATTGATGATGAGAAAGGGAGACTGGTCTAATTGTTATGTGACTTCGTGCCAAAATGAACTCTGCTCTCCCCCCAAAACCGAGTTGGAGAGCGTGATGATAGGAGAAAGGTTCGGTGCGACTGACTGCCGGCTTCGGAGGTAGGCGGACAGCTGTGCTCATAAAGGGGGATTGTTCCAATAGACTAGTCGGGAGAGCAAGACGACTTAGCGGGTCCTCTTGCAACAAAGGGAGAGCTGTGACACCAGGTATTTGGCTTGGATCTGTCCTCATCTAGCTGGGAGCGTGCCAAGTAAACGTCTTCCTAAAGACGAGAACACAGGGATGCTTCTGAATCGATGCAATTTCTTAATAGTTTGTCTGCCTGTTACCGCATGGGCTTTTCGGGAAAGGCATTCCACATTCTTAAAGTGTCCGTTAAGACTCCTAGACAAATTATGCACGTATGCCACGGTGTAGATAACTTGCTAACACCGTGCGCGTTCCCACTGACGCAAGCCACGGAGGTTTGAGGTGGGTCCTTATTTTATTTGTTGCAACTCTAGGGCAGTTTGCCAAGATCTTTTTAACAGGGGACTCTAGCACTTGCTAGGGTTAAAATGTCTGGCCTTATTTGATCACTGCCCACAGATGATGCATAACCACAAAGGCAGCAGGGAACACGTTTAACTAAATAAAGGCACAAGTGTGTGTGGGGGGGGGGTGGAGGAGACAGGCTTGCAGGCCCAGGTGGGGGTCCAGATCACAGCTGTGGGCTCACCAACACGCCTGGTGGTCGCCACACTACCAGAGAGAGCAGCTACACTCTCCGAGCCACCTGATGTGCCTGCGTTGGGACTATATGGTCACATAGCGATGGGCCACAGAGTGTAGCAGGAAGAACCACAAGCTGCCTTCACTCTGATGCCTTGAGTAAATGACAGCGCCCCACAAAATGCTTCTCCTTAGAAATTTAAAGTTTCTTTTTTTTTCAATACTGGGGGTTGAACCCAGGGCATTGTGCCTGCATGCTTTGCAAGTGCTGGACCACTGAGCTATGCCCCCAGTCCTTTTTTTTTTTTTTTACTTTTTGAGACAGGGTCTCGCTAAATTACGCAGACTGCCTCTGGTCTCGAACTTGCGATCCTCCTGCCTCCACCTCCAGAGCTGCTAGGATTACAGGTGTGCGCCACTGTGGCCAGCGGTAGAAATTTAAAGTGTTTTGGAAGATAGTCTTTCTTTCTTTCTTTCTTCCTTTCTTTCTTCCTCTTTCTCTTTCTCTTCCTTTTTTCCTTCCTTCCCTTTTTTTTTTTTTTCAGTACTAGGGGGTTGAACCCAGGGCACTCCAACCCTGAGGCACATCCCCAGCCCCTTTTTTATTTTTTATTTTGAGACAGGGTCTCTTGTTCAGCTGTGTAGGTTGCCTCTGGCCTTGAACTTGTGATCCTCCTGCCTTTGCCTCCCAAGTCACTGGGATTGCCACTGTACCCCCTGGAAGATGGTTTCTCAAAGCATTTGGCTAATTTTAAAAAAATGTTCAAGCTAGTGTATTATCCACAAGCATTTCCTAGTGTTAAATGTGCAAAATAAGAATAGCCAATACTCGGGTGCCTGGGGGTTGGGCTTTTTTGTTGTTTTTGTTTTTTGCAATACTAGGCTTTGAACCCAGGGCCTCGCGCTTGCATGCTTTGCAAGTGCTGTGCCACTGAGCTGCACCCCCAGCCCAGTTTTTTACTTTTTTTTTTTTTTTTTTTTTTTTTGAGACAGAGTCTCGCTAAATTACACAGACTGCCTCTGGTCTCGAACTTGCGATCCTCCTGACTCTGCCTCCCCAGCCGCTGGGATTACAGGAGTGCGCCACCGCACCCGGCTTGGGTGTTGGGCTTCTAGCATAGAGTCTCACCTGCATTTTCTCATTTATTCTTTGAGTGCGTGTGTGGGGCGGTGGGTGGAACCCAGGACCCCCTTCATGCTACACAAGGGTTTTGTCATGGAGCTACAGCCCCAGCCCCTCATTTATTCTTTACAGCAGCCCGATAAGGTGCACGGTATTACTAGGTATGTTTTGCAGATGAGGTGACACAAGAAAACTAAGGCTAAGAAAAGTTAACTTGCCCATGGTCACGCAGCAAATAAGTGACTGAGCCCTAACTCAAACTTCAGCCCTCTGTCCAACCCTTTGCTCTTATTTACTATGCTAAAAAAGACACTTGTTAGCATGTTCCAACATTAATACTATCATAAAAGTCACATAAAATGTGAACTACCCAGAGATAACAACAACTAAATGCATAAACTATTTTTAAGTCTCAATGATTGATTGATCGATTGATTGCTGGGGATTGAACCCAGAGCCTTGCACATGCCAAGCCTACGCCCTACTGCTGACTTACAGCCTCAGCCCTCATGTTTTTATTGAGACATAAAAGATTTCCACAAACAGACATTGTGTTCTTGAATGAAAGATGAGAATGTGAAATTATCATTGTAAATTCAACCCAATTTCTTAAAAATCTCAATGCACGTTTCATCTGTAGGAATACTGTGCACAGATAGCCAGTCAATTCTAAAAGAAGGAAAAAGAACAAAGGCGAGTTGGGACAGGGGGTGTTAGGGCAGTTCACACGAATGCGTTAACACTAAAGACAATGTATACCTGGAACCAAATAAGAATTATCAATGGAATGGAATGGATAAATCAGAAATAGCCCTTGCATATATGAGACATTTTCTGTATCATAAAAGTAACATTTTGTGGCAAGTGGCTTATTCAATAAATAGCCTTGAGACAACTAACATTTTGGGGGAGATCTACCTCACATTTTATGCTAAAATTCCAGATAAGTTTAAATATTGAAGAGAAAAAAATAGGTCAATATTCTGTAACTTTAAGGAAAGGATTGGTTTCAAAGCATGACAAATAAGCCTGAGACTATATTAGAAAAGGATAGACTTGACTACCTTAAGAACTTAAAATTTCTAGAAATTAAAAACTCAAAATTCCTTACAGTTTAAAAATTGTGATAAATAAAATTAGAATGAAAATGACAAACCAGGGAAATGATTTTGCAATATATATGATGAACAGAAAATGAGGACCCTTAATACCCAAACTAATAAAAAAGATAATTGTCCCATTTTAAATACAAGCAAAGATTATCAATAAGAAACTCAGCAAAAGAAATTGAAATTACTAATTAATGTTTGAAAAATATTACTCCTTACTAATAAAAAGTAAATAAAAGTAATGAAAAGGCAAATATAATACCATTTTCAACTATTAGACTTACAAAACATGAAAATCCTAACACCTAGTGTTGGGAAGGAGGAGAGCCAAAGGACGTTTCCCTGAAGACAGGGGTTGGGAGAACGCAAATCTGTTAACTTCACAGTGGGCTGGTAAAGCTGGAAACGTCCACACGCCTTGACTTACAATCCTCTTCTAGAGATTTATGCGAAGGTAACAACTGGAAGTGTATATAAAAAATAAAAATTAATGCTGGCCACCGGGCCCATGCCCGTCATCCCTAGTGACTCAGGAAGCTGAGACAGGAGGATCACAAGTTCCAGACCAGAGGCAGCCTGGGAAACTTAGTGAGACCCCATGTCTAAATAAAAGATAGAAAAGGGGCTGGGGGTGCAGCGCAGTGGCAGGGCACTTGTGAAGTGCGTGCCAGGCCCTGGGTTCAACCGCCAAGCACTGTTATATAAAAGAGTTGTGCAGGGTGAAATAGTTGGCACCTACCCTTCAGATAAAGTATTTCTTTTTTGGTGGGGGTGCTGGGTATCAAACCAGGTTCTTGAGCATGGTAGTCATGTGCTTGACCACTAAGCCCTTTCCTCCAACCCCCAGAACCTCTGAATTTGCTAGCAGGCTTCCACGTTAAGTTGTGGTTTTTTATTTTTTTGCGGTACTGGGGGTTGAACCCAGGCCCTCGCACTTGCATGGTCTGCAAGTGCTGGACCACTGAGCGTCACCCCCAATCCATGTTTTTTCTTTTGAGACGGGGTCTCGCTAAGTTACACAGACTGCCTCTGGTCTTGAACTTGCGATCCTCCTGCCTCCGCCTCCCGAGCCGCTGGGATGACAGGCGTGTGCCACCGCGCCCGGCCCATGTTAAGTTTTGCCATAGAGGTTGGTCTTTTAGTCACTTCTTGCCTTAGGTAAAATCTGCCTGTCTCCTCCTCTCCCATGGTTCTCTTGTGATCACAGCTTTGTGCCTTGTCTTCACAACACGCAAACACCACGCACAAATGTACACACAATGTCTCCCCTCCTCTGTCACAGACAGATCTAGATGGCAGATCTGCCATCTATTGGTAGTCCTTTCTGGGAACACATGTCTTGTTTTGGTTTTGTTCTTTGAGATGGGATCTCGTTATGTTGCCCAGCCTGGCCTCCAACTCCTAGGCTCAGCTTCAGCCTCTGGGGTAGCCAGGATGCAGGGGTGCCACCGCCCTGGCTTACACATGGTGCTCCTGTTTTCTTTTTCTTGTTTGAGGTACTGGGGAGTTGAGCCCAGAGCCCCAGACATGTGTTTTGCAAGTGCTCAACCACTGAGCCCTACCCACCAGCCCATTTTTTACTTTGCATTTTTGAGACAGGGTCTCACTAAGTTACACAGGCTGCCTCTGGCCTCGCACTCGCAATCCTCCTGCCTCCACCTCCTGAGCCACTGGGATTACAGGTGTGCGCCACAGTGCCCCGCTTAACACATGGTGTTCCGCCGATCAGAGCGCTGAAGTAGGCGTCAGAATACTGATTATTGCCAACCACACACATCTGTGAGCTAGGGCGATACCTGCTGACTGTTGGCGTTTAAGCACTTCCTCAGAGACAAAACTCGCTGAAGACAGAGACGGGCTAGAATCTGAGTGAAGACAGCATGAAATTAACCAGAGAAGGGGGAGTCTGCTCCCCGGGGACCCTCATTGGAGGGGTGCGGTCCCATTGGAAAAAAGCCCTGAAGCCAAATATTTGGCAAAGTTAGCTGGGCCCAAAACAAAAGCACAAATTAGCCAGCACCGTGGTTGTGTATGGGAGAAGCACGTGGCAACCCACTCCCCAGGCAATCCCCAAATAGTCAGCCACTGAAAACCCTATGAGGGTCGCTATGAGTCGGGCACGACTTGGCGGCACCTAACAACAACAACATGGTTGTGTACAACGACAATGTCCACACTTTAATGTCTACTCACATCCTAAGATGCCCCACGATTGAAATCCAACTGCCACTGGGAGACACCTCCAGATCGTCCGTGGGCCTGAGCACATGGGCTCTTGAAAACGTGCCAGGACCACAAACTCTCGAGGGAAAACAACACATGGAATTCTTTCAAAAAGATGATCTGGCATGTACTCCTAGGGAATAGGACTCGGGCTAATTAAAGGAGGGAACCCCCCCGGCTCCATCTGGTCCTCAGCATCCGCCCTGGGGGGGGGGGACGTTAGTTAGAATGTGTGCTAGAGATTATTTCGTGGCGTCCATGGATTTCCTTCTCAGGGATCAAAGATAAAATTCAGACTGACCTTTGATGCGAGCGTGCCGGCGGGACAATGTTGGCTGTCTGCCTGTCCGTGCTGCCTTGGGTCACCTCTGCACGGAGGGGCCGCCTCTCCACTGCTTCTTGGAAATACATCATTGTTCTGGGATTTTATTGTTGTTTTGTTGTTTTTGTTTTTCCAGTGACAGTGAATCCTAACACTGAACGGTGCTGATGTTTTCCAAGAGCCGTGTCCCCGAGGAGCCTGCCGGGCCTGCCAGCAGAGGATGAAGAAGATGTGAATTTAATTAATTTCCAATCAACGTAGACACAAGAACCCTTCGCTGCTTCTTCCAACGCCCACTCTTGTAACGATGGCGTCACCTGTGCTTGGAAGAATGAGCAATTGAGATGTACGAGCAAGGGCTGGCTGCCTGCCCACACTGCGGGCGGAGGGCCACGTGAGGCCCTGGCTCCTGATCAGTGTGCACCCCGCCCGTCCCCGCGGCCGCTGGCAGCCGACCTCACTCCCTGTGTCCACCCTCAGACCCCCTGGCCGTCCTGCTCCATTCCTCAGGGCTTAAACCAGGGAGCTGTTTTACCTCCGGTCTCCTTCTGGGTGCCCTCATTTCGTACCCAGCTTTGGGCAATTTCTCGTTATTCAAGTCCTCTGACGGATCAGCTCTATCCAGGCACAGAGGACAGTTATGTCACGGAAAAGACACCAAACAGAGCAAGCGTGTCAGAGTCTCCAACGTCCCAGCGCAGCTCCTTTCCACCTGCCTGAAAGAGGCAGGGACAGCGTCCGGGGTCCTGGTAAGATGTCACTGGGTAGCTGGGCGTGGTGGCGCACGCCTGTAATCCCAGCGGTTTGGGAGGCAGAGCCAGGAGGATCGCAAGTTCGAAACCAGAGGAAGTCTGTGTAATTTAGAGAGACCCTGTCTCAGAAAGTCAAGAAAAAAGAAAAGGGCTGGGGGTGCAGCTCAGTCGTCCAGCACTTGCAGAGCATGCAGGCGCGAGGCCCTGGGTTCAACCCCTAGTAGTGCAAAAACAAAAAAAGTGGGTGACTTGTAGACCTTGACCTGGCCACTTCCCCATCGCTCTTGGGAACTTCTCTGAGGCACTAGGAATCATCGAAGGAGGAACGGACGTTTTCTTTCTCGCCTAAAATCGCCTCTACTTGTGACCTGTCTCTGAAGCTCCTTCTTGTTCCGTCAAAGCCCCTGCCCTGTGACCTGCGGGCAGCGAGTGCCTGTCACCCTTCTGCCTCTCAGAGATCTTAAAGGTCGTTTGGAGTAAACAGGACAAGCGCAGAAGTATCTGGGCCCACGGCAGGTGTGGAGCGTTGCCCTCTGCATTCTTCCCTGCCAAGCTGGTACAAGCCGGTGTCCTCCCCCCCACGCCAGGAGGTCACTGTCACTCCGTCAGAGACCTTGTTGACATCTTTGTGCTAAAACCAATGCAAAGTGTGGAAGGGCCCATTCTCCCCTCCCCGTCCCCTGAAGTCAGACTCCATTTAATCCTTAGCTTTCTAATTCTGACCTTTAAAAAGGCATCTAGCAAATGGAGCGTCCTAGACTCTCCTAGGACACTTGATGTTTTATTCCAGGAAAGAAACAAAGGATGGAGGCTTATTCATCTTGCTAACCGCACATAAACTGAGGGGAGATGAGAGTAACTGAATTTTGCTGCTGAATGTCAGGTCTGTGTTTGAAAGGCTGCCTTAATGCCTAACAAAAGCCCCTTCTGCCTTTTGGGGCTTCTTTAACAAGTACTTTGCTTCTGAATTAGGTAGATTATTTTATTTTTTATTACTGTTTTTTGCGGTACGTGGGGGTTGAACCCAGGGCCTCGCACATACCTTGCAAGCGCTCCACCACTGGGCTGTACCCTCAACCCCTTTTTGAATTGTTTTCTTTTGAGTTTGGGTCGCAATGCTCCTGCCTCCGCCTCCTGAGTCGTTGGGATTACAGGCGTGACCCACGATGTCCAGCCTACAGAGGTATTTTTAAAGGCAGATTTCCAGGCCGGGAACGTTTCTCCATCCAATGGAAGTGCAACTCTGGCTGTGTTGATCCACTGTTGTCCTACTTTCCTGGGACCGTGGAGACCTTTGACAGGACAATCCTCATGCTGTATAAGTCCAGCAGATATGTCATCTTCTCGTTGTTGTTAGGTGCTGTGGAGTCGGTACCCCACTCACAGCGACTCTGTGTACAACAGCAGAAACACTATTGTCAGTGCTTCTCAGCTATTCACAGGGATTTCAGCAGCTGATTGTTTTTTGGGAGTCGGCTGCTGGGTCCTTCTCCCAAGCCTACAGCACCTGGTGTTCCCAGGTGTTCTCCATCCAAGTCTAACTGCCCCAGTCAGTGACAACAGTGGTATGGCTGCAGGCAATCTTAACACACCCTAACCTGACCTTTTGTTTTGGTGGTGTTTTGCATGATAATCAACTGATAATCAACTTAGGGTCCTCGGTCATTCACAGATACTTAGGTGGAAATTGCTGTCTTCTGAATCCTTAGAAGTCGTCTCTTCTTCTGCCCACGTTTGGGACTTTAAGTTAGTGTCTTTCTCAGAAGAGTTTCAGTTACATGCTTCCTCTCTCTAGGTTTCGAAGGTGTTTGCTGAACACGGAGGCCTTTAACCTTGATCTGACCCCATCAAATAATAAACTGTGGAAGTTCTCTGAGGTATAAAGGGTCCTGGAATCTCACTTTGATTAAATAGTATTTTGTGGTATGAGAAAAATATTCTTACTAATTAGGTTAAATAACCTCCAATTCTAAAAGAAACCAATCTTACCAACCTGTCATGGAGTTTATATCTGAGAAATGTACTGACCTCTATAATTGCACAGTATGCAAAGCGCTTTTTAAAGATAATTTATTCTGACAAGATACATGAATTATGGGGGGTCAAAGCAGGAAAGCATTCATCCTAGCACCCTGAATCTTTTGATGACCACCCAATCAATGTGTACCCCATGTGCATGACAGTCCCAAGAACTGCTCAGAACCCAAACTTAATTTTACATCTTAGAGAATTGGTAGTAAAAAAGAAAACGCCTCATTCGTTTTCCTCGTTGGATAGCCTATCCGAGTATCATCTACCCTTAACATATTTAAGTGATACATGTTTGACTGCATTTCTGTCATTGTAAGCAAACTGGGCTAACGCACTGCCTTGCTGAACTCCTCAGGAAGTTTGTTTTAATAAGTATATACAAATCCCCCTCTGTGATTCCTAACTCACTGCTCTGATCCCTCTCCCTGGGAAGGGCACTGGCATCCACGGTGCGCCACAGCCTGATCGACCTCCGCAGCCACGGGTGGCAGACGCTTTCTTTGACTTCCCTTGCTCTAGCGATAGAAATGTCAATGTGAACGGATGGTTTAAAAAGTATTTCTGTGTAAGCTTTCATTTCTGTTGTAGAAACCATCCATTTACACCACCTGTGGGAAAAGGCCTCATGTTGGATAAACACAATATGTAGATGTCGGTTTCATCTCCTGTCAGCGCCAGTACAAACTCGGAACCTAATGGGGTGGGAAGACGGGGTTTCCCACCGGGAAGAAAGTGCTGAGATTCTCATTGTGGGGGAAAACACTGGGATTTCCTCCCAAATTCAATTAACACGTGACCTTTTCATGTTCAGAAGACACTCAGGGTGGATTCTGGAGTTTTCTTTTGACAGCCACAATAAGCAGTAGCAGTTTCATCTCCGGACATATTTCTGCCACAGGACAGTGGCCAGCAGAGCTCCTGTACATGAGTGTGGACTGAATCAGTTTAACTGGTTATTAGTGATTGCACAACCCAAACAACCAGGGCTCGAAACGTTTATTTTTCAAGCTGTTCTCGGGCATTGCTTTGGTGCTGTGTTGTCTGTTACCAAAATCTGGTTTTCCCCTTCATCCTCTTGAGGGTTATTTGTAGGGACCTGGAATTTTGTTTTTTTGCCCACTTACCTTTTCTAAATAACATGTCATGCTCATGAGGTAGTAACGCATATAGTTAAGTAAAATAGAGGCTTTTATGAACTCTGTATACGCTCACAGATCTTTTTGAAATATTTTAAGAAGTTAAATTCCTAAATCAAAGTGCTTAAGAGGACATGAAGACCTTCATGTCAGCATTATACGAGATTAAAAATACGAAGTTGAACTATTTAAGACAAAGATGGGTTGGGTGTTTATTTACAGTAGGATTTCAACTGGTGCAAAGGGCTCGGACAACGGTTCCTCCTCATTCACATCACATTATCGTCACTGGCCTTTGGTACTTTGTCAATAAGCAACTGCACTTTTGCAAAAAGCATATTCTTCAGTTTTCATTTCCTTGGTCTGCATGTAAAGAAGTAGATGAAGGAAATGTAGTTAGTACAAATAGTAAGCAGCACTTTTTCCAGTGCAAAAACCCGTTGAGAGTAATAACTGTGTTACTCTGACTTGGATGAAACCTTGAAATTATAAATAATATCAGGAACACAGGAAAACTCTGTATGTTTAATCAATTCCAGCTTTCAGAAAGAACAGGGAGCATAAGCATTCAATGAGTTAAAAATAATCTGGTAGGTCAATAGTAATTTAGTGCATATGTGTCTTATATTTAAAGTTAACTGAAAATAATGTAAATATACTATGCTTGGGCTTCTTTTCTTTCTTTCTTCCTTCTTATTTATTTATTTTTTTTGAAACAAGATCTTCCTAAAATAGCCAAGGCTAGCTTCACATTCACTATGTAGCCTAGGCTGGCTTCAAAATCACAATCTTCCTGCCTTAGCCTTCCAAGTGCTGGGATTACAGATCTCCTTCATTTTATGAGCAATGTCAAGTATTTATTTAGGAGGTCATTTAGATCATCAGATGTCATATTTATCATTTAGCTATAATCATGTTGTTGTTGTTAGGTGCCGCCAGCATCTCTAGGTACAACAGAACAAAACAGTCTCTGACACAGTGTCATGCTCAGAGTTCGATCCCCAGCGCTACAAAAATGGGAGGACCTGGCAACCCACTCCCAAAACAGTCAGCCACTGAAAACCTTATGAATAGTAGAGAAGCACTGACATAGTCCTGGGCATGGCACAGTATCAGGGAGCGTTTTGGTCTATTGTATTTGGTCATAGGGTCACCATGAGTCAGGCTTGACTACACCTAACAACAACAACAAAACTAAGAAGGTTTCTGCATATCTATAAGGTATTATTCTTGCCTTTATTCTTCCTTACAGAGTATTTTTAAATGAAAGAATGAAATTTGTTTATGAGAATGTAATTAAAACTATTTTTAGTAAAAATGAAAAAAAATTAGCAATAAAACCTTTTCTCTGCTTCCTACTTTTTCTTCGTGGTTTTCATTCTAATGTCATCTTCCATGCTTTTGCTTTTGCAATATGTTGTTGTTGTTGTTAGGCGCCATCGAGTCAGTATCCAACTCACAGCGACCCTCATAGGGTTTTCAATGGCTGTTTTGGGATTGCCTTAGGAGTGGATTGCCAGGTCCTTCTCCCATTTTTGCAGTGCTGGGAATTGAATTCGGGACCTCAGAGACTGCAGCGCAGCGCTCTACCAACTGAGCTAAATCCCAGCCTGATTTTGTACTATGGCAAGGCTGAATGGCAGATTCGTGTAGACAACCTAAGACTCACTGAATAGGATGCATTTTTCAGGTCACAAAGAACATGGACATCAATACGCCTGGGTAATCCGTTGCATGGTATATTTCCTTCCTGTTTCAGCCAGGACTTGGCCAGTAGTGGAACAGCCCAGCCTGGCCATGGCTGTTCTCAAATAGCAGACTGTCCCACAGTGAAAGAGATGACCCACCAAGAGAGAATAACAACATTGACTAACATTTACTGTGCGTGTCAGTTAGGAATGAAGTTCAGCCTCTAAAACTGTTGTTGTTGTTAGGTGCCGTCGAGTTGGTATCCAACTCATAGCAACCCTCATGGGGTTTCCAATGGCTGTTTCCAGATTGCCTTGGGAGTGGATTGCCAGGCCCTTCTCCCATTTTTGTGGTGCTGGGAATTGAACTCCACACCTCAGAGACTGCAGCGCAGCACTCTACCAACTGAGCTAAATCCCAGCCTCTAAAACTAGAGATCCAGAATAAAATTGCTTTCAGCTGAACAGCCTTGTTTCTCACACATGAAAGGGCGCTGCAGCCGAGCCGGCATGGCGGCTCATGGTCACCCAGCACCTGGGTCCTTCCACCCTCACTAGCACAGGGCTTCCATCCTTGGGTCTCCACCTGACCCGAAGGGTTGGCTGTAGCTTCAGCGGGATGTTCACCAGGAGGAGAGGGAAAGGAGCGGCCCAAGGGCGAGCCCCAGCCAGGTCAGCGGCTGGTAGGGAGCCTTCCCTCCGGCCCAGCGAAGCAGCTCTGCCCACATTCCATTGGCCAACCTGCCCGCAAGGTGGCTGGGAACCGATTTCTCTGTGTGGGTGCATTATCGTGTCCAACAATGGGAGGCTCTGTGTCACAAAGTGGTTCTGTTTCAGAAAGCAGCTGGCTGATGAGATAGCAGTCCTGGCCACGAGGGGCTGAGCTCTCGACACACCTCATGTCTCTCTAATCCCGGTCATGTGTTTATCGGGCAGGTTCAGGGAACGCATAAACCTGTCCAGGGCTCCCCGCAACTTTAAAGCACACACTTTCACCTGTGCTGTTACACTGCACCCCCAACAACTAGCAAAAGGGACATGGTTAAGAAGGGGTGGGTCTATCAAGGAGGCTGGGTGGTGGGCACAGCCTGAAATAAGAAGCGGGGGGGCGGAGGCAGGGCCGCAGGCCCAGAAATAATGGCAGACCATGCTGCAAAAAGAGCTGGAACTCAACCAGCGGTGATAAGAAAACATCCTGGTCCCTTGACTGGGTGCTGGTAGGGAACTCGGGGAAAATGAAATCTCTCCTTCCCCGAGCAGAGGTGGGACGCTGGCTGTGCTCTGGGAGGGTGTGATGCAGAGGCCAGCCGAGGCACCCTCAGGAACAGGTGTTCCGTGTGGGTATTTGCAAGAATTAAGTGGCGTGAAATGGCACGTCTTTCCCAGCCCTGGTCATGCAGGCTTTTGGAATTCCCAAGCCTGGCATGTACACGGACTTGTGGAGAACAGGAAAGGTTGGGGTTCAGCCCGAGCTCAGTAGCCCCCCTCTGAGTGCATCTACCTCCAACCAATCCAGTTGGGTTGGTGTTTCAGCCATCTGTTGCTGCCTAACAAATCACCACGCAACTCAGTAACTTAAGATGACAGTCACTTATTTTGTTCCAGACTGCAGGTGGGTGGGGCTGGGTGTGAAAGGCTCCTTCTCTTTCCCTGAGGCATGGAGCCTCGCGCCAGGAGAGCGCTCACGCACACGGCTAGCAAGTTTGTGCTGGCTGTTGGGTAAGAGCCCAGGAAGCTCTGTGGGCTAGGGGCCCTGGTTCCCACCACGGGGACTGCCGCACGGACTTTTGGGCTTCTTCACAGTATGGCTGCTGGATTCCAAGACTAGGTGGCCCGGGAGAGCAAGGGGGAAGAAGATGGGCTTTTTATAACCTGGACTCAGAAGTCTCATAGCACCACTGCTGCCATGCCGTGTTGGTAAGGTACTTACAACATGCTACCCAGGTTCAAAGGAGAGAGGATCTAACCCCACCAGGCAAGTGGAGGAGTGTCGTGGTCACACCGAGAGACCGGCAGGTGGGACAGGGTTTGTGGCAGACAGCTTGGGGAAACAGGATCTGCCATGGGAGAGGCACGTCTTAGGCAATCTCGTGGCAAGTGACCTCTGGGGCATTTGACCTTCCCCGGGCCCAGCACCTGTGTGGCTGTCTTTGGCTCGGACCTAGAGCCCTTGTCCAGTAGCTGGTGCCGAGTGGCAGAACCAGTTCCACCAACCGTCTGAGGCAGGAGCCAGGGCGCCACGTGACACGTAGCTGGGTCAGACCTGCAGTTCATGGTACTGTCAGCGCTTAGGGTTCAAAGGGGAGCAGATTAGATCATGAGCCCCAGCTGGTGGGGCTCGCGTCTCGGCCCTCTCCGTGTCCTGCCGAGTGCTAGGCACTAGCAGATGCTTGGGAGCCGTGGAAAACCTGACTACTGAGTGAGCTCAGAGTCACGGGTACTTAAGACCGAAGCAGTCTTCCTCATGGGTGACTGCAGACCTTGAGGAGGCTGCTGTTCACTTTCCGTAGCCATTTTCTTCCATGTTTCCTGGTTTAACTGCATTTCCTCATCTTCCATCTAATGGATCCTGATACCATTTGTTGCTGTTGTTAGGTGGCATCAAGTAGAATCCAACTCATAGCGACCCTCATAGGGTTTTCAATGGCTGACTGTTTTGGGATTGGCTTGGGAGTGGGTTGCCACGTCCTTCTCCCATTTTGTGGTGCTAGGAATTGAACTCCGGACCTCAGAGACTGCAGAGCAGCGCTCTACCAACTGAGCTAAATCCCAGCCTGATACCATTATTTACCTTTATTTTAAGCTGCCCCGTGATATGTGTAATTCATTTTTAGCTACCTCAGATCCACCATGGAAGGAGGTAGCGAACACTCCCAATTGAACTATAGGCAAGAGAGGATAGAGCTAAAGGGGACCTAACAGGGAAGACAAAGGAATATCCAGGTATTCAGGAAGGAGACCATGAAAACCCTTTGAAGCAGTGATTTTGACCTCAGCTCGGCACTTCTCTTATTTGTCTCCTGGAGGATCCACCGAGAGAGGAAATACAAATTCATTACAAAAAAAAAAAAAAAGAAAAAAGAGGAAATGATCTATTTTAGCCGATGCTACAAGCAGAAGACGAGGGCCATTTCTTCTCTTGGCAAGAACAGAGATCGACAAAAGAAGAGGCAGAATAAATCCTTCTGGAGATGTCCCTGGCCGGCGCTGAGTGCAGGTGAAGCCAGCCCGCCAATGAACGGGGTAGGGTAAACCAGGAGATCCACTCAGTTCCCACCCCGTGGAATCTACACAAAAACACCTCCAGCTTGTTACACGTGGGGTAAACCAGGAGATCCACTCGTTTCCCACCCCGTGGAATCTACACAAAAACACCTCCAGCTTGGTACACGTGGCAACTGCTTGCTTTCTGCCTTGCGGTTGTGACTGCTGTGTTTTGGGTCCTGTCTGTCTCCTAAAGGGTCACGCAGCAAAGGCTTGCTCCCAGGGGAGCTGTCTTGGGGGGCGGTGAGGCCACTGAGAGGCGGGGCATCATCGAGCTCTTCAGGCCACAGAGGGTGTGCCTCAAGAGGGGTTGTGGGACCCTGGCTCCCTCCTGTCTTTTGTTTCCTGGCCATGAGGAAAGCAGTTCTGCTCACCCCCCACCCCCAAGTAATGGAGTCAATGCGGCATGGACCAGAACCTCCAAAAATGGGAGTCAAAACAACCCTTCTCTCTTTATAAGTTGATACCTCAGGTGTTTTGTCATAGTGACAGGAAGCTGACTGACATATGCCCTTGTATATTCCTTTCCACCTGCAGCCCTAGCCCTGTGGCATCCGATCCTGTCAGATCTCGGAAGCTAAGCAGGGTCGGGCCTGGTTAGTCCTTGGATGGGAGACCGCCTGGGAACACCAGGTGCTGTAGGCTTGGGAGACGGACCTGGCAACCCACTCCCAAAAATCAATTTGCCATTGAAAACCCTATGAACAGCAGAGAAGCACTGGCAATAGTGTTTCCCCTGTTGTACATAGGGTCGCTATCAGTCAGATACCTACTCGACAGCACCTAACAACAACAACAACAACAACAACAACAACAACAACAACAACAACAACATTCCATTCCGAACAGACCTCCATCCTTCCTGCTTGCTCGTACCTGTCCAATCCTCTGCCTTCAGGCAGCTGGGATGGAAATATCTGGAGAAGCATGCAAATGAGTTAATGTTAGGATTTGGGTTCAGAGGGGAGCTGGAACATAAGCAGGAAGAACCAGGGTAGGAGGATGAGAGGAAACGTTCTTAGAACATTCTCTGACCAAAACAAGAAATCCAAGGTTAGTTGTTAAAAGAAAGGGGGAAGGAAAGGGTCAAAGTGGAGGACAGCGACTAGAAGCCAGAGTCAGACAGAGGCAGACCGGAAGGGGACGGGGGCGTGGTGAGGAAAGGGTGCTTTCTGCCACAGCACTGACCCACCTGGAGCTGTCTGCTCACTGTACGGCCAGTGGCCAGCCGGGCCTGAGAGTGGAAAGGTGGAAAGGACATTAGACAGCCAACACCTTCTCTGCAGAGTCATCCAGCCTCCATGTTGAGCGAGGAGACACAAGGCCAGAGCGACGAGGTGAACAACAGACCCTGAGCTGGACCCGCGCTCCCACGCATCAGGGCGCCCATTCTGACTCCTTCCAGAGCCCTACGCGGGGAGGGAGCCAACTGCACCACCTGAGGGAAGAGGCAGCACCAGCCACCACATCCAGGGCAGGTGCCATGAGCCCCAACGCTTCCCTTTGAATAATAAAAAAAAGTTATGCTGAAAACCCATTTCTCCTTTTTCTCTCCTGAAACGTCACGGTGGTGTGTTTGTTTCAATGAGACTCCTGCTTCCAGTAAAACAGTGTCCACCTTAAACGAGTGCAGAGCAAAAGGAAACTATTATCCTGTAACCAAACTGGGGCAGGGCGGCAAGCGGCTGAGTCCAGGGACAGCCAGAAGCAGGCACGCCTGGACCGGGGATCCGCCAGACCAGAGACTCCAACACAGCAAGGCTCCTCCAGACTTTTTGTCTGTCCTTCATCTCCGACACCCACTTGCCCCCCAGGGCTATCGCTACTGTAGCTAGCGGCTACGGGGAGTTTTCCGTCTTTCCGACCAGGGTGGCAGGGATTTGTTCTCCCTGGACCAAATTCATAAATGACCCCAAGGAGGAGCGTGGTGAGATGTCTAGGTTCCATGCCTGCGATGCTTTACCCTCACCTGGGCTCGTGTGAAGCTGACTTCATCACTGAGGCAGTGCTGGGAGGTGCAGCCTAGGGGGAAGGGTCTGGGGAATGGGGCTGGAGCCCTCGTGAACGGATTAAGGCCTTTCCCACATGAGTAAGTTCTTCCTCTCCAGGGACTGCGTTGTTGTTGTTAGGTGCTGACAAGTCGGTATCTGACTCATAGCGACCCTGTGTATAACAGGTGAAACCCTATCGTTAGTGCCTTTCTGCTATTCATAGAGTTTTCAACAGCAGATTTTTTGGGAGTGGGTTGCTGGGTCCTCCTCCCAAGCCTACAGCACCTGGTGTTCCCAGGCAGTCTCCCATCCAAGTACTAACCAGGTCCAACCCTGCTTAGCTTCCCGGATCTGACGGGATCGGAGGCCACAGTGCTACGGCTGCAGGCATTGGGACTGGATTAGCCACATGCAATCACATTATAAAGCAAGCCTGCCCTCCACGTTCTGCCTCTCTCATGCCTATCCTCATGCCTTTCAGCCTTTCTGCCCAGCTGGAGCGGTACGAGACTCTCACCGGAAGCCACATAGATGGCGGCACCGTGTTCTTGGACTTCCCAGCTTCGAGGACAAGAAGCCAAAAGAGACGTCTTTTCTTTATAAGTTACCCAATCTCAGATACTCTGTTCATCAACAGAAAATTTACCCAGACAATGCATAGCCCTGCGAGAGTGAGTGTTACATGGACCGGGACTGGCGTTTCCCTCCGTACAATGGGTGGGTATCTGGCTGCCTGGCTAAGAGGGTGGATGGTTGTTCCGTTAAGTGACTGGTTGAGGGGATGGCTGGTTGGGTGGGTGGCTGTTGGGATAGAATGCGGGAGGAAGCTGTGTTAAAGGGAATCAGAGTGCTGTGGCCACACATCTGGCATATGGGGCCAGCCATGCACAGAACTATCCCACTACATCTGTCCCCCTTCCCTTTCCGCTTACTTACCCACATCCAGAGGATCCAGATCCGAGCCTGGACTGGGAACCCTGCATGGTGGATTATGCTTTGCATTTCCCTCTTTGTGCATTTCATTGTTTTTGCAAATGTTCTCCAGTGAATAACTTTTACCCTCGTAGTATATCGTGTTTTTAAAAGAATAAGGTAGATAACTTTTCATTGGCCAAGGCAGAGGTATGAAGAACCAAAAGAAAAAAAATCTTATTTTTAACCCTAATGTCCTTACAGCATATGTGTCTTCTGAAACTCATCTGCAGAGCTGAGTGAATACATTTAGATGTGACCAGACCATTTTTGGTTGGAAAGAGAGAAGATTCTGAAAGGGGAGGTTGGAAACTCTCAAAGAACTGCTTCATAGTGTGGGATGCATAGTTTTTTGTTTGTTTGGCTTGGTTTTGTTTTGTTTCTTGTTTTGTTTTTTCAGGCATTTTTATAGTTCAGGCACTTGGACACACTTTGACTTTGCCCATCTCCTGCTGGGCACTATGGGAGACCCAGGAAGTTTCTAGGCCTCTGTATTTACCTTGTGGCTTACTTCTCCATTCAGGGCAGACGGCGAGGATCCAAAGGCAGCTGTGAAGGCCCTGAGAAGCTAAAGAAGAACAAGGCAGAACTGGGCAGATTTCCTCTCCCTGTAACATACAATGTCTAATCACCAGAGTTCCTTTCTTTTTTTTCTTTCTTTCTTTTTTTTTTTACTATATGGTGTGTTTTTTTTTATTATATGGAAAGAATATTTAACAGGAAAGAATATTTTGAATAGAGAGCAAAAATATCTTTCATTTTAAATTCTCTTCCTGTGCGCATCTGTAATTGACAACGTTTCTACAATTCACATGTACATGATTCATAGAATAAAAAAAATGTTAAAAATAAAGTCCAGTTGCATTTTTTAAGATTAGAAGAAAAGGGGCAAGATGGTGGCGCAGAAGCCAGCAGCACCTCCCAGCTTCTCAGTAGCTCAGAAGAAGAGGCCAGGAAACTGGGAATGAGCGAGGGAATGCCTTGAGGTTCAGTACTGGACAGGCAGGGACATGGGGAGGCCAGAGACTCTGGGTATCGGGACAGGTGGAGCAAGAGTGCGTCGTCTCTGCGCCCACGGCTGGCCGGCCATGTGGCACAGGGGAGGAGTAGCAGAAGGAGAAGGAGGAAGAGGTGTAATGGGCAAAAGTTAGCACAGAACCAGGTGCAGGACAGAAAGGCAGCCTGAACTTAGCTGAGCTGGGGGATGTGTTGCAGCGCTAAGCGCTTGAGAAGTGATGTGCATTTCTCAGTAGAAAAGCACGTGTTGGGGCCGGGCATGGTGGCGCACGCCTGTAATCCCAGGGACTCGGGAGGCGGAGGCAGGAGGATCGCAAGTTCGAGACCAGAGGCAGTCTATGTAATTTAGTGAGACCCTGTCTCAAAAAAAAAAAAAAAAAAAAAAAAAGCAAGCAAGCAAAGCAAAGCAAAGCAAAGCAGGTGCTGGAATGGGAGCCATCTTGAGAGGGTCACACCCAGGTTTCCTGCTTTGGGAAATGTAAACTCCTACAGTTTCCTTGGGCTGGGATTTAGCTCAGTTGGTAGAGCGCTGCACTGCAGTCTCTGAGGTCCTGAGTTCAATTCCCAGCACTGCAAAAATGGGAGAAGGACCTGGCAATCCACTCCCAAAGCAATCCCGAAATGGTCAGCCATTGAAAACCCTATGAGGGTCGCTATGAGTCGGATACCGACTGGAAGGCACCTAACAACAACAACAACAATAGTTTCCTTTCCCTGGAACTCACAGACCATGTTAGGCGAGTTAGCTGAAATGTTAACAGGCAACGTGGAGGAAGAAGGGGATTCTGATTGACTTTGCATCCAGCCATAGCAGATGAAGCCTTGTGAGAGACAAACCTCTAAGGATGATGGGAGGACATTATTCTAATGGATGCTACACCCTAATCCAAGGTGAACAGCTGCCTGGTCACAAGCAAAAGCCGACTGTTCCAGGACATCTACCTGTGAGCCCATTCTTCTGAAAGTATTCTACTAGGCTATTCAGCCATTTTACATAACAAAGACCCTGGGCTCCTCATGCCCAAAACCACAACAGGGGCTTTTCTAGGTAAAGCCTGAGGCTCATGTCCACCAGGTGCCCAGAACTGGATACCCAGGGCTGATGTCACACTGGGCACACTCTAAGTTTGAACAACACAACAGGGAACCAACTGGCCACTGAAAACTCTGTGGATAGCAGAGGCGCACTCTCAGATACAAGACTCACGGCACCTAACGACGACGACGGAGCCTCTCATCACTCCATCTCACTATTCCACCTCCTTGCATCCACTTCCTATCATGGGCAGCACATTTGAGTGTTCACACAAGCCTGAGCTTAGTACTGAGGGACAGTCTAAGGAAGACAGTAACTGTGGACTCTCGCTTTGCATTACGCAAATTGTCGTAACTAACACACGAGCCGTAATGGCCCTTTATAAGACATCGTAATTGGAGGTAAGACACACATATCTGTCCTTTAGCTATGCTTCTTCCATCTTGCCCCTTTGCCTCTGACGTTTCCCCATGTCTGCTATTATCTTGTCTTTGCTATTGCACCTGGTTTTATATTGTTAATTCTCGTGGAATTTTAAAAGTTAGGGAATAGCCATATTTATGGTCTTTTCCTTATTGTCTCAAAAAAACCTTTCATCAATTCAATATCAACACTCAAGGCAAAATAGCGTTAAATTACCAGACGAAACATGCAAAAATCTGTAAACACTATAAGTGAGATCCTCATTAAAATTAATTTATTTTCATTGGGCATAAACTGGATTCTAGTTTTATTTGGAAATGTGGAATTTATGTCTGTTGTAAAATATGCCAGTAAACCCCACACTGCTGTAGCCAGGACTGTGTGCCATCTGGAGAGGAAATGGAACTCAATATTTGCTTGTCTGCAAAGGTTTCACAACCAGAAAGCCCAGAGCCCTGTCTGCTACAAGGACACTTCTGCATTTCCTCTCCTGCGGGGTTCCACTGCTGTCACAGGCTAGCTGGGTGACTTTGGGAAAGTCGCTTCTCTTCTCTAGCCCTCACTTTCTCTATCTGCAAGAAGAGATGCTAGATTAAGTGCCTTCCAAGTCTGCAGTTCTGCTGAAGTGGGTATAAAAAGCTTCAGAGCGATTTCTTGATAAGATGGAGTCCCAGGGCACCGTCCTGCAGGCTAATTCAGTAATAGGGGGCTTGGCCGCAGAACCAGCACATTTAATGTGCCATGGCTACCGGGGCTGAGCTGTTCCCACTGACCTCTCCCCACCTGGATCTGAGCATCGTCCCATCTGACCCCCACACTGGGGAAGCTTGATCAGCCGCTGGCTGTGTATGATCTAGGGCTTTCCCATAAGTGAAAGCTCTGACCCCTTTACTGCCTTAGCCCTCCTGATCTAGAGGAGGAGTCCGCTTGGACCTATTGGGCACGTTCAGTAGCCCCTGCACAGTGCCAAGGGAGCCCCAAAAGTTGATAAGATACCAAAGTGAGTGTGGTGAGGGCTAACTCTGGGTGCTGGGAGAAGAGGTCTTCTTGGTTTTCCCCCATGTCTCCCTCGGTATCCAGCGACAATCCCACAGCTAGCCTCCTTCTTGACAGATCCCGAAGGGAGAGGCGTCCGTGTTTAATTTCCCAATGAGGTTTTCTTATTGCTAGCAAAATTTAGGGTGACAGGTACGGTGGGGGCATTTTTTTTTCCATCAGGGATTATTGGTGCAGGAAGTTGAGATAATAGTAAATAAAACTTACTTTGTGCCAGGTGTCTTGGGTGGCGTCTTCTCACTGTGTCCCTGTGTGGCAGAGGAGCCAGCCAGCCCCCTGAGGTCTCTTTTGTAAGAGTACTGAAGCAGGCAGCTTTGCACCATTGTGGCAAAATGCCTGCAACAAGCACCTGGGGGAGAGGAAAGGTTGATTCTGCTCCTGGGTTCAGAGGTTTCAGTCACCTGGGCCTACTGCGTTGGGCCTGTGGTGGTACAGTACATCATGGTGGGAGAACATGGCGGAGCCTGCAGCCACTCGGAGCCCTGTGGCGTCTGATCCCGTCAGATCTCAGAAGCTAGGCAGGGCCGGGCCTGGTCAGTACTTGGATGGGAGACTGCCTGGGAATACCAGGTGCCATAGGCTTGGGAGAAGAACCTGGCAACCCACTCCCAAAAAACAATCAGCCTTTGAATAGCAGAGAAGCACTGACAATAGTGTTTTGCCTGTCGTATATAGGGTCGCTATGAGTTGGGCCATGACTCGATGGCACCTAACAATAACAACAACAACAACAACAACAACAACAACAACATGGTGGAGAAGACCTGCTTATCCCGTGGTATCTAGGAAGCAGAGAAAGGTGGAGACAAGGTCCCAATCTGCCCTTTGAGCGCATGCCCCAGATGACTTAACTTCCTTCCTCTAGGCTCTACTTCTTCATCCCCCACCACCTCCCGACAGCACCCCAGCCTGGGAGACCTTCAGGATCCACACTATAGCACTCTGCCCCTAAGCCCCGAAGGCTCCTGGCCATCTCATGATGCGAAATGTATCTAGTCCCTCTCCAAGAGTCCCCAGAGTCAACAGCTCCAGCACTGCTCAAAAGCCCAAGTCCAAAGTCTCCTTTGAGACTCAGCACCAACTCAGGTAAAAATCCAAAGAATAAGTTACACACTTCCAAGATGGAAAAGTACAGGATGAGCAGCCCCATTCCAAAGGGGAAGACTAGGAAAAGGATAAGGAGGAATCGGACCAAAGCCAGAGCAAAACCCAGCAGGGCAAAGGTTAAACTCTGTGACTCCATAGCCGGCACTGGGGGCACATGGTGGCATGGTGTAAGGTCCGAGGACCTGGCAGCCCTACCCCTAGGGCTTGCCTCTGCCCCGGGCTGGCCCTGTTCACTGCCCACAGCGTGCCTCAGCGTGCGGTCAATGCTTCTGGCATCTCCAGCCCCCTGGGGTCTCCACTGTTACTTCAGCTTCATTCTCCAGCCTCACACACAGCCTTCTCCCCCGCTGCTTCTAAGGGCTTTCACCCTGTCACGTGCTGTCCTTTGACGTCTCAGTGGCATCATCGGTGCTCTCTTAATTCTTGCACCGTGCACGCCTGCAAAAGCAAGACCATGTGCCAAATCTGCTGCCAGTGCCTGCAAATTGCCATTCTTGAGGGAGGAGCCCTCACGACCTCATCACCTCCAAAGACCCCACCTTCTGATACCATCTTCTTGGTGGTGAAGTTTCAACAGTTTGGGGGAGAAGCAAATACTCAGACCATAGCACTGGGCAATGCTCTAAGCAATCGACCTCCCCTAACCCATTTAAAGCTTGTAATAAACCATGAGCCCCCACGTCTGTCAGCTTGTGCTGTGGGGGCTTACATGCTGTTGTGACATGATGCTGAAAGCTATGCCATTGGTATTTCAGATACCGACGGGGCCACCCATGGTGAACAGGTTTCAGCTGAGCTTCCAGACTAAGACAGACTAGGGAGAAGGACTCAGGAGCCCACTCAGGAAACAATGAGCCATTGAAAACCCTAGGCATAGCGCAGAAGCACTGTCAAATACAGTGCCAGAAAATGACAGCCCTCCCCCCCCAGGCTAGAAGGCATTCAAAAGAAGACTGGGGAAGAGTTGCCTCCTTAGAGTCCACCTTAATGATGGGAATGGAGTGAAGCTCCCGGCACCTCCTTTTGCAGATGTGACACAACTCAAAATGGGAAGAAACATAGTGGCTGCAACAATGGTCTCAAACATAAAAAGATCGTGTGCATGGCACAGCATCGGGTAGTGTTTTGTCCTGCTATGCTTAGAGTCACTTTGAGTTGGATCTGATTCAATGGCACCTAACAACAATAACAACATCAATAAACCATGAAAGAGGTATTTTTATCGATTATTGATTATCATTATTATTGATTCATTTTCCCAAAATGGAAGCACAAAGATGTCAAGCAAGTTACTGAGAGCCACACGTGTAGTCAGCAGGAGACCCAGAATCCCCCGCGAGACAGTTCACCTCTGGAGCGGAAGGTTTTAGCCCCCTGGCTCTAGGGCTTCACACAGGTTTTTGGGAGCCTCTGTTGGGGCCTGTGACCCCAAAGGGCTCCTGAACCATCTCTTTCCCAATTTTTCCCATTTGCATCTCTGATCCTCAAAAACGCTACGGAGAGGGAGAACCAAGCAAGGAGTAACAAGTGCCCTGGGGGTTGACAGAGGGCAGGCTCAATGCCCTTTTCCTGGGCAAACGTAGAAACTTTGGGAAAGCAGCCATCCTGGTCAGCAGAGGACACACAGGCGCTGCCTGACAGTGATGGGCAGCCCCTCAAGGCCCTGCTGCAGACGGGACCACGGCAAGAGAAGCCGGAGCACTTGGCGGACTTCCTCTGCTCTGCCCAGTAACTTCCCGGGCAGAGGCCATCGGGCTGGTGCTGTAGCTTGGTGGTAGAGCCCGTGCTTGGCACGCACGACCTAGGGAATTCGACCCGCAGCACTTGCGCATGCACGTGCGCGTAGACATGAAGGGCTGGAGCGTGCTCCTTCGGGGTTGTACATTTTTGCCCTGGTGCTTGCGCTCTTGTTCTTCGATTGGTTAGAAGAGGAAGACAAAACGCCTCGTGGCTACAGTTTCCTCCCGCGGGCGTGAGCAGAGAGGTTCGCTGTAATGATGAGTCACCGCCTGGATCTGAAACAAATGCGCCGTGAAACACGCGGGGGGCCGAGTCTGTACGCTTCCAGCTGACCGGCACCGCTGACACCCATCCCTCCCCCTGCCTGGTTTCCTCATCTGTTTCCCCTCTATTTCCACCACTCCGGAGCTGCCCAAAGCAGCTGCAGCCTTCCGCTTCTCCCCATCAGAACGCAGCCATCATCCTTCCTCTTCCACCTCCGCAGGCCTGGGGTGCAGACTCGGTGCAGAGGCGTGGAACCAGGGCAGGGATAAAGAGGGGCATCTAAAAAATAAATGAGCCATTCATAAAAACGAGCATTATCGCCAGAAGGAGCCGTCTGCCATCCTGGCCGTGTATGCATTAACTCCTCTGCTCTCTCTGTAACCACACGGAATTAAGCCCGTGCATCATCTTTTTAGGGGCTGCTCGGCTGATGGACCGCTCACTTCGAACGACCCACTGCAGATGAGCGCTTCCCTCTGCCGTAATGATGATGAGACTGCGCCCTGTACGGTTTGTTTTTATACAGTAAGCCTCGAAATTGGTGAAATAAATTCAGGAGTGCTTAGAGCCCTCCAAAGGAACCAGACATGCAGGTGGGGGAAACTGCTTAATGTAGCCAGCCTCTTGCAATCACTGCCACACATCTTAAAAATTGGGCTCATTTGTCCTTAGCTTAGCACCTCTCTCCCCGGAAATCCGGAGCGCAAAGATGTCAGACTTTTTCGGTGTCTCCACCAGCGGCACAGGTTGCTGCTTCTGCAAACGTAAAGACACACCTAGGGGACCCTGTCTGTTCCCGTGAGGCCTGCGGGCAGGGAGGGGACACAGGAAAGAAAGAAGCCGCAAAGAGCCCGCCGTGCTGCTGGCTCGTCCAGCCTGCGCTCCTGTTTCTTACTCCTGCTCTTTCTGCAGTTTCTGGGTCCCTGGCGCCTTTTGTTCTTTGCTGCTCACAGGTGGGGTTGGGCTCTGTCCTTGGGTAGTTGTGACTATGAAGAAAGGCGACTGACTTCCACACGTGGCTTGAGGAGTGAGTGTCATTACTTTGCAGCCACCCCTTGTAAATCTCCCCAGGCTACAAGGCTGCGTCTGTCCCCTGGGGTTCCAAGAACGATCTGCAGGGAGCACTGACTTAGGAGAGCTATTCCGGTCACCTGATGCTCCCGCCACCTGGAAAGGCCGCAGTTGTCTGGATCTGAGGCGACTCACTGACACGGAATCTCGGAATGGTCTCCCCTGCAGCCGCTGTAATCGGGAGGGATGAGCTGTTGCTAAGAGCTGCTACGTGAGGAAAACACCGGCCAGATGAAAGGCAGGAGCTGCCCATCTGCTTTGGCCTCTTTGGAAATGGAGGGGCTTGCAATGTCAGCCTTGGTTCTAGAAGCCACCTTTCCTGGCAGGGGCCTTTGGGAGCCCTGCGCTGCTTGGATGGACAAAGGACCTGCGCTGGCCTTTGTCCTTCCTCTGGCCAGCTGGGCCCTGGGGAGACCGGGCAGTTCTCTTTTAGAAGCCTGGCAGGTTTGGAGGACAGGGCAGCAGAACAGGTGGGGCACAGTCCTTCCCCTGCCCCTCCTGCACTGCTGGCCCCATGCTGCTCTGTGCAAGCCCCCCTCTCCCAGGGACGCAGTTGGCACAGTGGCCCTGCGGACTTTCCGGTGGCAGCTGGAGAAAAGGACGGGGGTCGCCAAGCACAGGGTCATTCTAAGTTGGGGGCCAGGCCTTGGAAAGCCCCGCTGTCAAGGCACTCCCACGCTTCCCCATGGGGCCGCCCTTGGCCCTGGAGAGGCGGCCTGTCCTCTTCCAGAAGGCCCCCTGGGAAGCAGCTTCTGGGAGGGAGGATGTTGGCTCAGGGCAGGACAAGGACACACCCTGGCTCTCACGCCAGAACCTTCGATCCCTTCTGAAGGCTTCTGAAAGGAGGGGAGGGAGGCAGGACCAGCCTGGCGCACCAGGGCAGCGGCCCCTCCTGTGTGTCACCTGCCTAGCCTCGGGCAGCCGCTCCAGCATCCTCAACCCAGGGCTCCCTGAAGCAGCACAGGACGTGGATTCAGGGAAACTGGCCACCCACACAGTGGCCTTAACCACAGACAGTGCATCACAAAGGAGCTGCTGAAGCCTCGTCCTAAGGGGCATCCGTCTGGGTCTCCTCTGGACACTCCTTGTGCCAAGGAGGTCCCCTGACTTCCTGTATTTGTCCCTTGGGGTGCCACAAGCTGGGTCCCAGGAAACAGAAGAAATTTATTCTCTTGCGGTTCTGGAGGTGAGACGTCCCAAACCACTGTGCTGGCCGGGCTGGTCCCTCAGGAGGCTCTGACGGAGAGGCTACGTCGTGGCTTTCTCCTGACTTCTCGTGGCTGCAGGCAGTCCGTAGCATCCCTTGGCTTGGCAAGCATAGTGCCATCGCTGCCTCCTTCTTCGCTTGGCCTTCTTTGTGTCTCTGTCTCTTCTCTTCTTATAAGGGCACTTGGCTTTGGATTTAGAGCCCACCCACCTGTTTAATCCAGAAAAATCTCATCTCCAGGTCCTTAACTTACTTATTTCTGCAAAGACGATTTTCCCAAGTAAGGTTAAATTCATAGCTACCAAGACTAAGGGCTTGGACATATTTGTTGTTGTTGTTAGGTGCCATGGAGTGGGGTTTGACTCATAGCAATCTTATGTACAATAGAATGAAACACTTCCCAACACTGTGCTAGACACATGATCTTGTTAATGTTTAAGCCCATTGTTGCAGCCACTGTGTCAGTCTGTCTAGTTGAGGGTTTTCCTTTTTCCATTGACCTGCCACTTTCTCAAACATGATGTCCTTCTCCAGGATTGGTCCCTCCTGACAACATGTCCAAAATACGTATGACACAGTGTGGCCATCCTTGCTTCCAAGGAGCACTCTGGTTGCACTTTTTCTAGGACAGATCTGTTGGTTCTTTTGGCAGTCCATGGTACATTCAATAATCGTCTCCAGCATCATGATTCAAAAGCATCAATTCTTCTTCTGTCTCCCTTTTAGAGAGCCATAAATCAATCCACCACACCCACTATCTGGGTACTTTACCCATGCCAGGATTTTCTAGGATGCCTCATGCATCTTTACTTTTTTTAGAATCTATTAGCATTTTTAGCGTACACATAGGCCTTTACTTCCCCTCTTTCACAGACAATCAAATTGAGGCCTGGAGAGATTGTGCACCTTGCCCAAGGTCGACAGCGATGGGTGGGAGAACAGAGGCAGGCCCGCAGAGCCTGGCACGAGTCCTCTGCGTCACTCCCCTGCACATTGCCTCCTACGTGGCTACTGCAGATGGCAGCCAGCGTGCCCTCTGCTTCCCAATGCCAACTGTCACTTTGGATTCTCCCCCTCGAGCCTGAAGCTCACCCTCATACCACCCTGCACAGCTCGGCACAGCTTGGCACGCCTGGGCTGGGACCCGGAGGAGCGGCCGCTGTGACGGCCTCCAGCTCTTGGGACGTGCCTGCCACCTGCTCCCGGCTGCTCCTACATCCCCCGCAACTGTCTAAATCCTGGCCTGGGGTCTGGGGGGCCGTGAGAAGGGGTGCTTGTGCTGGCTGCCCGGCCTGCCCACTTCCAGCCCCTACTGAGGACCACACTGTGCCCTGGGCATGACCAGAGGTGCTCACATGCGCACGGTGCTGGGAACATCCTCCTCCCCACCCCACAGGGCGTCGGGTCTCACCTGTGCTCTCAACAGAAGCTCCACGTCATAATGCGACCCAGTAAACCTGCCGTGCAGGCCCCAGAGAGAGAAAAGGAAGGAGTGTTCCTCACGTCCTCTCTGCACCCCTTCAAGACTTGTCAAACGATATGAAGTCAAAAAGGCATTCCACTAATGGGGTGAAAAGGAGCCGGGAGGTGGGGTGCACACCTGTAATCCCAGCAACTTGGGAGGCGGAGGCAGGAGGATGGCAGGTTCGAGGCTAGACACAGCCTGTGTAATTCAGCGTAATTTAGCGAGACCCTGTCTCAAGATTAAAAAAAACGGCTGGGGGTTCAGGCCAGTGGGAGAGCGCTTGCAAGGTATGTGTGAGGCCCTGGGTTCAACCCCAAGTACAGAAGAAGAAAAAAAAACAGGTGAAAAAGCACAAGTGGAATGAAATTATGACCATGTGTTAGGTTTTGTTTCGGTGTGCGGCGCTGGGGATCACACTTAGCATCCAGGTACGCGCTCGGCAAGCGCTCTGCCACGGAGCTTCCACTCCAGCCCAAATGATGGATTCTTCTTTCAGGGTTTCACTGTGATGGGAATCATGGTGTCCGTGGACCCACGGTGTTATCCAGTTAGCCCAAAGCACTCTGACACTGGTCACAGCAGGAGGAGTTAGCACCTGGCTCCCAGGTAGCTGCCCTGAACCTTACTGTTGTTGTTGTTAGGTGCCATTGAGTTGGGTCCACCTCATGGTGACCCAGTGTACAACAGACGAAACACTACCTGACACTGTGCCATGCTTGGCATCATGTCAGTGCTTCTGTATTGATTGTGTCAGGAGTGGGCTGCCAGGTCCTTCTTCCAAGCCTACAGCACCCAGTATTCCCAAGCAGTCTCCCATCCAAGGACTAACCAGGCCAACCCTGCTGAGCCGCCGAGATCTGATGGGATTGGACACCAGGGTGGTGCAGCTGCCTTGCCTCCCAGTTTCTTCCTATACCAAGGACTTCAACAGTTAACTTGAGGCAAAGATGTGGTGTGCAGAAAATTATTCCAAATGTAAGCCAGGCACAGTGGCACACACCTGCAATCCCAGCAAGTCCAGAGGCAGGAGGATCTTGAGTTTGAGGCCAGGGGCAGCATTTGTAACTTAGTGAGACCCTGACTCAAGATAAAAAATTAAAAAGGGAGCTGGGGTACAGCTCAATGGTAAAGAGCTTCCAAAGGAGGTGCAAGACCCTGGGTTGAACCCCCTAGTAGAGAAAGAGAGAGGGAGGAGGAGGAGGAGGAGGAGGAGGAGGAGGAGGAGGAGGAGAAGGAGAAGAAGAAGAAGAAGAGGAGGAGGAGGAGGAGGAAGAGGAGGAGGAGGAGGAAGAAACGGAGGAGGAGGAGGGGGGAGAAGGAGGAGGAGGAGGGGGAGGAGGAAGGAGAGGAGGAGGAGGAAGAGGAGGAGAGGGGGAGGAGGAAATGAAAAAGAAGGAAGGAAGGAAGGAAGGAAATTATTCCAAATTTCGTTACATCAGTGCTGCTCAGAGGCTGCACATACAGCAGAAGTGAAACTGTAGTGTTTGCTTTGGGGACAATCTGCATGACACTTTCTTAAACGACTCCCTGTTGAGCATGAGAGGGCTTGCTGTTTGTTTTGCTTTGTTTTGTTCTTGTTTTTGTTTGTTTTTCCTCCCCCAGTAGAACTCCATCTCTGAGTTTGAAGGAAACATGATATTTGTGACGTGCTGAAAAATCACCTATTGTTCTTACCCTCTTGGTTAAAACAGCCACTTTCTATTGTGATTATGATAGTGTTTTAGGTTCAAGTTCTTCAAAAGACAAATAAGATATTCCTAAATGTTACTATAGCCTGCAGCCGTAGTCCTGTGCCACCTGATCCCATCAGATCTCAGAAGCTAAGCAGGGTTGGGCCTGGTTAGTACTTGGATGGGAGATTGCCTGGGAACACCAGATACTGTAGGCTTGGAAGAAGGACCTGGCAACCCCCTCCCAAAAATCAGTCTGCCATTGAAAACCCCATGAACAGCAGAGAAGCACTGACAATAGTGTTTCACGTGTTGTATATAGGGTCACTATGAGTCGGATACCGACTTGATGGCACCTAACAACAACAACAACAAATGTTACTATGGGCTGGGATTTAGCTCAGTTGGTAGAGCGCTGCTCTGCAATCTCTAAGGTCTGGGGTTCTATTCCCAGCACCACAAAAATGGGAGAAGGACTCCCAAGGCAAGGCCAAAACAATTAGCTATTGAAAACCCTTTAAGAGTTGCTATGAGTTGTACACAACTCGAGGGCGCCTAACAACAACAACAAATGTCACTACATTGAACTATGAAATGTTAAACGCTGAATTTTCCTATACTGTGTGGTCTGCACTGTTCTGAAAACAATTGTGTCAATGAGAGGGTGGCCTCCTGCAGATTCAGGAAGATGCTTAGCAAATGTAGGCTTCTTGTTTGTTTTTTAGTTAAAGAGCAAGAAGGAAAATTTGTGATTCAACCCAACCTATAGATGAGGGAGCAGAAGAGGTTTTTCGATAAGGTTGGAACAAAATCATCCATCCCCAGAATGGACACTTTTTTTAGCCTTGCAAATATTCACAGCTGGCGTCTGAGCAGCCCAAACAGCACACAGAGCCCAGCCTACTGCTGGTGAACTGCAGGCCACAGTGAAGCAGACAGGGGCCTCTTCAATATTTCCACACCTCGCCAGCCCCTGCCCAGCCCTCTGACGGGTGGAGATAGTTCACATTGTCTTTGACATTTCGTAAAGGCTCAGGCTGAGCAGTTGCAGTAGCCATAATGACCACAGTGCGCTCAGTCTAGCCGGCAATGGGGACACCGAGTGTTTACGGCTTTGGGTCTTCTTTGCCTGTTTGCTCTCATTGTTTTGGCTTTTGTTTGTTGCTAATTAAATTCCTCTTAACCTGCTGTCTGTCTTCACTGGGGCTGTCTACTAAGTTAAGAACCAGGCAGCCTGAGTTTGAAGCTTTCTTTTGCCGTTAGGTGGAGGTGTGAACTTGGAGTTGTCGTTGAAACCCCTTCATGCTTCATTTCCTCTTTTGCATTGTAGAGCTCACACACCAAAGACGTCTCCATCTGAGAAGGTCTTTGATGTTTTTTAGTTCAGCAAAATATTTTCTGTCTCTTTCTCTCTCTTTTGAAGACGAAGAAATGGAAGATCAGAAAAGTTAAAAGAATCGTCCCAAACGTCCACCCCCCCACAGTTGATAATACAAATGAGGTCATAGGCAAAGGATTATGCAACACTCTGCATTCAGAGAGGCCTTTGGCAAAAAGTTGGGGTAGACAAAGCCTGTTTGCCCACCTAGCCCTCCCGCCCCCCCATCTCTGAATACCATTCACTTTTGCAGCCACGCTTGGCCAGGAGGGGCTGGTAAAGTGGTCCTAGCATGTCACTGTGGCCTTTGACACCCCACTTCAGGACAGCAACGTGCAAGCCCTCACAGCGCGACAGTGTGACAGACACGTGGGGTGTATCACTCTAAGAGGGGATCTACGCGATTGTCTCACCCCGCCGGGGGCTGGATGGTCCCACAGCGGCCATCTGCAAACTGAACAGCCATGGAAACTGGCAGCTGCTCAGTCCAAGAACCTGGACGCCCCGGAGCCCGCGGGAACAGGGAGGCGGCTCCAGTCCAAGCCTGAAGGCCTGGAGGTCCTTGGAGAGTCACTGGCGCAAGTCCGCGGTCAAAGGCTGAAGGCTGATGTCCGCAGGGGACGCCGGCGGGAAAAACCGCACCGGCTCAAGAAGGTGCGCATGCGCACTAGGGCGGACTTCCGTGTGCCGTCGGGCGGACTTCCTGTGTTTTTCGTTCCATCCGCGCCTATTGGGTGACGTCACCCACCTTCAGGCTGGGTCTCCACTCAGTTCCCTGACCCCCGTGCCTGGCTTCTTTGGAGACGCCCTTGTGTGCACAGCCAGAAGTGTGCTTTACCCGTCCTTTGGGTGTTTCTGATCAGACGAACTGACCAACCATTAACCATCACAGCAGAGAAGAAGGGACATCCGACAGGACAGAAGGAAGCTCTTGGCTCGGGTCTCACCCTCCCACCTTCTGCCCCCTGAGGAGGGGCAGAACTTACCTCAGTATCTGAAAGTGCTTTAGTGTGAGAGAAGCTGATGGCAGGTGCTTTTTCCTTGCCCACAAACAGTAATCACAGCAGTGTGTTTTCCAGTTTTCCCTGAAAATCTTTTTCTTTAAGTGCAGTGATGTTCATTTGTTTACATCGTTTGATCTAGAAATCCCATTTCTAGGAGTCTGCCTTAAAGAAATAAACAAAGAAGTAGGCAAAACATTACGTACAAGGGTATTGTATGGAAATGTCTTTTATAGTCACATGGAAGACGTAACTACACGTCCAGCATGTGCAAGATAATATGAAGGGAGAAAGTAGCTGGGTGCTGTGGCACACACCTGTAATCCCACGAACTTGGGAGGCTGAGGCAGGAGGATGGCGAGTGTGAGGCCAGAAGAAGCCTGTGCAGTTTAGCAAGACCCTGTCTGTCTCAAAATAAAAAATGTAAAAAGGGGAGCTGGGTGTGCAGCTCAGTGATGGAGCACTCTGGCTTCATTTCCTCAGTACTGGGGGAAAAAAAAAAGACCACAAACCGAATAGATGGTATAATATCAATTGTGCAAAAGTGTGTAAAACAAAAATGTTAGAATGGTTACCTTTGAATGACTGGAGTAAAATGCTTTTTATTCAAGATTTCTTAGTTCTCAACATTTCTTTGTTGAACACGATTTACTTTGATAATCAAGAAAAACCAACAACTGTCATTTCCAAAACCTTGTGGCCATCTTGCATGATAAATACTCCCGCTAAGGAGACCTGGAGAGTCTCCCCTGCCATCCTGTATAAAAGGCATTGATTTACCTGCCAGCCGCCTATTAATCTGAAGGGAAGCAGCCAGGGAAAAGAGGCCTCCTCCCCTGAAATAGACAGCGTGTGTGGCTGAGGGTGCAGCTTCCTTTGATGGAATATTGCTAAACGACGAAATTCTATCTCCCACAAGAAATTATTTCTGCTGGCTGTGCAAACGTCAGGCTGGAGCCTGCCCTTGGAGAGGCGGCTGCATTACTAAGTATTTGTAAAATCAGCAGAGCCTATGCATGAACGGTCACAGTGGCTGATTTTACAAGCTACTCACGACGGGCGTCTGCACATAGAAAGCCGTAGCTCAGAGCGCATTTAACCTCTCGTGATTCCTTCTTATTTTGCGTTTTGCCATTTTGAAAGGGTGTCGTTTTTTACCGGAGAGAGAATGCTCTTTGTGTGAAATGCTTTCATAAACATTTGTGATTGTGTGAAATGCTTTCATAAACATAATACAGTGTATTAACCTGACCTGGTATAATCTGGCCTTGCTTTCCTGCCTCGTATTTAACTATCTCTCACCCTGTACCTCTCACAGCCCGAGGCACGGCCTGTCTCACCTCGATGCCAGGTGTGCGTGGGAACGCGTTTCCAAAAGGCAGGGTGCTCTGGCTGGGCGTGAGCTTTGGAGGGCCTGTTCCACTGATATCCAATTCCGTTCACCCCTGAGGCGTCACAGGTCCTCCCCAGGAAAGAGACTGGCAGCCCAGGTCGTAGCCTGCAAGGTATGCTCCACAGCAGGCCTTGCTGCTTGGGACAGCTTGTTGGTGACAATGGCCAAGCCAGTAATTGCTGGGGAAGAGGCTCCTGACTCCCGCTGGTCTGACACCAAGTCATTTCATGAAGTCAGCAGACGGCAAAGGGTTTTTAACCCACATGGTCTGCATGTCCTTCAAACTGAACACTTGGCAAGGTCCCCAAACTTTTCACCCTGCTTTCCAGCACCCCCCCCCCCCAAGAATTATTTGCTGCCCACTGTGCCCTGCAGATCATCTTCTGGAATTGCGATGTTTAACCAGGGAAATTAACTTTGGCATCTGTGAAGCCAGTAAAACCTTACAAAATGTTGCAAACGTGATTGGAATACAAAAGAACGGGCCATTGACAGCAGTCGTTCTTAGGCAGCGAGGGTAAGCAGTACAGAAAGCCTGCGCAGCCTGTTCAACACTGCTTCGGTCACATCCCTAAAGTTCTGACCTCCTTGGTGGCCACACATCTGGGTATTGAAGTCACAGCAGCGCATGCCTGGCATCTCAGCAATTTGGGAGGCAGAGGCAGGAGGATCACAAGGTGGAGGCCAGAGGCCTGTGTAACTTAGTGAAACCCTGACTCAAAAGTAAAAATTCAAAAATTAAAAAAAAAAAAAAAGTAAATGCTCTACCTTAGAAAATTGCAATTAAAAACAGGCAGTTCTAATAGCAGTTGTTGTTAGTAGAATACTTTCTAAAGGATGTTTCTTTCTTTCTTTTATACTTGGTTGCTGCTATAGACTTTTCTCTCCAGTGCTGGAGATCAGCCCCGGGGCCTTGCACATGGTGGGCAAGCACTCTACCACATCTTTTGATCTAGAAATCCCATTTCTAGGAGTCTGCCTTAAAGAAATAAGCAAAGACGTAGGCAAAACATTACATTCCAGGGTATTGTATTGAAACATCTTTCATAGTCACATGGAAGGCGTAACTAAACGTCCAGCATGTGCGATATAATATGAAGTGAGAAAGTAGCTGGGCGCTGTGGCACACACCTGTAACCCCACGGCTTGATGCTGAGGCAGGAGGATGGCGAGCTACACCCTCCGCCCTGTAGTCTGGCTCTTGAATGTCTCCCACGTGTTAGAAGTTTGCTCATGAGCCTGGGGTGCCACGGACAGGTAATGGAACCTTTAAGGGGTGAGGCCTAGTGGAAGGAAGTTCGGCCACTGGGACCATGCTCTTGAAGGGGACGTGGGGATCCCTGACCCGCTCCTCTCCTTCATTTGCTTCTTGGTCGCCATGGCGTGGAGAGGCCTCCTCTACCACATGTCCCTCCATAGTGTCTGTGCCACCCCAGACCAAATGACCACACACTGAAACCTCTGAACCTGAGCCACAGAAGAACCTTTCTTCTTGGCAGTCAGTTACCTCAGGTGCTCCATCACAGGGAGGGAAAGCTGCCTACGCCAGCTGCATTTAGATAAGAAGGATGGTTGCCCTAGCCCACTCACAGGGTAAGTTTTGGGTGAGAGGCCTGGGGCAGGGTGTGGCTCAGTGTTGGAGCCCTTGCCTAGCAGCTGCGAGGCCCTGGCTTCAACACCAGCACTGGAAACAAACAAACAAACAAACACCAATTTGAGATCTGAGTGTGGGCTGGAGGTGGCACGTAGTGGTAGAGCATTTGATTGGCACGTGTGAGGCCCTGGGTTCGATTCCCAGCCCTGGGAGGAAAAAAGACAAAAAAAAAAAAAAAAGACAAAAAAAGCTTTGGGTGAGGTCTAAGATAGCAGCTTAACCTAAAGTGGGAGGATCTTCCCTGGTGTTAACATCGCTCATAAAGGAGAAGCTCACGTTCCCCACAATTTTCCAAGTTGTGGCTGAGTGCTTTCCGATCTCCAGCCAGAGTGAGAGAGAATTCACATTTCTTGATGACGGGCTTGGCATCATTTCTACAGAGAGAAATTAAGTGTGAGCATAAAGGACTTGGCCAAGTATACAAAAGACAAAGCCACATGTATCTGAAGATGCCCCGAGATGCAGGACTGTGGTTGCATTTGAGTCTAAACATAATGCATCTATTCAGAGGTAGGTGGACATTTTTAAATCAGTATTTGGCAAAAAACTTAATTCTTTCTTTTCTTTTTTTTTTTTTTTTTCTGTTCTGCATAGAAACATCACACTATCGAAGTTATCAAAACACCATCACATCAGGCCAGAAAAGGAGGCAAGACTGCAGAGGTTTTTTACACATGGAACCAGAGTTATGAAAAAGTTGTTAAACTACCATCTCGGGTGGTAAATGCGCAGTTAACACAAAGGCAAGTGTTGCGATCAAAGAACCGTTTCTCCATGAACTTAAACACACAGAGCGGTGATTGTATGTTACTGTTACTTCAAGGCCGCTTATTCTCTCCGTCTGCTTGGAGTCCTCAGAAAAGGTCTTGATAGCGCCTGCTGCAAAGGCTAGGACACAGATTCATTTCCAAGCAGCAGTGCTTTCAAAAACAATGACGCTTTGTGAGCTCCCTGCAAATACAGAACGATCCAGGCAGAAGAAGTCAGGGGTTTACACTCCCAGGAAAAGGGATATCGCCAACTTGGAGGAACTCGCCAAGGTTTCTCAGGTGGTTTGGATTTTACTAGGGATGGAAGAGCAGGCTTCCAAACAATCACCAGGGATGGAAGAATAAAAATAGCTGCACACGAAATCCCCTTGGAGAGGAGAGGAGCTGAGATTAGTTCACGTGCAGAGCCCTGCAGCTCCGATCCAGAGGTCACACCGAGAAGCCACGGCGGTTATTGGAGGTGCGCACACACAGCCGGGCAGCATCGGCCCCTGGCTTCCCCCAGCCAGGACTGCCGAGCAGTGGCGTGCAGCGTGGTCGCATCATTCACACTTAAACTTGGTGCGATGAGCACATTTGTTTGTCCTCTTTGAGCGCAGTGTTGCAGGCGCTGACAGACATGTGAAGGCAGTGCGCTGGGCCCGGGCCAGGGCGCCGGGAGCTGGGGAGTGTCAACAGAGCCTGGCCGGGCCGCGGCTCTGCCCCTGACAAGCCAGCAGCCTTGGGACCCAGCTGCCTCCCTGAGGTCCTCAGTAACTCCTCAACGCCAAGAGGCTTTAGGTCAAGGTTTTCCAGCTCCGATTTCCAAGAGCCCTTTCCCTTCTCTTCCCTTCCCAGAAATGCCCAGGGCCACCTCAGGGGAACAGGGGCAATGCTACTGGCACTTGGTCCCATTTTAGACAAGGCTTCTCTAATTGGATCCTTTATATACACGCTGTTCTAAATAAGACAGGTTTTAAAGGTGCGAAAACCACAGGCCCAGCGAACCTTAGCCTTCTTCACTTAGAAAAGGGCAAAGTTAAAGGGTCTGGCTGCCTGCAGCCGTAGCCCTGTGGCATCCGATCCTGTCAGATCTCGGAAGCTAAGCAGGGTCAGGCCTGGTTAGTACTTGGATGGGAGACCGCCTGGGAACACCAGAAGCTGTAGGCTTGGGAGAAGGACCTGGCAACCCCCTCCCAAAAATCTGCCATTGAATCTGCCATTGAAAACCCTATGAACAGCAGAGAAGCACTGACAAGCACTGACAATAGTGTTTCCCCTGTTGTACAGAGGGTCGCTATGAGTCGGATACCGACTTGACAGCACCTAACAATAACAAAGGGTCTGGCTGTTTTTCTTCATGGGTGAGTGTGGCAGTGGTGACAGGCTTTGACTCTAGAGCTGGATGACTTTGGGCCTGTTTCTTAACTTCTCCGCGCCGCTGTTTCCTCATCTGTAACACGGGAGTGGTAATAATTCTGATCTCAAAAGATTGTTATGAAGATCACGTGAGTTAATATATATGAAAGCCTTAGAACAGTGCCTGGCACGTAAACAAGGGTTTCTTATTGTTATTGGCCCAAGCTAGCCGCGGGCTTCTGGGCCAGCACGATTAATAAAGCCACGGAGGGAAATGCAGAAGGGCTCACTGGTTCCGTATAAAGGTGCCTGGGAGTGTGATTGGGTTTGCTGAAAGTGCCTTTCTAAACAGAACTGCGGGCTTCTGATTTACATTTGGGAAGAAGAGCAGAACAGAAGGTGATAAATTCCTTTACGGGAGAGCTTGGCAGGGACGGCAGATGTAACCATACAGTCAATTGGTGGCGGGGAGGTGGAAGTCCTGGGCAGAGGAGCCCCCAGCGAGCACGTTTCCTCTCCCGCTGGTTTATGGTGATTACTTCATTAGGGATTCTGCGAGGCCTCTCTTGGGTGGCTGCTGGTCCTGCCTTTGCCCAGACAGGGATGACGTCAGCATATAGTTTATGGAGTTCTCCAGTCCTCCGCAGGGTTCCGGGAGCTTCCAGAGCTGTCTGCGTGCTGTGCTTCTTGCCAATGCTCTGACAACTGAGTCCCACTAGACTCTTCTACATCCCAACCTGCTTGTGTCTGTCATGGTTTTCTCGGGGTTGCTGTGTGCTGAGAAGTAACTTCCACAGTGTCTTTACCAGGGCTCATTTTTCTAGCCCTCCTGGCTTAAGCCCTGGAGAATTCTCCATTTCTCGACCTCTTCTCGGATTCACAAGGGGTATTGAACGAGATAACACACCAGGGATATGCTGGGCTTAAGGTGCAGAATTTAAGATTACAAAAGGTATCATGAAGAGAGAACCGGTTACCTGCTAATTAAACTCTAACGCAGGCTTCACTCTCTGTGATCAGTTTATAAATGCTCCTTCAAACTTAGATGCAATTTTTAAAAAAACTGCATGTCACTCTTGTGTATACATAAAAAGGGAAATCTAAGGCTCGGGTCTTCCTAAGGCTTTTTAGTATACAGAGCCTGTGTCTTCTGAATCTCTTTTTAACCCACAGCCAACACAACCTGTGTGACTCTTCACACAATGCCATCCTCCGTGCCATGGAGAGCGATGGGTATGCGCAAGGCCAATGTCAAGTTGTAGACAGGTTCACAAGACATTGTAAATGGCCTGGGGACTTACAGAGGCTGTGCGTCTCAATGGGACAGCTATGACAGGGCTGGACCTATGCCAGTAATGGCCACTTCTGTGTGGCTGTCAGCAGGCCAGCAACAACTACACTACACATCCCAACTGAAGGAACATTTAAGCGTGAAAAAATGCGCGTCTTGGAATCCATGAAATTGGTAATCTGGGTTTGCGCTTGTTACTGTAAGAGGATGGGTTTAATTTTCAGAAGACTTTCCAGGAGTTATTGAAAAGCTCTCCCTCGTTCTGTGAACAGGAAGGTTCATGGTGGATTTTGGCTTTTTCCAAAAATGTGACAGTTCCTCCAAGTGGGATGTGGGAGGCTCAGGGGAGTGCACAAGACAGTTAGACTGGAGAGGGGACGACTGTTCTCATGATGGGTTTCATCATCTCCCCCGGTGTCTCCCCTTAAACAAGAGTCATTTATTTGTGCGATGGTGTTGTTATTCCCCGTTAAAATGAAATACCTTTAAAAAGGTCACTCGGTGTTCCTCCTGCCTGATGGATGATTTCTCCCTCCTGGAGCAGATTTTGCTGGAGATTTATTTAAAGGAGCCAACCTCTCCAAAAGAAAAATCTCCGAATGTTTCAACAGCATAGAACTTAGGTCAGAAAAGGCCGTATGTTTTATGATTCAGTTTCTCCGACACGTCCAGAGTAAGGAGGTCTGGAGAGATACAGAGTAGATGAGTGGCTGATAGGGACAAAGTGTGGGGCGGGTACGTGGAAATGTGGAGAGACTGTTAATGGGGACGCTGGGGACAGGGCTACTTTTAGGGAGACAAAACTTTTAAATTAGAATCCAGTGGTGGTTGGGCAACCCTGCACATGCACTAAACACACTGAATTTTATGCTGGAGGGTTGAGCCCAGGGCCTCGTGCATACTTCGCAAGGGCTCTGCCACTGAGCTGCAACCCTGCCCCTTGTTAATTTTTTATCTTGAGACAGGGTCTTGCTAAGTTACACAGTCTGCCTCTGGCCTTGAACTTGCCATCCTCCTGCCTCTGCTTCCCGAGTCACTGGGATGACAGATGTGTGCCCAGCTTGAATTGTACATGTCTAAGGTAAATTGTATGGCGAGTGACTTACATCTCTGGACATTTTTGTTTTCAGTAGTTGGGGGTTGAACCGAGGGCCTCGCACATACTTTGCAAGTGCTCTACCACTGGGATGTACCCCCTGCCCCTTTTAAATTTTTTATCTCAAGACTAGGTCTCGCTAAATTACATAGGCTGCCTCTGGCCTCAAACCTAGGATCCTTCTGCTTTCACCTCCCAACTTGCTGGGACTACAGGCGTGCACCATGGTGCCCCTAGCCTACAGCACCCAGGATTCCAAGGCCATCTCCCATCCAAGGGCTAACCAGGCCCAACCCTGCTTAGCTTCTGAGATCTGACGAGATCTGACGCCAGGGTGGTAGGGCAGGCTGGGGACTTACATCTCAATAGAGGCATTTAAGAAAACATCTAGAATGGTTGTGTGTATGTGTTAAATAACCTAAGAGGGAATTCTTTTCCTCTAATCTCAGTGATATTTATTTAATGAAAGCCAAGTGAGAGGTATTTTGCTCAAAGCAGCTCAACAGAGTCGACTGAAAAAATGTGCCAGGAGCTGGGGCCAAGAAGATTGGGCCCTTTCTTTGGGAATCGCAGAGTTGAGGAAGCGCCAGGAAGAAAGATGTGCTCGCGAGCCCCGCCGCAGGGCAGAACAAGCGCTCTGAGGGGCTGAGGGGCGCTGAGGACGGTGCCTGGTGAACTCAGGGCCTGCCTGGGCCTTGGAGGCTGGACTTGACGGGAGGTCTGGGGAGGCGGGAGGCGGGCCGGGACTGCGGGGCGGAGGGATGTCTTGGATCCTTTGCAGGTGGACGGTGGCTCTCCTGGACAGAGGCCCCTGGCCGGGGGGTTTCGGCATCCAGTCATCACTCCCCGAGGGTGGGGGGCAGCAGGGCGCCCCGGGCCTTCTCATCATGGGGGATCACGCATGGGACAGCGAGTAACTGAAAGGACGAAAGGCAGAAGCCAAAGAGGTGCTTAGAGGAAGAGCTTCCTGCTCTCCTTTCCCTCCTTTCTTCAACCTCTCACCTCAGGACCGGAAGCTCTTGCGTTCTATTAACTGTAGTTCACCAAGGCAGCCAGAAACCTATCACGGCCCTTTCCTCTGGGAGACTCCACTTCTGAGGGACAGCTAGCTTTCTCTAACAAAGCCTCTAGACTTGTGTGTGTTTTTTTTTTTAAAGACTCATAGCTTTATTATTGTTGTTGCTGTTCAGTGCCATTGAGTAGGGTCCAACTCACAGCGACTCTGTGTACAACAGAACAAAACACTCCTTGACGCTGCCATGCACACAGTGTTTTTTATGCTTGAGCCCTTTGTTGCAGCCAGTGTTTCTTCTCGTTTTGAGTCGTGCCAGCTCTGCAAATGGAGGTCCCAGGGGCTTCACTCTATTCCTGCCATTAAGGTCGACTCTACTTTGAGGAGGGAACTCTTCCCCAGTCATTTCTTGAATGCCTTCCAACCTGGGCGACTCATTTTCCAGCACTATGTTCGTAGGATTTTCAATGGCTATTTTGGGAGTAGGCTGTCGGATCCTTCTCCCTAGTCCGTCTAAGTATGGGAGCTCAGCTGACAGCCGTGCACCATAGGTGGCTGTGCTGAAATGCCAGTGGCACAGCTTTCAGCATCACAGCAACACGCAAGCCCACACAGCACAGCAAGCTGACAGATGCGTGGGGGCATAAGTTCATGTTGAGAGTGATCAAATTGAATTAGCAACCACAGAGTGAATCAAAGAGTTAACTTAAGCAAAATTTATATGCATTAAACATAAAGATGTACCCAAGCACCCCAGGGTAAAACTGCGGTCCCCCCTTGCTGAGGATTCAGTGTGATTCTTAACCAGCGTTCAGCGAGGCGCTGCTCTGCGCTGGCCTCCCAGGATCCCCCTCCCTCCCTGGCTGCTTCCACTAAGAGCCCCCCACCAGGCCGGTGCTGCTCTGAATCCAGGCTTGCTGCCATCAAGATGGCTATTTCCTTCACGACGGCTGTTCATTAATTCTCTTCCTCTAGCTGCAGTTGCGCAAAGTGCTCTCTTTAAGAACGGAGCCCTTGTCAATCTTGTTTCTGTCGCAGGCCAGATGTGCGTGCGTGCGTGGGAAAGGAGGGGGAGCAGGAGCCCAGAAGCCCTTAGCGACGTGCATGCGGCGGCCACCAGTAACCAGGAGACGCTCTCTGCTCTCGATGACCCTCTGCCTGTGTCCAGCTGTCCCTGCAAGCTCCTGGACGAGGAGAGGCTGTTTATAACGCCTAGTCTTAGTCCTACCATAAAAACCGCCTGTCCTTCCCAGAAGCCGTAGTTGATAGAAACACTCGGGCTTTGCTGGTCAACCTTTTCGTTTGTTTGTTTTTTGAGACAAGGCCTTCCTGTGTGGCCCTGGCTGGACTGGAATTCACCGTGTGACCCAGCTTGGCCTCAAACTCTCATCAGTCCTCCTGCCTCAGCCTCCCAAGTGCTGAGATTGCAGGTGTGTGCCCCCATGCCCGCAAACTCTGCCTCTTAACAAGTCCCCAGACATGGCTCTAAGTTGCACAGGCTGCCTCTGGCCTTGAACTCGCGATCCTCCTGCCTCTACTTCCTAAGCTGCTACGATTGCAGGCATGTGGTGCCACACCCATGTGGTATGACTCTTCTTCCACCTTTCCTTCATGTTGCAAAGCAACCAATCCCAGGAACTCCGCAATCTACTTCTCACCTTAGTCCGCACTGCTGCTTCTTGAGAAGATCAGAGCGGACCCTGGGAGGGCCCCGTGCTCTCAGCATCCTTCCCTTTGGGTTCTGGTGATTCCAGGGGTTTGCTTCCAGGGGTTCCAGCGTGATTCCAGGGGTTTGCTTCTCCTGGTGGCTGGACCACCATGGCTTTGCTGGCAGCTGTCCAAGCCCCAACTGTGTTAGCTGGGGGAAGAAGGGAAGGGGGTGGGTGCCTTTGTGTTATCAACTACGTCTTTGATACTTAATTACTGACAGTCTCCTGTTTACACTGGTTCATCCTAATGCTTTTCAACTTGCTGGTGACGTGAACGTGATGCTCATTTGGTAGAAACTGCACTTGGAGTTTTGAATTTTGATCTTTCTGACACCTCATGATGCTGAGCAGAGGCAGGGAGCTGCAGCCACAGGCTCACTAGGGGAACAGTATGTGCTCTGCAGTGGTCTGTGTTGCTAAATATGATGCCTGGTAAGTTGTGGTTGTTGTTAGGTGTCATCGAGTCGGTGTCCGACCCATAGCAACCCTGCGTACAACAGGGGAAACACTATTGTCAGTGCTTCTCTGCTGTTCATAGGGTTTTCCATGGTGGATTGATTTTTGGAAGTGGGTTGCCGGGTCCGTCTCCCAAGCCTATAGCACCTGGTATTCCCAGGCGGTCTCCCATCCAGGTACTAACCAGGCCCGACCCTGCTTAGCTTCTGAGATCTGACGGGATCGGATGCCACAGGGCTACCGCTGCAGGTGCTTAGTGGGTTAGGTGTGTTAAATGCATTTTTACCAGTGACTTGTAATGTACAACTTAATGGGGCTCATTATGACCTTTCCACACACGCATTTCATTGTACACTGCTCAGGTTCACTTCCCCCTTCCCCTCCCAAGACGCCCTCCCCCTGTGTTAAATGCATTTTGACTTACAGTGTTTTTAACTTACCACGGGTTGAAATGCCACCCGGCCGGATCATAAGCCACGGAGCATCTGTTTCGGCGCCTTCCCACCATGAGCCTGAGGGAGGACGCCAATAAGCTCCTGAGATGAGAGGTGGAGTTGGACAAGGGAAGAGCAGGATGGGAAGAAAGTGGCAGGGGCAGCCTTTGGTCTTCGCTGACGTCTTGGTGCTGGTAAAGGTGGCCTTGTCCCTGTACTTGCTTAGGTCCCTCTTAAAATCGGCTTTTACTTAGTAAGCATGTATTCAGTACTTTGAAGGATCACCATTTATTGCTGGGCAGTCTTAAAGGAGCTACTACAGTTATCAATTATGAGAGAAAGAGCAACGTTATAGAGTTAAGGGAGAGCCCACTGACTGGGAGAAAATCTTGGCATCCTACGCATCTGACAGAGGACTAATTTCTTGGATATACAAACAACTTAAGAAAGCAAATCCCAAGACAACAAATAACTCGATACATAAGTGGGCAAAGGAAATGGACAGACAGTTCTCAAATGAGGAAGTTTGAAGGGCTGAGAAACACATGAAAAAATGCTCAATACCCCTAGCCATTAGGGAAATGGAAATCAAAACAGCACTGGGATTCCATCTCACTCCAGTAAGAATGGCCAAGATCGACAAAACAAATAATATCAAATACCGGTGAGGATGCAAAGAAAAAGGAACACTTTTAGACTGCTGGTGGGACTGTAAATTAGTTCAACCACTTTGGAACCAGTAGGGTGATACCTTAGAAAACTAAAAGTAGAACTGCTATACAACCCAGCTATACCACTTCTAGGAATATACCCAATGGGAGATAAGTCATCATGCTGCAGAGACACCTGCATTTCCATATTCAATGCAGCACTCTTCACAATCACAAGGATATATGGAACCAACCAATGCCCATCAATAGACGAATGGATAAAAAAAACTGTGGTATATACATGCAATGGAATATTACTCAGCAATAAAAAAGAATGAAATAATACAATTTGCAGCAAAATGGATGGAACTGGAGAATCTCATCTTAAGAGAATGAACCCAGGCTCAAAAAGAGAAATACCATATGTTCTCACTCATATGTGGGAGTTAAATCTTACTTAAAGGAAGAAAAGATAATTAAAGAAAAACTACACATACATAGATATATAAAAATGAATACTCAAGCTTAGCTAAGAAGGGAAAATATAAACAGTGTAGAAAGAAGGGGGTAGAGGACTAGCCAGGGGGGACCAGAAGGTTATGGAAGGGGGGAAGAGGAGGGGAAATAATGCAGAGAGACAAAGACAGAGAGGATAATCTCAAAATATGTGATGAAACTATATGAATACATGGGGAAAAATAGGTGAATAGAACTCAGAATTGCATACTAGCTTTACTACATATTAATCAAAAGGTCCCATAAACTGTGTAAGTTGAAGAAAATGTAACCAAAAGTGATGTAAGAGTTGTACAATGGAAAGAGCAAAAGCCTCATTACTCTGTACTGCACCAATATTCATTATTATTATTATTATTATTATTATTATTGTTATTATTATAAGGTATGTGTCCCTTTGAAATGCAAATAACTCTGAGAAAAAGTAATAAAACATTTCTACGGCTCTTGGAAAATTCAGAAAACTCAGTCCAGGCTTCTCTGACCCCTATTTATCACATTTTGCACACTGTACCCACTCAATTAGAGAAAAATTGGCAATAGGAGAGGCATAGGGCTTTCAGATCAAAATAAATCTCAAGAACCCTTTCCAAGGCTCATGATAGAAGTCATATTAGAATTGTAGTTGAGCAACAGCTTGCTCTTTTAACTTTGAAAAAGTTGCTTAGGGGCTGAATGTGGTGGCACAAGTTTGTAATCTCAGCACCTCAGGTGGCAGAGGTAGGAGGATCACAAGTTCAGGGCCAGAGGCAGCCTACATAGCTTAGTGAGACCCTGTCTCAGGGTAAAAAATAAAAAAGGGGTTGAGGGTGCAGCTCAGTGGTAGAACAGTTGCAAAGTATGTGGGAGGCCCTGGGTTCAACCCCCAAGTGTTGTTGTTGTTGTTGTTAGGTGCCATTTCGTAGGGCCGGACTCATAGCCAACCTCAGAGGGTTTTCAATAGCTGATTGTTTTGAGATTGCTTCCAGGGTGGACTGCCACATCCTTCTCCTGTTTTTGCAGTGCTGGGGCTCAAACCTGGGTCCTCAGAGAGTGCAGAAAAGCGCTTTACCACCAACAGCCCAACTGGGATCCAGAGATAACTCACCCCTTTAGGATCATTCATATATTTTTCGATTCAGTGGAGAATTCACAGTCAATGTTCTAGCTTTTAAAGCATGAGAAAAGTTCAAAGCCTTGGTGGGAAAAAAGTCTTCTTAGAGGACCTTCATATTTCATTCAACAAATATTTACTGAAACCTATTATACACCAGGCATTATGATGCTAGATGCTAGGCGGTGAGTTAAACAGTTTCTGATCCCATTGAACTTAGATTAGTGGGGGAAGTAGTGACTCATCAGACAGCCACAAATAAATAATACAAACTATAATAAAAGCTATGAAGAAAACTTTTGACTAAAACAAACTTGGAGAATAGAATATAGAAAAATATTACATCTGGGAAGAATAATTTTGCCACTTCTCAATCTCAATTTCTTTTATAATTGATGGTTATGACATTAGTACTTGAATTTACTTGTAGCGTTAAGATATGCTACTAAATACATCTTGAATTTTCTTTTCTTTCTTTTGTTCTTTCCTTCTTTTCTCTTTTTTTCTTTCTTCTTTCTTTCCTCTCCTTCCTCCCTCCCTCCCTCCCTCTTTTTCTTTCTTTCTCTTTCTTTCCTTCTTCCTTGTGCGCTCGCTCATGTGCGCTCTCTCTCTCCCTCTCTCTCTCTCTCTCTCTCTCTCTCTCTCTCTCTCAACTTGGGAGTCAAGCGCCCAGGGCCCTGCACATACTTTTGCAAGTGCATTTCCATTGGCCTGTACCCTGAGCCCACTTTTTTCCCCTTAGAGACAGGGTCTTGCTAGGTTACACAGGTTACCTCCGGCCTTGAACTCGTGACCCTCCTGCTTCAGCCTCTGGAGTCAGTGGGATTATAGGCATGCGCCATGCTCCACTTACGTCTTGAATTTTCACAGCTGGATTAGTACTTGGAATGATGAAAATGGCGAGCTGGGAGTCTCTGAAGTGACTACAATCTGGCATGATGACCGTGCACACAGTTTACGGAGGCTACAATTCTGGAGAGGGAGCCTGGGGTGGAACTAGGAATAGGGGCCTGAGGACAGCAAGGACAAAGGCGGAAGGTAGCTCCCACGCCCGCCGTCTGGGCAGTTGGGTCAGTTATGATGAAAGGAGGGAGGCAGGACTAGGTTGTGGCATCCAGGATCCAAGTCTCCAGGAGGCCACTTTCATAAGCTTTCATTCGTATTCAAAGAATTCATCCCGCATCCTCCCTGCACACCAGTAATTTCCAAACTGTACATCAAGATCCATTTGTGGGTCATAAATCTCATGAGGATTTACCAGTGCCTTATTAAAGAGATAGAAAAAGCGGTATAGACAATGTCAGTGCCCATCGCATTGGAAGGGAGAGATGGTCTGTGATGGTGTGGATGTCTGCACTAAGTGGCCCTCTGAGGTCAGAGCCTCTTCAAGGGTGGGAATTCCCTGAGGAACGTCCTCTTCACTACTCCCCTCTCAATATGGCCCTTTCAAATCTAGAACTCTCTCCCACACAGCCTGTGCAAGGACTGTAGCCAAAGAACCGAGCACCAGCTCAGGCTGAAGCTCAGGGATCCATCTGAGCTAAAGATGGTGCTAGCGTTTGGGTCTAAAATGTCCCCCAAAGGCCAGTGTGTTAATAGTTGGGTCCCAAGACCAAGGACCTATCAGCAGGTGGTGGAACCTTGAAGGGCTGGGACCTAGTTGGGGAAGCTAGGACCCTGGGGGTGAGCACCCGAAGGGAACACCAGGAGCGTGGCCCGGCACTCTTTCTCCGCTTCCGGGCTGCCGTGAGGTGATTGGCTCTATTCCACCATGTGGCCGCCATGACGTTCTGCCTCACCACAGGCCCAGAGCAACACAGCCCACCGATCACGGACTGAGACCTCTGAAACCGTGAGCGGAAATAATCCTCTTCTCCTCCTAAGTTGTTTTTCTCAGGTATTTTGTTATAGTGATGGAAAGCTGAGAGACATGGGTAGTTGGCGCTGCAAAGGAACAATCTAGATGAGATGTGTTCAGCGAGGTGAATGAGATGGAGACCAAGTACAAGAAAGACAAACGGACACACCCCACCTTCTGTGATGAACGGGATGTGGATAGGTTGGGACTGCTGATATCTGGCTCCTTGTGACCTGTGAAAGTTGTAATGTCATATATTGGGTGGGTGGGGTCTTGGAGAGGTCTGCTGAGATGCAGCCTCCTCTAGGACTTGCCTGCCAGGGAGAAAGGAGCTGATAACAGAGAAACTTGGTAATGGGATGAAACCGAGGATTATGTTCATGTTTTCTTCGCTAGGCTCTTTGCCCAAGAGTAACTGCCTTCAGCATCAGTGGTCTGGGGTGGAAGCCGCTCTGTTTTAAATAAGGTGCGCTTAAAGGTAGCTTCCTTCTCATTTCAGCATCTCTGTGACTAAGGACTGCTTTCCAAATACCGTAAATGATTTCAGGTTTATTTCCCTACTTGATAGAATGCTTCTTTTACTCTAGTTAGTTAAAAACAAAACATAAAACAAAACACAACAAAACAACAACACTCAGTCGGGTGCTGTGGTGCATGCCGGTCATCCCAGCACATCGGCGGCGAAGGCAGGAGGATCACCAGTTCCAGAGCAGCCTGAGCTACACAGCAAGACCCTGCCTCAGAAGGAAAGGAGAAGAGAGGAGAAAAAAGAAAAGAAACTTAGTTTAGCTAAACTTTCCTGGTTTCAAAAGGAACAGAAGGTGAATCGTTGGATCTGCAGATGTAATTTCTGACTGCAGCTCTTCCCACCTTGTTTTTGGATGACAGAGAATTCTCAGAGAAAGGGGACCGGATAGCTGATCTTCCTGCGGATTCTTAGGGCGTTCCAATGACGGCTCCTCAAGGCTCAGAGGGGACTGCTACAGTTGAACTCTTGAGTGACCCCTAAGGTTAAGGCCTTGGTTGGCAGCCTGTGCTGCTGGTGTGTGTGTGACAGTGTCACCTTTGGGGTGGGCCTAGTTGGGCATGTCCTGGAAGGGGCTCTTCCAGACTCTGGCCCCTCCTCTTCCTTTCTGGGCTTTGTGGCCACCACGAGGTGAGTAAGCCTCTTCTGCCTTGACCCCGTGCTCTGATGGACTGGGCCACTAAGCCCCAGAGCAACAGGGCCAAACGACCAAGGGCTGAAACCTCTGAAACCAAAATAAACCTTTGCTCTTTTGCAGTGGATTCTCTCAGATCTTTTTGTCACAGAGACAGAAAGATAAATCAGTTGTGTCACAGGGTGGTTTTGTGCCTTGACAAATAGCATGGCCGCTTCCTGAAGTGGTAAGTTAACAGCTGGCGCAGAAGGCAGTGGGAGAGGGGATAGGGCAGATAAGCCCTGGGGAGGGGAAGCCTGGCTCTCACCTTGGGCAGGAGTGCTTATCTGCAGAGGCAGAGCTGCAACTCAGACACCTCGGAATGTGGCGTCCACTGTTAAGACAGACAGCAGGACCAGAGGACAGCCAGTTATTTCTTTGAAATGGCCCACCCTGTAGTTGCTGCTCTAGCCTGAGTCTCTGACCTACTTTTCGAGAAGTTGAGTTTTTCCAAAAGCTTTTCTTGATCAAACCCAAAGGCGTCTTCATTTCCTGTGAAGGGAGAGATGGATGCTTTTTAAAAACCCTTACATAAAACTTGAGCTGCAGAAAAAAAAAAGAGTGCTTAGAAATTAGACAGCCCTGTGTAGCAGGGTTTGTTTATTTATTTATTTACTTTATATATTTATTTATTTACTTATTTTATAGCCAGGAGCCCTTGGGTTATATAGTTAGCAAGTTAGTAAACGTATACCACTGCAGTTTCTTAACCCCTAAGAAGGGGGAATAATAGGTCTTTTCTTGGACTGTTGTGAGGATTACATAAAATAAAGTTTAGAAAGTGTAAGGCTGGGAACTCAGTTAATGAAATTAACATATTATTATCATTCCTGTAAGTTCTACCATTCCCACAAAGGACAGGACAAACAGACTAGAATTGGCAGGTCTTTTTAAACATTAATGTCAGCTATAATATAAACATTTGAGGCATATTTCCTGAATTTATAATCCAAGATGAGGTTTTTAAAAGCTTTTATGAAAGTGGTGCATGCAGCTAGTTGCTTAGACAACTGAGTGAAAATCCTATATCAAATCAAAGGAAATCGTGCATACCCAGTTCTAATTCCTGAGAGTGCCCAGTCCAAGAATTATCCAGCTTTTTGCTTTTCTTCCTCTCCACTTCTGCTGTTTAACATTCATTTGTCTTCTGTGCTTTGGGCTTCTCTGTTGCTATATTGAGGGAAAGGCGAGCAAGTTTTGGAAGAAAGGATTAGATGTTATATATATTTTAGACTTAGAGTTAGAACACACCTGAGGGACTAGCCAGTCTAATATAGTTGGGTTTGGGGGCAGTTGGGGGGTTTGGGGGTTTTTGTTTGTTTTGTTTTTTGCTGTTTGGGGTGTGGAACGTAGGGCCTCGCACAGGCTAGGGCAGGCACTCTACTGCTGATCTACATCCCTACACCTAGTCTAATTTTTCCAAGTGTACTCACTAAAACAACAACAACAACAAAAAACCCCCAAAGTCCATGTTTTGTTATATGCTGATGTCATGTACTTGTTATTTTCCTTTAGGGTTGTTTGTTAGGTACCATTGAGGCAGGTCCAACTCACAGCGACCCTCATAGGGTTTTCAAATTTGTTTTATTTATTATTTATCTATTTATTTACTTATTTATTTTGCACTACTGGGAGTTGAACCCAGGGCCTTGTGCATTATAGGCAAGCACTCCACCACTGAGCCACACCCTAAGTAACCCCCACACTTTTATAAATTTTGAGACAGAGTCTTGTCAAGTTCCACCAGCTGGTTCTGGCCTTGCACCTGCCTCAGCCTCCCTGGTAGCTGGGATCACAGCCATGGTTCCTGGCTTTGACTGGCTATTTAAAAGAAACTAAATACTCATGTACTTCTAAGCAGAAGTATTCAGAAACATATCAGGTTTAACAGCCTAGTAAAATAAACACATACCTTGAGACAACTGTCCATGTGTGGCCTAAAGTCACGCTGTGTACTGCCAGTGGCATGGGTGATACACTTTGGACAAACGCCGATCATGTGGACTCCCTGTTTTACAGATGGGAACACTGAGACCCAGGCAAGTCAAGTCATTTACCCTGGAGTTTGCAGATTCAGTAGAAGTCTGACGTAGTGGGGAATTTTGCAATTAAAACATATCTCTGTAGACTTGGCCTGCAGCCATAGCAGTGTGGCCTCCAATCCCATCAGATCTTGGAAGCTAAGCAGGGTCGGGCCTGGTTAGTACTTGGATGGGAGACCTGGGAACACCAAGTACTGTAGGCTTAGGAGAAGGACCTGGCAACCCACTCCCAAAAAGCAATCCACCATTGAAAATCCTATGAATAGCAGAGAAGCACTGACAATAGTGTTTTAGGGCTGGGATTTAGCTCAGTTGGTAGAGCGCTGCGCTGCAGTCTCTGAGGTCCCAAGTTCAATTCCCAGCGCCGCAAAAATGGGAAAAGGACCAGGCAATCCACTCCCAAGGCAATCCCAAAACAGCCATTGAAAACCCTGTGAGGGTCGCTATGAGTCAGATACCGACTCGACGGCACCTAACAACAACAACATGTAGACTTGGGGTGTAGCCCAGTGGTAGAGCATGTGCTTAGCTTATGCAAAGTCATGGGTTCAATCCCTAGCATGAGAGAAAGAGATAGGGGGAGAGAGGGAGGGAGAAAGGGAGGGAGAGAGGGAAAGAGATATCCAGGTATTTCAGCGGTATCAACTCTTCACTTTTCAATTTCCCATGTACGCTCCAAGATCTAAGAGAATAGGCAAAGTAAGGATTGACCTCAGTGAAAAATAAAGCATTACTTATTATATTTAGCCCTTTCCCAGCAAACATTGAGATGAGTCAAAGGGCAAAGAACTAGTTTGGGTGATTTGTTTCCCTCTTAAAACAGCTTTAATAATCACACGAACGTATCCCAAAGGTGAAACACGTTCAGCTCTTTGCTTATCCTGTTTCTTGGGTTTCTTCATCTCGGCCGGATTAAGGTCAGCTGCCCTGGCCTCCTCCTGACCCTGGCTGCCGAGTGCATTGAGGCCCAAGTGTTAGTCCCTGTTTGCCTCATTGTACCTTGTTAGAGAAGGTATTGCTATTCTCCAGAGGGTGAACAATAAGCTACTGTCTGCTTGGTCTCCAGAGTTCATTTCTTCATGTTTTCATTAGTTTTATTCATAAGATTCTATTAGAGTCAATTGTTAAATAGCTGGAAATGTCCCCAACAAAGGACAAAAAGGTTCTTCTATAAAACAAGAACAGCCCATCCCCTGCCCAGACTTGAAGGACCATAAATTAGTGTAATAAATTGCAGAATATAAGTAAGTAGCTTTCTTCTTCCTCTTGTAGGGACTTGGGGCTTGTGAGTCCATGTCAGAAACTAGGTCAGCAACATAGTGAAAAAAAAATTCCTTACTAAATACAAGTTGGAGTTCACTGTTCTGAAGAAGTATAGTCCTATCAAGTTAAATTACAATCCAATCTATTCATTTTGATGGATTCAGTTATTTTCCCTAACCTGGAATAATTGAAACTTTTGTTAAAGTTTTTAATAACATCTCATTTGAGGTATTCCTCCTTGTAAAAATTTTTCATTCCATTCTGGAGTTTATGGTAAGAAGAACATTCTCCAATTTGTCCTGGAGATTTTACTTGACACATTGTGGAATCACATTTCCTTAGTTCTTTGGAAATCGTAGAGTCACTGTTTTAAATTCAAGAAAGCATCTGACTATAAATCTACTTTGATTCATTATTACAAAGAGCACATTAGCCAAAAAGTGAAAAATTTCAGAATTTTCCCAGTTGTGTAATTTATAGCCAAGAACATAAAAGCAAATACATCACTTAATGTTTATTAAGAATTAAGTACTCAGAGGGAGTTGGTCACTATCAAAGATAAAAACACGGGCGACTCTCCGTCAAATGAGAAATCTGGCCATGTACTTTGCTGCAAGCCCTCATCTTTATGGAATTGTACAATTTTAAATAAAGCAACGTGAAAGAAATCACAATAGGGTGAAGAAAAAAGGCATTTGGGAATAGTAACGTATTGAATGCACATGCCAAAGGCTCCCCTCATACTGCAAATGGGATCAAACCGTATTCTGAACTTCCCTTTGTTCATTTAATTTGACCTTCTAACAAAGTGGGAAAACAGCTAGGTAAGGATGAAGAGATGAGAATGTTCCGAAAATATCTGTTGACAACACAATGGGTTATCTTATTTGAAGTTCCCTACCAGACCTGCTCCTCACACACCTGACCTTCTCTCCCTGTTCTGCAAGGTTTGCCCACAGCTATCCCCCTACACCTCACCAAGTGGCTTCTGCTCTTCTTTGAATTCTTTAAAGAAAATGGCCAGCTGCCTCTCTAAGGCACTGGAAGAGGGTTCCCAGAGCAGTGATAGCTCTGTTATCGCACTGCAATGCCCCATTCATTCCAGAAATGTCAAGACGACTTCCCAACTACTTCCTTGCTTTTAACACTTTTCCCAGAAAACTCAGAAAGCAACCACCATTCCCTCTGTACTCTTAGAATTAGGTTGGAGTGTGTAAAACAATGAGTGATACACGGAAGAGACTACTTCCCTCTGACCTGTGGAGGAACACTTTTTAAGGAACCGTGGGACTCTCCGGGGAACACTGCCCAGGCCTGGAGCTTCTGACTTGCTGTGGACACAGACACACCTTCCAGGCTATGCCGGCCTTCATCACTTGCATTTAAAAACAGTGGAGGGAACTTCGGACTGACATGCTCCAACAGGGCCTTTTTGACTTATATAATTTTAGATAAAGCAACATGGGGACATTACAGTAGAGTGAAGAAAAAAGGGCAATTTTCTGGTGGGATAATGTATTGGAAACACATGTTAAATACTTCCCTCCAGGCATGGGGCCTAAGCTCTGCTTATCCTTTGGGTCCCTTGGGCTGGACTTCATTTTTCATCTGTTCCCTGGACTCATCTGGGCACTTGGACCCCATGTTTACCTTTGCCTCATTGCCTCATCAGGACCCCGAGCTCAGTAGCTACTTTACCTGCTCAGAGGCCACCCTTTGTCAAATCTTCTAGGTCAATTGGGTGCCTCCAACTTTTCTATTGGCTGATTATCTCACTTTTCTTTGATCTTTTGTGTGGCCTCTTTCCTAGGCTCTTGACCTGTTTCAGCCTGGATGGTACCAACCTGGGACATCCCTGGTTCTGATTTTCTGCCTTTCCCTCCACTTCCTGTGATCTTCTACTAACTCTTGTCAGATTTCCGAATTCATGAATTAAGGAATCCAAAGGTAGATTAAACATCTGGACCTGACTGGAAAAGGGCAATGTAAGTTTGTAGAAAATGTAAAGTATTTAAGTAATCTGTTATCATTGGAAGTTATCATATACCTGGAATAATTAATAGTTCATGTTGATGGCTATTTCTTAGTATTATATTCAAGAAGGGACATCTTTAGATTCTGAGTTTGAGGAGAGAAATTTGAGACAGTGTGGCAAAAATAGAAAAATATTTAGAAGAGTTGGAAAATTCGACCAGTAAGAAAGATGAGACATGGCTGGGCGTGGTGGCTCACACCTGTAATCCCAGTCCCTGGGAGGATGAGGCAGGAGGAAGGATGTGAATTTCAGGCCAGGCAAGGCTATGTGTAGAGCTCAGGCCAGCCTGGGCTATGCTGAGAAACCCTGTCTCATAATGAGAAGGGGATAGGAAAGATGTAGGGTATTTATTTGGGAGAAGAAATTAATTCATAACTCCCTTTAAGAGTGTGATATTACTTCACAAGCTTTGGATTGGATGGATCTCGCATTTCCTCTCTTCAAGAAATACTACTGAAAGAACAAAAGTGAAGTAAATATATTCCTTTCTAGTATATACTGGGGTAGAAGAGGCAATGACTTAAAAAACCATATTATAGGAATAGGAAGAGTTTCTTGAGATTTATCAGAACAGTATTTCCAAACACCCTTATTCCTCATGTCACCAACATGGCCCAGCTCACACTGTCTGAGGACAAAGTCATGAGGCTGTTCCAACTCTGAGACCCAGTAATCCCATCTTGAAGAATGTGTTCCAGGACAAAATAAAGAAGTAACTTCTATATACTTGTTTATAGCAGTATTACTCAAAATGAAATAATATATTTCAGGGGTCAGCCCAGGCCATGAGCCACCCCCTCCTCTGGGGAACTCCTCCCACTTCTACATCCACAGGAGTGGGTCCCCGGCAGCCATGTTTGTATTGTATAATCCCACATCAATCAGGGATGGATCTGACGCAAGTTAGGATGTGGAAATGGAATAGAGAATTGCAGGTTCCTCTCTGTGTGATCAAGGTGGTAGAATCCTGTGCTCTGTGGCAACCCTATTCCCTTATAAGGGGAGGCAACGGGGTGAGGAAAAGAACATTCACCAAAAAACCAGAAAATGCACAATGGCTGGCTGACAACTTCCCTGCTCTTTCCAGACACTCAACTTCTTTTGTACCCTTTGAGGTCATGGAATTCCCCTTTATCTTTATAATGACTACCATTTTCAACTTAAAGCAACTTAGATAACTTTTTGTTACTTATAACCAAGACACAGTAATTAAAAATTAGAAGCAACTCAAATATCTCTCAATGGTAAAAGGATTAAGTAAATTATTGCATGATGGCACAGTAGAATATTTTTAAAGCAATGTTTCAAATTGTCTCCACGGAAAATGCAGACCATTAAGCTATATGAACATATTGCTTGCAACTGTTAAATTTTAGATTCAGTCAACAAGGACTGGAAGGGTATGCAAGAATATGCAAGGTAATATTTCTAAGTGTATGAGTTACTAAATGCATGAAATTTTTAGGGTTTTTGTTTGTTGGTTGGTTGGTTGGTTGGAACTAGGGATCAAACCCAGGCCATTGAATATGTTAAGCACATGGTCTGACACAGAGTTATACCCTCAGATCCCTAATAATATCTTTAAAATTAAATTTAGGCCATTGGAGTTTTGAAATAGGGATTTAACATAGCACTTTAAAACTTTCCCATGATATTTATTATTCAGATAATGCTATTCCCATCATTCCATCAGACTTCTCCTAAAACATAGAAATTATCCTCAAGACCTTTTATTCATTCTCCACATGTAGTCCAACAACAAGCTCAATGACTACGACACAAAAATCTATTTCAAATCCTGCGTCACTAACTTAGTCCAGGTGCCACTAACTCTCACCTGGACTACTATATGCCTCCTAACCAGTTCCTCCAGTTATACTCAGTTCTCTTTTATCCCCTCTCAGCACAAAAGCCAGAATGATTTTAACATAATATCTATAATTGTGACTAATAAATTCTATTTTCTAATAAAAGGAATCAGGCCTCCTTGGAGAATAAAATGATTACAGTTCTGAGGCATAATTGGAAAAGACTGGGGAGGGGGCATAAAAATTCATAAAAGACTAGCCTGCAACATCTTGTCATATAAGACAGCAGTGAAGCAATTCAAGACTAAAAAGTCATGTCAGTAGGACACAGAAGGGAACCTAAAGAGATTCCCACTAACCCCAAAAAGGAAAATTTAAGTATTGATTTTTTAAAAATTGCAAAAGATTGAAACAGATAAGTGTTTAAATTCATACATTAATAATGAAGGATATTAAACAATTTTGTAGAAAATTCCCAAAAAAATCATTAAGAAAAAGAAACCTCATTAGCAACTGTACCAAGGTTGTAGGATATAGGCTAATATATAAAGGTTGCTTGCTTTCTTACATGTTGTTGTTGTTGTTGTTAGGTGCTGTCAAGTCAGTATCTGACTCATAGCGACCCTTGTAGGGTTTTCAAGGGCTATTTCGGGATTGCCTTGGGAGTGGATTGCAAGGCCCTTCTCCCATTTCTTACATGTTAGTTGTTGTTAAATGCCATCAAGTCAGACACAATGTCATTTATATTAACGCCAAAAAAACCCTCCAAAACAAGAAATAAGTTCCTGCTAGTAATAAATTTAACAAAATATTTGGGTACAAATTTAACAAAATGTGTTCAAGATCTATATGAAAAAATCTATTAAACCCTGGAAAAGAAACCAAAGATATAAGCTAGGCATAACAATACAGGTCTATATTCTTAGCTACTCAGGGGGCTGAGGTGGGAGGATCCCTTATTCTCATGAGGTTGAGATAAGCTGGGGCAACATAGCAAGACCCCACTTCAAAAAAGAGAAAAAGTAAAAAAATAGATCAAAGATATAAATAGATGGGGATCTATTCCATATTCATGGATAGAGAGATTTGTTGTCAAGATGTTAAATTTTCCCAACCTGATCTATGGATTCAATGCAATTCCAATCAAAATTCTACTCAGCTATTTTGTGGATAGCAATAAACTTATTATGGCTGCAGCCGTAGCCTTGTGGCATCAGATCCCGTCAGATCTTGGAAGCTAAGCAGGGTTGGGCCTGGTTAGTCCTTGGATGGGAGACCACCGAGGAACACCAGGTACTGTAGGCTTGGGAGAAGGACCCGACAATGCACTCCCAAAAAACAATCCACCATGGAAAACCCTATGAACAGCATAGAAGCACTGATAATAGTGTTTCGCTTATTGTACGTAGGGTCACTGAGTTAGATACTGACTTGATGGCACCTAACAACAACAACAATAAACTGATTATAAAGTTAAGGTGAATTTATCCTAAGAAATCCATTCATTACTTTGAAAATTGGTAAGTGAAGGGAAAGAGCACAGCAAAAATAAAAGTAAATCAGATATATCACTTTTCTGATGGAGAAACTTTTCAATTATTTCAAGTTGCACTTTAAATAAAAACCATCTACCTTCCTGAGAACTATAAGGCTGTACTTGACCTGCCATTTTCCAACCACATTCATCTTACTTCATGCTACTGAGACCCTGGATTAGGATGTTTCAACTGTACAAGCCATCAGATAAGCTGTACTTTTTCCTATCCACATTGGCTCTCTTCATGTTTCAGACCTCAACGTGCCTTTTCAGATAGATCTTCCCTGACCATCCCAGCAGGAGATCCTACTTCTTTCCTTCTGACAACTTACCAAAATTATATTTGTTTTACATGTTTTTACTTGTTTCTCCCAGTAAACTATAAGGACCAGGAGGGAAAAAAAAATGCTTTGTTTATGCCTAGGACCTACCATACACAGGCACTTAGTAACTACTTGTGGAAAAAGTGAATGAAATCTTCCATCAAGCAGAGTCCAGATGGTTGAAAATAGGTGAAATTCAATTAAGCAAGCAAGGGGACTTCTTAGAGGGCAGATGTTCCTAGGTTTCCGTGTATGATAGAGTCAGGGGAGGACCTGGAAGGAAGAGAAATGTGATTTCCAGGAAGAAGGTGGTCAACATGGAGTTGAAGAAACAGGTGTGATCACCTTAGATTTTAGGACACTTTGAAGGGGTAGCTTAGATCATTACTACTACTATAACAAAATGCCATAAGCTGAGTGGTTTATAAATAGCAGAAATTTATTTATAGGTTCTGGAGGATGAGAAGTCTACAATCAAGGAGCCAGCAGATTCAGTATCTGGTAAGGGCTGTATCTAACTCCAAGATGGTACCTTGTTGCTGTGACAGCAGGAGGGGTTGGACACTGTGTCCTACAGGATGGAAGGGCATTAGTGGGTCCTAGCTTTGTGGAAGCAGGTCATTGGGGGCGGGCCTTGGGAGGTTTTATATGGATTCCTGGTTCCATTAGCTCTCTGCTCCTGATCCCTCATGACATGAGGTTCTTTGCCATGAATCCTACTCCACCATCATGCCTGTTCCTCTGCCACTGCCCTTCTGCTGCCATTGGCTAAAATCCTCTAACCATGAGCCCCAATAAATCATTCTTCCCATAATTTGTTTCAGTGAGATGTTTTACGACAGTGGTGCACAAACTAACACAGAAAATTGGTACTGGAGAGTGGGTCTGTTGCTGTGCCGAAACCTTGCCAGGTGGCTGTTAGGCCTTTGGAATTTGTTTGCAAGAGGAGTTTGGAAAAGTTTGGAGATGTGGGTGAGAGAAGCCTGGGATGATGTAAGAAGAGATTAAGGGATTGTTTTGGTGAGTGTTAGAAGGTCAGAATGCTGATGGCAATGAGGGCAATAAAGACAAGGGTCATGGGGTTTCAGAGGAAAATGAGGAGTCTATTAGGAATTGGATCAGAGGCCATTCATGTTACATCAGAGAGATTTTGTCTGTGGTCTACCCATGTCCTAAAGATTTGAATGAGGCTAAATTCAAATGTAATGGACTAAGTTGGTGGAGGAACTAACATGAAGGTGGCATAATATTTAGGGTATGGCATGGTTGTTGCTTGCTGCTTTTAGTCAGATTTGTGATAAAAAAAAAAAAAAAGCAAATGACACAGAAAGAAAAGGTGTAAAAAATGTACAGCTAGCTTGTTTAAGGTTGCTGTGGATAGGGCCAGTGTGGGCAAAGAGGTGGTAATTGTTAAAGAGATAAAAAGCCATTGAAGGAAAGCCATGAACTTGAGCTGGGACAATACAAATGCTCCAGGGGTTAATCAGGATTTGGCCAGACCCCTCACATCTAAGGATCCTGGCTGTGAAATGGAAAACCTTTTGAAAGATTTTCATTTAAAAAGAGAGCTAACTGGAAGGGGACCACCCAGGGAAGTGATCCCTCAGCCCAGGCACATGGAGGCAGCGGATGCAGCTGTGATCAAAAGGCACAAAGTTTCCATTCAAGCTTGAAGTAAATCTTGGCATTGTCCACATGGTGCTAGTTTTATAGGCATACGGAGTTCAAGAGTTAAGGGAGTACTGAAGGTGCCACAAGGTTCCAGGGAATAGCCTGTGGGAACAAGCAACGTGTACCAGGGTCAGCTTCACTGCAGAGAACCCCTAAAGGGCTGGTGCATGCAGCTTTGAGGGTGAAGCCTAAGCAGCAATGGAGATCCCAGGACGTTGGAGGTGCTAGCAATGTGAAATGCCTGCCAATAAGTGGAAGCAGCCCAAAGGGCTGTGTGTGCTACAAATGGCAACACCATAGTGGTGGAGCCACCCACACCTATGCAAGTCCAATTGATGCCAGATGATGTCATGTGTGCCAGATGCCACACAGAGCTGCAAGGCCTGTGGGCCCTACAAGCTTGTGGTCTTGCTTTGGACCAGTCTTACCTTTCAGTGTCCCGATTCCTTCCTTTTGGAATAGAAATGCTTCCTCTGTGCAACTGTATGCTAGAGGCATGTCACCTGGGTTTTGTTTTGCAGGAGGCTCACAGCTAAGTCTGCTTTGAGTCTCAGTAGAGACATTAGACTGGGACTTTTGAACACAGTGGAGACTGTTAAGACCTTGGGGACTCTTGAAAATTGGACTGAATGCATTTTGTATTAAGAGATGGCCATGAACCTTTAGGGGCCAGGAACAGAGTGTTAAGGTTTGAATCTAAAACGCCCCCCAAAGGTCATGTGTTTGAAAGTTTGGTCCCCAAGTGGTGGTACCATTTGTGGAGGTTATGGAACATTGGGAGGTGGATCCTAGCTTTGCATCAGCACGTCACTGGGGCTGGGCCTTTGGAGGTTTTATGTGGGCCCCTGGTACTCCTGATCCGTCATGATGTGAGGGTTTTTTTTTGTCAGGCCCTGCCCCCACCACTATGCCTGCTCTTCTGCCATGGCTGCTTTGCCACCACTGACTAAAATCCTCTACTCTGAGCCCCAATAAATCATTCCTCCCATAATTTGTTTCAGTCAGGTATTTTGCCATAGCAACACGCAAGCTAACAAACACAGGATGCTAAATAATATTCTACCATATGTATGCTTCATTCATTCAATTTTTGCTGTTATTGTTCCAAATTACCAGTTTGTCAATTTCTATGCTTTACTGAAGTAATTCCCAGTTGTTACATAATTTGGTTCCTTCCAATCTTTTTTACTCAAATTCTTTCTATCTATCTATCTATCTATCTATCTATCCATCTATCTAATCTAATCTACCTACCTACCTATCTACAAGTAATCTTTTCTCCCCAATTGATTTGTGATATGATTTTTTGAAGGGGTACTTGGAATTGAATCCAGGCCCTTGCACACGTCAAGCACATGCTTTGCCATTGAGTCTCACCCCTGCCCCTGTGATAATAACTTTTAACAGGTATTTTATATCTACTAGAATCCATTCATGCCTGCAGCTATATCACTGTGGCGTCTGATGCCATCAGATCTCGGAAGCTAAGCAGAGTCGGACCTGATTACTACTTGTATGGGAGACTGCCTGGGAACACCAGGTGCTGTAGGCTTGGGAGAAGGATCAGGCAACCCACTCCCAAAAAACCATCAGCCATTGGAAACCCTGTGAATAGCAGAGAAGCCCAATGATAGTGTTTTGTCTCTTGTACATAGTAGGCTCTCTATGAGTCAGACATCAACTCAATGACACCCAACAACAACAACAACAACAACAAGATTCCACGTACAGGCTATTACGTTCCATTGAGAGATGTGTCACCTCTGTTCACATACTCGTGAAGTTTTAATTAATATTGCTTTATCATATATTTTAGCATCTGATAGAGCTAGTTCCCTACCTTATGTTTCTTTGGAACATCTGTTATTTTCATTTGTTCATTCTTCCAGAGGATGAGTGGGATAACTTCCAAGTTTGAAAAAAATCCTTTTGAACCATTGATTGGAACAGCATACATTTTATGGGAAATGGCTGGACAATCTCCAAATGCTAGGATCAGAGTCTTGTGCCATCAAGTAGATCAGCCTCTGGTATCCTGTTCTCCTCTTTCGGATTCACTGTCTCTCTTTTTGAGAATGAAGTTCGTTTGCATAAGGAAGAAACTTCCTATGCCCTTAGAACTATTGTTTTGAATTTGTATCTTAGTAGACATTTCTATTGTGGCTGATCTCAGAATTGAAAGGTAGAACTTAATATATATTTGGCACATTCTTTGTAGCAGAATAAGATTGTATACATTCCAAAATAAGTGAGCTTTTTGGCTAAAATTCCTACACTTTTGATGTTTTAGTCTTAGTATTCGTATATATTTTTCTTTTCTTTTATGGTACTAGGGGTTTGAACCCAGGGCTTCACACATGCCACAGGCAGCCTGAGTAACTTAGCAAGACCCTGTCTCAAGATAAGAAATAAAAAAGGAGTGGGGCTAGGGGTGCAGCTCAGTGGTAGAGCACTTGCAAAGTAAGCACAAGGCCCTAGGTTCAACCCCCCAATGCTGCAGAAAATAAAATAAAGCAAAATAAAATAAAATTCTATTCTTCTTCTCAGTGAATTAGTTGAAAAGTTTTGAGTAGAATAATTTCCCACATTTGATTCCCTAGACAAACTCCCATTCCTCTGAAAGCTGTGCTCAGCCAACCCTCTTCTCAAACCCTAACTTACTAACCAGTGAGGCTAAGTGTTTTTAAACCATATTGCCAATATCACTTTTTCATGCATGCATTCATTCATTTATTCATTCATTTAAAAATACTTTCTGTGTCCATACTGTGTTTTAGTAACTATTCAAGGCACAAGGATACAATGCTGAAAAAACCAGACAGTCTCTGACCTATATTCTAGTAGTGGTGAAGGGACTTTAAGTAAATAAACACAAATATAATAGAATGTCAGGTAGAAATGTTATTGTGAAGAAAGAGAAAGCAGCTGTAAAGGAAAGGGTGATCCAAAGTCCTGACGTGTGAATAGCTGACGGTCTTCAGTGCCTAGGCTTCTGGAATGACTCCGTGGAGCCAGCTTCACCTCAGCCTTGTCCTGAGGGCCTTCACTCTCTCTGTTCAGGGAATAGGCCCACCCTGAGGGAACAGCGCTTGGTCAAGGGCAAATGGGAGTTGAAGGACAAACATCCCAGCTTCCCTGCCTCCTTGGGTGGAACGACTTTGATGCGCCAGCCCTGTCTCCTACAGGCTCCCTGTGGGATCAGATTGACCCCGCTGTTTTTAGTGGTAATCAGCTCATTGTGGAAGTCTGTATGGGGTCCTCCCCTTTGCCGATTTAGCTCTCTATTCCCCCACCAGTCCTTCCCAACTCACTTGGGGATTGAACCCAGGCCCTTGCACATGCTTTGGAAGTGCTCTACCATTGGGCTGCACCTCCAGCCCATTTTTTAAACTTTTTTTTGTTTTAATCTTGAGACAGGGTCTCACTAGCTACAAAGGCTGCTTCTGGCTTCAACCAGATCCTCCTGGCTCTGCCTCCTGAATTGCTGGGATGACAGGCATGAGCCAATGTACCTGGCTGTCCTCAAATTCTTACGTTTAGAGGAACACAGCCTATGTCAGCAGGTACAAGGAAGTGGCCTAAGGAAGGAGACCCTCAGAATGAGCTACTCAAATTAGACCACTGGCTGGTCAACAAAGACCTGGTGGACAAAGACCAGATGGCACCAAAGACCCAGTGGCTGTCGGTAAGTGCAGCAGTATGATCTGGCATTCTGCAGCATGACCATTCCTAAGAAGCTTGCCTGAGGTGAGCTGGGGGTGCGCTCACATGGAAGAAAGGGCACCGGCAGACAGAGCAGCCTTTAAACAGGCATGTATGCATAGCAATGGTCACTGGGAGATTTACAGAACTAGCTGGTTGTTGTTAACCACTGGAGTATCCACGAAGGAAGAAAAGAACAGGCTTGGGTCAGGAAACCATTAACTTAGAGCATGGGTCAAAAGTCAGAAATCTTCTATGACATCATTTAAAGGGTGTCTCATCTCTGTAGGCCTGCAGCCGTACCACTGTGGCGTCTGATCCCATCAGATCCTGGAAGCTAAGCATGGTTGGACCTGGTTAGTACTTGGATGGGAGACTGCCTGGGAACACCAGGTGCTGCAGGCTTGGGAGACGGACCTGGCAACCCACTCCCAAAAAACAATCAGCCATTGAAAATGCTATGAATAGCAGAGAAGCACTGACAATAGTGTTTTAAGCACTGACAATAGTGTTTCACTTGCTGTACGTAGGGTTGCTATGAGTCCCATACCCACTGGATGACACCTACCAACATCATCTGTATAGACAGAAAGTAGATCTAAATTTGATGGTAAGTACAGCAGAACTGGGGCGGGTCTTAGCTCAGTTGGTAGAGTGCTGCTCTGCCCTCTTTGAGGCCCTGGGTTCGATCTCGAACACCACAAAAACAGGAGAAAGATCTGGAAGATCACTACTGAAAACCATTCTGAAACAATCAGCCATTGAAAACCCTATGAATAGCAGAGAAGCACTGACATAGTGCTGGGCATGGCACACTGTTGGTGGGTGTTTTGTTCTGTTGTACATAGGGTCTCTATGAGTTCTCGACGTGATGGTACCTAACAACAACAACGACAACAACAGAACTAAAAAGAGGTTGAATTCCCCGCCCAACACTTTTTTTTTTTTTTTCGGTACTTAGGGGTTAAACCCAGGGTCTCTCACATACTTTGCATGTGCTCTACCACTGGTCTGCACCCTCAGCCTATTTTTATTTTTCGTCTTGCATCTGGGTCTTGCTAAGATACACAGGCTGCCTCTGGCCTCCAAATCACAATTGCCCTGCCTTTGCCTCTCAAGTTGCTGGGATTATAGGTGCCACTGCGCCCAGCTCCAGTAGGTCTCTTATGCTGAAGTCTGGGACCTGATTAGGAAGAAGAGCCCTGACAGGGCCCCTGGAGATATCTGGGTGGATGGGCTTGAAGACTAAATCTCCAGATTCCTCTTACCGCTGTGGGTCAGATTATTTTGGAGCCTCCCCCTTGCTAAGTGGAACCAGACTCCAATTGCCTGGAAACCGTGCAAAGGCCTCACCCAGGGCAGATGCCTTGCAAGATGCTGCTTGTCTGTATTTCCCTGCCGGTCTTCTCTGCTTCTAGACCAATAATTAGAAGACTTAATAGGAGCCAAACAGGGAAATACTGTTAAGTGAAGAAACGGGTTATTCACCAAATGCACTGCAGAACCTGGCAAGTGTGTGCCAACAGGAACTGCAGAACGGGCCTGGAAATGGACCTGGAAGGTGCTGGATCAGGAAGGGAACACTATTGGGCTCCCTTTGGGAGAGTATATTAATGCAGTTGTACTAGCCTGTAGCTTAGGATTTCACAGCCTGGGAGAATGCCTGGAACTGGACCTAATACATGGCAGGTCCTTGAAATCTGAAAACCCCAAATAGGTGGAGATGACGGGACTTCCTGGGAGCAAGATGAGGAAGGAATGTGAAAGTTCACAGTGGTTAGAGGCAGGAAGGCACTTACTGCCCGACACCAGAGAACCCACCAGCTAGCCACGTTCCCTGCGAGAGCCCAGAGGACACTCCCTTTATTAAAGTGACAAGGGAATGTGCTAGTACGCTCTGAGAAGCTCGGAACTGCTTGTCCTGAGGTCAAGACTGATGGCAAGCTATACCCCACAGTCAGTGGGAATAACGGGAGTTGAGAGGCCGGGCTGGTGGCCCCAGTCCGTCAGAGGAAGTGAGGATGCAATTAGGGTTACGTGTGTAAACCTGAATAAACTCTACTGACCTGATGTGTGGGGGGGTGAGTCCTAGAAGGACACAGGAATCATTTAGATTTTTGAAACACATGAAATGAAAATGTGCTTTGTGTGTGTGTGTGAAAGACAGAGAGACACAGGTGGGTAAGTACACAACTAGAATAATGTTTTTTTCTGGGAGGCAGAGGGATGGGACGGGATAAAGAGCATGAATAAGGACATCTAAGGCATTGGGAAAATCCTTTTTCTTAAGACAGCTGGTGCGTACACAAGTGTTCATTTTATGGCTATTCTTCATGTACATGAATTACAGTTTTTTGAGGTACTTCATATTTAACAAAAATATTTTAAAGAAGTAGAGCCTAACTATAATTCCCCATTGGTTGTGACTCTCAGTAGAGGAGTGAAGAGAATCTGGGCACTAGGCTTTGGCATCAGGTAGATATAAATTCAAGCCACTTACTGGCTGTACCACCTTAGGAGGTTACTGAGTCTCTGAGGTTTCTCACTAATAAAATGGTTTCAGTAATATCTGTCCAGCACGGCCATTGTTACTGCTGCTGTTAGGTGGTACCGTGTTGGATCCAACTCATAGTGACCCTATGTACAAAAGAACAAAATACTCCCTGAGACTGTGCCAGGCACCAATCGTCTTTATGCTTAAGCCTATTGTTGAAGACACTGTGTCAATCCATCTAGTTAAGGGTCTTCTTTTTTTTTCATTGACCTGCCACTCTCCCAAACATGATGTCCTTCTCCAGGGATTGGTCCCTCCTGACAACATGTCCAAAAGACATAAGACACAGTCTAGCCATCCTTGCTTCCAAGGAGCACTCTGGTTACACTTCTCCTAGGACAGATCTGTAGGTCCTTTTGACAGTCCATGGTATATTCAATATTTGTGTCAGTCACTATAATTGAAAAATATCAATTCTTCTCCTGTCTCCCTTATTTGCTGTCCATCTTTCAAAAGCATATGAAGTGACTGAAAATACCAGTAAATGAGATAATTTATCTAAGTCTTCTAGTCAGTTTCTGGCACATACCAGGTGCTTATGAAATAATATTTGCTGGTCTGTGCCTTTGCTCATGTTTCTCATTTGTTCCCTTTTAGAATTTTTCCATCTTCCTCATTTACTTCATTAAGTTATGCCCTGCAAGTTAAAGCATTATGTGGGTTGTTGTTGTTAGGTGCCATCGAGTCGGTATCCGACTCATAGCGACCCTCATAGGGTTTTCAATGACTGACTGTTTCGGGATGGCCTTGGGAGTGGATTGCCAGGCCCTTCTCCCATTTTTGCGGTGCTGGGAATTGAACTCAGGACCTCAGAGACTGCAGTACAGTGCTCTACCAACTGAGCCAAATCCCAGCCCACTTTATGTGGGTGGGCTACGCTTTAAGTTTTAATATATATTTTAAGTTAGCTTCCAAAATGCCACTATCTCACCTGATCTCAATTTCTATCTTTAGTTCCTAGGACAGGTTGGAACCCAGAAGGAGATCAATCAGTCTCAGCAAAATAAATGAATGTAACAGGTAGGTGTTACAGGCTGAATTGTGTTACCTTCAAATCCTCGTGTTTAAATCCTAACCCCTAGCAGCTCCAAAAGAGGTGATGGAGGGACTAAGGCTGGAATGAAGCTGTTACGGTGGATCCCTAGTCCAGCATGACTGATGCCTTTAGATGGAGAGGAAGTGATGCAGGGCCATACACACGAGGGAATAAAACAGGGAGAATACAGCCATCCGTGGGCTGGGATTTAGCTCAGTTGGTAGAGCGCTGCGCTGCAGTCTCTGAGTCCCGAGTTCGATTCCCAGCACCCCAAAATGGGAGAAGGACGTGGCAATCCTGAAACAGGCAGCCAATGAAAACCTTATGAGGGTCACTGTGAGGCGGACTCGACTCGATGGCACCTAACAACAACACAACAACAGTCACCTGCAAGGCAAGGAGACAGGCTGCAGGAGAAGCCACACCTGCCAACATCCTGGAGGGCCAGCGTTCAGAACTGGGAGAAAATAAATTTCTGTTGTTCAAGCCACATAGCCTGTGGTATTTGTTGGGTCCTGCTAAACTCATATAGTAGTGGAAGTGTCATTATCCTCACTTCATAAAGAGTTGTTATTCTCTCTCTCTCTCTCTCTCTCTTTCTCTCTCACTCTCATGATGCCCTTCAGATCAAACCCAGGGCATTGCCATGTCAAGCACTCTTCCATTGAGCTGCACCTCCAGCCTCATCCCCGGTTTACGAGTGTAGAAACTGAGTCTCAAAGATTATAATTTACAGAGAGTCACATAAGCAGTAAATAGGCATAACGGGCATCTGAGTCTACATGCCACATTCTGGATCTTTCCACTACTGTCCACTACTTTTCAAGTTGTGCTATCAAGCTGTACAGAGTTAATTTTTAAATCAAATTCTTATTTTTACCAAAGTAATATAGGGGCTTGTAAATAAAAACAAAAGTTACCTACCTTTCCCTCTCATCTAATACAGCTTTCTTAGAGGCAACCACTTTCAACTCTTCTAGGAGTTGGTTTCCCCTATTTGCATCTAAATAACACAATTATAGGGCTGGGGGTTCAGCTCAGTTGGTAGAGTGCTTGCTCCACAGGCTCTGAGGCCCTGATTTGATTCCCAGCACCGTAAAAATGGGAGGAGGACCTGGCAACCCACTCCTGAAACAAATCAACCATTGAAATCAATATGAATAGTAGAGAAGTGTTTTGTTCAGTTGTACATAGGGGTCACTATGAGTTGGACTCGACTCAGTAGCACCTAACAACATGATTATACATTCGGGTTACAATTTTTCACATCAGGATATCATCTATTAATTTCCTACCATTACAGATGAGTCTTCAGTGATCTGAAGACATACATTGACCCCCATTCTTGTACTTCCTTTAGTATTCCTTTAATATGATGGATGCTTTCCTTCTTCCATGTTGCCTTAGTCTTCTTCAGGTTAAATTTCTTTTTCACTGTCACATTAGATTTTCCTCAAATCGTGCGACTCTTGGCTATCCGTTCCTATTTAAGAGGAAGCCTATTTTCTGTCTTACTTGGTGCCTTTAGAGGCAGCTAGTGGCTTGGATTTCTGACATGTTTTGGGGTTCTGCATCACAGATTGGCTTGCTATTGTTGGCTGCTGCAGTGGGAACTCGGGTCATAGCTTCCTCCTCTCTCAGTCAGATAGTCCTTGTCCATCTAATTTCTATCCTCCTAGAATTTCCTGACATCTTTTCTCTGTGGTCATCCCCTCTTCTTCTCTCCTAGTGCTTTTTGTACCTTTTTTTGTTCCTCTGTTGTGATCTCGGGGAGGAGGGGTTAGGGAGGAAATGGAGACAAAGGGGTTTCTAACCAGAAGTCTACTTTTCTAATTTTGACTTCTCTTGAATTTTTGTTATTAGTCAACAAATAACGATTAGTACAAGCTCAGTGCAAATGAGTACAAATTTTCCCAGGTAACTATTTTTCTAGCTGCTTCTGTCAAAGCCTCTTTTACTCTGAAAAGCTCTACTTGTACTATTAGTATTGTTGTTGTTAAGTGCCGTGGAGTCAGTATCTGACTCATAGCGACCCTGTGTACAACAGGGGAAACACTTTGTCAGTGCTTCTCTGCTGTTCATAGGGTTTTCAATGGCGGATTGATTTTTGGGAGTGCGTTGTTCAGTCTTTCTCCCAAGCCTACAGCACCTGGTGTTCCCAGGCCGTCTCCCATCCAAGTACTAGCCAGGCCCAACCCTGCTTAACTTCCGAGAGCGGATGAGATCAGATGTCACAGGGCTATGGCTGCAGGCACTATTAATATTAGGAGTAACATAACAGCTCACACTTCAGTATCACTCAGGTGGGACTTCTGTGCTTTGGGCAAGGTGACAAGGGTGTTCATGCATCTCCGTGGTGATGCTCCTCTTAAACACACACACTGAAGTTGAGGCGTGCTCCACCAGGAAGGGCAAGTGTGGAGGCTGAGATCCTGAGCAGGACAAAGGGGCCTTCCGCATGGAGCACGGCCTGGTGTGTGGTGGCAGAGCCTGAGCAGGGAGAGGAAACGATCTGTGCAGGGGTGGCCTGGCATGGCGTGCCAGATCCTAAGAAAGGTGTGGAGGCATCCACACTCTGGGGTGACCTGCGTGAGCTGTCAGAGCCCAAAAGTGGTGTCTACATATGGGGATGGCACGGCACTGGGGTCAGAGCACAAACAGACTAAGGAGGGTTGTGGCAGCAATGACCAAGGGACTGGTCAAGTGTCAGGGATCATGGCAGCCAGGTTGCTCAGTGTAGGAGAATGGAGTCACTAACATGGAAAGACAAAAAAAATAGAATATGCTCTGCAGTCTTAGACTAAATTAGCAGTCATCAGTGTGAGCACACGGGTTGCGATGTATCTACACAACCCCAGCATGAGCACTGAGGGGGACAGGTGCAGCATGGGCAGGTGTGGCCACTCCCTGGCTCTACCCACTGACAGCCTGAGAGCTTTCAACCTAACTTTGCAACCAGCAGACCTACCTCCACCCTGGCTCCCAAAAGCCCTTTGCCACCTGAAAGGTACCAGGGCTCCCTGGGCAGGTGCCAGAGTCAATGAATAAACAGCCAGCAAATACTCAGCAAGTAAGGGGTTATTGCATGGGACATACTTGTGCCAAATAGTTTTCATTCCTCATCTGAAATTCAAATTTAATTGATTACCCTGTGTTTTATTTGGCAACTCCTTGAAGAAATGACTGATTCCAACACTGGGACAAGGAAAGTACAAGGAGAGCCTGGAACATTTTATTATGTAAGGAAGTATCCAAAGAATAATGGGACAAAATGAAGCAGAACCCCATTTAGAGGGGCTCCCACTAGCCAAGGATGGGCCAACTGCAGCATTGAAACAATAAATAACAGCAGATTGTAACGCATGGAGTAAAATGCGCAATGATGAGTCCGTAGTGGTAAACTAATAAGGTGAAGGTTTGAGGAGGAATAGGATGTATAGCTACATCTAAAAATTCTCCTCAAAAAATAGTTGGCAATTCTCCAAACGGGAAGAACAGCAACTTCACTTTGTAGTTACTTCATTATGAAGAAGCCTGGCAGATACCATTTTAATCGAGTGGTTAAAGTGAAATGTCATCAGGGACAGAATCAATAGAAATGGGATTGTTACAGGTGTGACATGGTAAGAGTATGGTGTCACTTTGGGGATGTTTCTGCTAACCTCAAGCACACAAAATACCTAGCTGTCCTCTTCAAAAGTATCAAGGTCATGCTGGGTGCAGTGGCACATGCCTGCAATCCTAGGGACTCAGGAACCCGAGGTAGGAGGATTACAACTTCAAGGCCAGACCAGCCTGTGCAACTTTGTGAGACCTCGTCTCAAAATAAAACAAAAAGGGGGTGGGAGCACAGGTCAGCGGTAGAGCACTTGTCTAGTATGTGTGAAGGTCTGCGTTCAACCTCCTGGCACTGAAAAAATAAAGTATCAAGGTCTTGAAGGTTGGAGATTAAGGAAATCTTCCAGATGGAAGAAGGCTAAAGAAATGTGAAAATTAAGAGTGACACATCTTGCCAGGTGTGGTGGCGCATGCCTGTAATCCCAGCGGCTCGGGAGGCAGAGGCAGGAGGATTGCAAGTTCAAGACCAGAGGTGGTCTGTGTAACTTAGTGAGACCCTGTCTCAAAAAGTAAAAAAAAAACGGGCTGGGGGTGCAGCTCAGTGGTCCAGCACTTGCAGAGCATGCAAGTGCGAGGGCCTGGATTCAACCCCCAGTACAAAAAAAAAAAAAAAAAAAAAAAAAAAGAGTGACACATCCTGAAGTGGTCCTTTATTTTGCTGTGAAAGATATGAGTGGAACAACTGATGAAATTTGATGAAGACTCAGGATTAGACAGTGTTAATTATCGATCTTCATTTCCTGATTTTGACAGGCGTATTGTGATTATTTAGGTTTGGGAGAATGTCCTATGTCCTATACATTATATATTTGGGGGTAGAGAGGCTTAGTTGCTAATTTACTCCCAAATGCTCCAATATAGAGTTATCTGTATAGGACTTGCAAACTTTGCTGTACGTTTCATATGGTTTTTACATAAGTAAAAATAATGCTTACTTCTGGTTTTAAGAGGAAAGGAATACTGTATTTAATCATGCTTATACACAGGTCTAAAAAAAGAAAAAAGGCGGCCTGTAATGAAATGTGTTTTGCAATGATGACGTAAAAGACCAAAAGCTAATCATCTGGAGATCATGAACTCATTTATTAAAAAATGTTCCTGATTAAATCGCCAAGAGTTTTCACAGGAAGGAGATAAAAAGATTCTATACGCCACTGACTTTTATGCGTAAGACATTGAAAGAAAACTGCTATTTAGAACAAAAGCTAATGGTAGCTATTTCTAGGGTTTGGACAACGACATTTCAATTCCTGGGGAGATGGTCTTTTTGTTTAACGAAAATCTCTCTAAGCATGTGTCAGAAATTCCTAATTTTCTACCCCGTATTTATTCTTTCTACTTTCCTCAATAACAGAACCCCAACCTTGCTCCAACTTTTGGGCAACAATACCCAGCTAAGATATTTCTCGGCCTTATTGGAGCCAGGCACTGCCTCAGGACACCATTCTATCAACAGAACTTAACAGAAGCGTTCTGGGAGTGTTGGGACTCGTTAGACAATAGGTTTAATGATAAAAGTCAACACGACTAGGCTGGCAGTAAGGATAGTAAAGGAAGAGAAAGAGCCTGGGTGCCCAACAGCCTCAGGATACTGCTGCACCAACCTTGGCCCCCCTATCAGCAGACTTCTGAAGAAGGGTAATCACCTCCCTACATGTTTATGCCAGTTGAATTTTCTGTTCTTTGCACCTCTATATGTTATTAACAAGTTTGGTTTTTTTTGTGCATGAAAGGTAGAGACACAGGAGATTTGAATTGCTTGCTCAATAAAGCAAAAGGAGTGTGTTTAAGATGACTACTCTGGAGAGATGTGAGGAGTGTGTGTGGGTTGCGGTAGCAAATAGTGTGACCAGGAGATGTAATGAGAGACACATCAGCGAGAAACCTGTCTAACGTTGCAACTGGCAACAGTCTTAGGAAAATTATATCTAACATTGGTTTTGTTCTGTAAGTTGGTTTTTATAACACAATTGCCATTTGTTACTTCTAAACCTAAGTGTCTGCTATGTGGAGCTGCCTTACATTGTTGTTGTTAGGTGCCGTGGAGTCGGTATCCGACTCATAGCGACCCTGCGTACAACAGGCGAAATACTATTGTCAGTGCTTCTCTCCTGTTCATAGGGTTTTCAATGGTGGGTAGAATATTGAGAGTGGGTTGCTGGGTCCGTCTCCCAAGCCTATAGTACCTGGTGTTCCCAGGCAGTCTCCCATCCAGGTACTAACCAGGCCCGACCCTGCTTAGCTTCTGAGATCTGACAGGATTGGATTCCACAGGGCTACGGCTAGCCTTACATTAGTGAATTGAAATAGTGGTGCCCAGGCAGGGAAATACTTTGAGGATGCAGGGAGAATTCAAAGTGATTATTTCTCAGGAAGACTCCAGGAATTAAGGCTGTTAGTGACATAAATTACTTCTGCCCACATTCTACTGGTCAGGCTAATTGCAGGGCCCCCACCTACTGCAAGGGAGGCTGGAAAATGTAGTATTTCTATGTGGCCAGGATGAGAAAGAAGGAGTGTGGGCATCTTGCACTTACTTTGCTGACTTTTCTGACAATTAAGTGAAACACACTGACAAATCAGCTCAACATGGTATGGGTTGTGGTGGCAAAGCGTTCTGGTAAAGGAACGCATTATTATTGGTGTTAGGTGCCATTAAGTCTGAATCACAGAGACCCTCATAGGGTTTCCAATGGCTGCTTATCTCGGGATGGCTTTGGGAGTGGATTGCCATGTCTTTCTTCAGTTTTTGCAGTACTGGGGATTGAAGCCAGGGCCTCAAGAGAGCACAAAGTGGCACTCTACCAACGGAGCCAAACCCAGCAGGGCAAAGGAAGTCAGGCTAGCTGTCCTCTTTATGAAAAGAGCTAAGCAGAGGGTCAGGTGGCCTAAAGTGTGGGTGGAGAATAAGAAGGTAAGAACTGTGAAGTTAAGAGGTACTCTTGGAAAGATTCCTGGAAGTTAGGACGATTTCAAGGGGAGGGGGAAGAGGTAATAAGGGCTTTGCTGGAAGAAAGATCGAGGTTTTCCAGGAAAGGCATGTTGGGCAGAGGCGGAAGGAATCAGACCTAGGACAGGCACAGGTTCTGGGGATTGTACAGTGTTCTCGTTGCTTCCCCCAGCATGCAAAGCTGCCTTAAGTGGTGTCACTGATGATTAAAATAAAACTACTGACGGAAGTAGGCCATCTTTCACTAAGAATTGGAAATGCTCTTACTTGATTTGAATAATTTTTTTTTTTTTTTTTCCAGACAGGGTCTCACTGTTTAACCCAGAACTCACTCTGCAGTCCAGCAGGCCTTGAATTCTTGATTCTCCTGCCTCCACCTTCTGAGTTCTGGGATTACAGGCGTAAGCTATCACACCTGGCCTGAAATACAAGTTTTTAAAAAGAAAATGATATAATGTATGGCAATTACTTCTAAATATTACTAAAGGGTCCAGTTGTAGTCTAAAAATAATTTAAATATAATTGAAGGTGGCTATGAGTCACCCTTGATTGGATTACTATGACAAAAACCAAGTAGCTTATGTCCTGAAGGAGATTCTGAAATTTTAAAAGTTAAATTATCAAAGATTACAAGTGATTCAAAATTATTTTACTTATTTCCTGTTAAAATTAGTAGTCATCTATCACTCATTTTCAGAATCAATTTCCTTTGCAAATCCATATGACGAGAAAGGTAACATAGGGACAATTCCATCAGTGCAAATTTTGGAGATTGATTTGCCTTTTAAAAAATCATTGAATTCTGACATCCTTGAACTTTTTTTTTTCTTTTCTTTTTTTTTCCTGGTACTGGGGAATTGAACCAAGGGCCTCACACATGCTTTTTGCAAGCACCCAACCACTGAGCTGTAAGCCCAGCCCAGTTTTTACTTTGTATTTTAAGACAAGCTAAATTACGCAGGCTGCCCCTGGCCTCAAACTTGGAATCCTCCTGCCTCTGCCTCCCGAGTCAGCGGGTTTAAAGGTGTATGCCCCTGCACCGTCTCCTTTAACATTTTAAACATTATGAAATGATTAGGGATCTGGTCACTGAATCCAATAGCCTTTCTTACATGTTGAGTCTACTAACCACCGCTTTCTTCTGTGAAACTCTTTTCACAGGCATTCGAGAGTGTGGTGATGCTTTGAAGAGGTGATGGGCTCTTGTGGCAGACTGGCTCCAACGGATGTAGGGAGAGTGGTGAAAACTTACTTTTCCTGAAAGCAAGTGTTTTCCATTGAATCCCTCCTAGTGCTATCATTTTATTAGTTAAAAATATTTTATTCACTTCTGCTTATGTCAATCTTAATCCGATCCTAAAGCTGTCAGCTTTAAAATAAAGTAACTTTATTCAATGGTAGAATAAGAGGCTTGTCATGTGGAAGTGAACAAAATTCTATAGGTCTAAAGAATTAATAATTTACCTTGCTGCTCCAGAAGACTGAGTCAGTGTGGCATAATGGTGCTGGGCTTGAAGACTTGGGGTGGAGCCCAGGTTTCCTATTTACTTGGTTTCCTGACTCTGGGTAAGTCACTTAATTTCTCTGGGTCTCAGCTTCCTCCAGTTTTAAAATATTAGACTCTAAACAAAGAACTGAGAGATAAGAAAATAAAAAAAATAATCAAGTGCAGTTTGTTGGGAAAATTGCTAGGCAGTGACACGCATGGTATGTGTGTGATATTAATGAGCAAAATTTAAAAATAATTTCATATATCTTAGGAATGTTCGGAGGAAAGAAAAAGCCATTGTAACTTTTATAAAATCAGTGAACCTGGGAAATGAAAACAGTCTGTGGTGGGAGAATGATTTCTTACATAGTTGCCTGTGAGAAAAATACAAAGCAAGGAAGACAACAAACTTTAGTTGTATTACTTCACGGGAATAAAAATTGCCTTTATATACTTGAGGGAAACTAAAATATGACAAAAACAAAACTGCTGTGATGGACTCCAGTAATAGCTTAATAGATGAAAGAGCATTATTTTGGAAGGTAAAGAATAAAAAGAAAAAAGTTCTACAGTCCTATGTTTATTTAAGAAGTATAAACAAGCAGGGCATGGTGGCACACACCTGTAATCCCAGTGACACGGGAGATGGAGGCAGGAGGATCCCAAGTTAGAGACCAGAGGCAGTCTACATAATTTGGTGAGACCTTGTCTCAAAAAGTAAAAAAAAAAAAAAAAAAAAAAGGGCTGTGGGTGCAACTCAGTGGTACAGCACTTGCAAAGCATGCAAGCGCAAGGCCCTGGGTTCAACCCCCAGTACTGCAAAAACAAACAAACACACACAAAAAAAACCACACAAAAAACCCCAAACAAACAAACAAAAAACAAAGTTTATAATCACATTCATAAAAAATAACTACACTTAATTGTTCTGATTTTGGAAAGAATTTGTCCCAAATATAACTTCCTTGGTTGCATTACTGTACCTGAGTTTTATCACTCAAATGTGGATTACTAAAGGGTACTGAGGGCTGGGATTTAGCTCAGTTGGTACAGCGCTGCTCTGCAGTCTCCGAGCTCTGAAGTTCGATTCCCAACACTGCAAAAATGGGAGAAGGACATAGCAATCCACTCCCAAGGCAATCCCGAAACATCAGCCATTGAAAACCCCATAAGGGTCACTATGAGTCGGACATGACTTGACAGCACCCAACAACAGTAACAAGGGGTACTGGAAAGGTGGGCATCTCAGAGATTAGACATTCAAACATAATAATACACATCACAAAAGAGGAATCCAATGGCTAGCCAGGACATGAAAAGGTCCACAGCAGCATCAGCAACTGGGGAAATGCCAGTTAAGAACCAAGTGAGATTGTATTCCATACCTACCAGGATGGCAAAATGGAAAAGAGCCAACATGACAAGAGCGTTGTGAAGTGTGAGGCGATGAGACTCACGTGGCTAGTGTGAGTGGATTATTGCAGAAGACAAGGTGGCTTTATTTATTCAAGTTTATTATGTACACTCCAAGTATGGACCACACAGAAACTGATGTGCATGGATGGAACACGTACCTGAGCAATGTCCACAGCAGCATTTATAACAGCCCCAGAGGTCTATCACCAATAGAACAGCTAAACTGCCACTTATCACTACAATGGAACAGTGCAATATGCATCAGTTGAAGTGAACACATTACAACTATACGAATGACCTGAACAGCATATGGATTAAGACAATGTTGACTTAAATGTGGCAAATGTAACAGATTATATATTATATTGTTCCATTTATATAAAGTTCCAAAGAAAGGGCAAAAGTAAACAATATAATGCTTAAGGATGAATGCCTGTGATAAAACAATAAAGAAAAGCAAGGAAATGGGTATCACAGAAGTTACAATAATACCTGCCTCTCGGAGGAAGGGGAGAAGTTGTGTTCAGGAAGGTCACTAGGGGCTTCTGGGATGCTAGCAGTATTTCATTTCTTGACCTGATTGTTTACACACGGTGGTTTCTTTTATAATTACTCATTATACTATATAACCACTTTATGCATTTAAAGTGTATGTCACAATAACAAGGCTAAAATTGATATACTATAGATGACATTTCTGGAAAGAAAAATAAAATTTGCCAGGTAGTTTAGCTTATACAATCTTTTGAGAGCGGAAACCACTGATGTGAGATCATAAGACACTGATCTGTTTCTCATAAGAGCTGACTTTCTTGTGTAGGGGGTCCCTGACCCCCTTTGACACATTTACCAAGGTGTGCAGATCTTTATCATAAACTGATGGACCAGGGAAAGAACTCTATCAGCTGAAAGATCAGTTTTTTTGGAATTATGAATTAGCTGATCTTTCCTCTGCGTTAATAAACCACGAGGAACTAAAAAGATTCAGGGCAAGTTGGAAGCGTGTGAACTTCCCCCTCTTCCGCAGTGCCCAGTTTCAGCTGTTTTCTCCTGATATCCGGCTGGGTGGTGAGGTGGGTGGAGCTTGTCCGGTAAGCCTTGTTGTTGTTAGGTGCTGTCGAGTCGCTATCCGACTCATAGCAACCCTCATAGGGTTTTCAATGGCTGAGTGCTTCGGGATTGCCTTGGGAGTGGTTTGCCACGTCCTTCTCCCATTTTTGTGGTGCTGGGAATTGAACTCCGGGCCTCAGAGACTGCAGCGCAGCCCTCTACCCACTGAGCTAAATCCCAGCCCGTCCAGTAAGCCTAGTGCTGTGATATTTTGGAAGCTGGAGGCTCGGAGCTCTCCTGAGTGCCCCTCAGCTCCTCAGTGCTAAGGTTTTGAGGTGGAACTACTGACAATGGAAACGGAAGATCAGGCCTTTGAAAGAAACGTATGTGGTGGGCACTTTTTTGGAGATGTTCTCCACTGACTTGCAGAGCCCTGAGGTTTGCACTCTTTTTGCTCAAAGCCCACGAAGTTAAACGGTGAGGTGCTTGGCTTCACAAAATTCCCAAATCTGTGCTTTACTCCTTTCGTTTCCGCTGTAAAACAGGAAAACAGGCAAGACCAAAAAGATTTATTCTGTAGTCATGTAGGTACATCACTTGATCTGATTCCCTGCGGGTCTTATTTGGAAAGATACCGTAGGTGATTGGGTCACGGAAAGACCGTCCAATCCAATTAAATTAGGCAATTAAAGCTCCTGACTCTTGCAACTTTAGGTCAAGAGCAGTAGCGTCAGGTGCAACTTTTGAGTCTCTCCTTGCTTTTGTGGTTTCTTCCTCCCTCCTATCCCTCCTCTCTGGAGCATTTCAATAAAAATCAGCCCTCAGATTTACCCAGTTAGAAGTTTCTTTGGTTTGCACACGGTGGTGGCAGTAGAGGCAAAAACCCCGGACTTGCGAAATTTGTCAATACGTTTGTTTCTATTCCCTCCACCCCAGGTGGACAGGCTTGTAGTACTTGTAATATCCATCACTGCTGCTTCCGGAGAGGGTAGGGTGTGCCAGGGTCCAGTGTCAGATGTGCGAGAGCTACTGCTTTCAACATTACTGCTGCTTTAATCTCATTCTCTCACTACTCAGCAGGACCAGTTAAAGACAGACTTCTGAGAATTCTAGTCCTTTTATTTTAAGAACTCTTTTCCTGGAGAACACCACTTTAAATTTCGTGCGTTTTTACTTGAATTTACTTCCCAGGACAACATCTGTAGGATACGCTGCATAACAGTAATAATATTTATATCACGAAGGAAATAGCGTTTGGGTTAGACCCGAGGCGCGGGGCAACATTTCTTGATGACGGTAAGGGACACTGATCAACAGCCAAGACCAGCCCTCCAAAGCTCCAAATCATAAGCACGAATGATTCCTAAAAGGGAGGCACCACTAAATTCGCCCGTTGAGAAACAGTTAAAATGAAAAACAGTTAAAAATCCCCCCTCAATCTCCCGGAGTTAGGCTTCTTTCAGCTCCCCCACCCCCGCCGGGCAACTGCCCTCCTTTTGCACTACAGACTGCGGAGGCGACTCGGTCCTCGGGCCGCAGCCGCTTCCTTCCACGGCCGGGGGCGGGGAGGTGTACTGCAGCCCTCTCCCGCACAACGCCGCGGTTTGCAGAGAGCCCGCACGTTCCTCGTCCGCTCGGGGCTCCGCGGGTGCCGGGCGAGCGCGGCATCCGCCCGTTCGTCCACCGGACCCGACCGCACGTCCCCGGCGCTCGGCCTCAGCCCGCGCCACGGGAAGGGCGGGGCGCTCGCCTTCCGGAGCAGGTGCAGCACATCGGGCCGCAGGGCGAGTTCTCGAGCGAGTCCGGCTCGCCGAGGGCCCGAATGGGGCCGAACGCCTCACCTCCGGGAGCCGCGCGCCGCGGCCCGCGCCTCCTCCGGGCTCCCCGAGGAGCAGTCCCCACCTGCCCGGGAGGAAATGCCGCGCAGCGAGCTCTCCCCGCCGCCCTCGGGTCAGGGTTAAGAGCGGGCGGCCGCCCAGGCGCGGCCGGGCTCCTCCCCTTCCTCCCTTCAGTTCTGACGCGGCCGTAGAGGCGGCGGCGGCGGTGGCGGCCGCGGCAGCAGCAGCAGCAGCGAGTCCCGCGGCCCGAGGCGCACCCACCCGCTCGGGGATCCTCGACTTCCTGTTCCCTCCGCGCGTCATCAGCCCGCGCCCGGGCCCCGCGGGGCGGGGCGGCCGGGGAGGGGGGAAGAGGGCCGGCGCAGGAAGCCCGAGAGCGCGCCGCGCAGGGAGGGGGCGGAGCGCGGTTGCTAGGCGACGTGCGTCATCGGCCGGCGCCGCTCTCCTCCCGCCCCTCTCTCTGGAGTGAGGCGAGAGCCCCGCACAGAGCGAGGGAGACAGCGAGCTGAGCTCCGGGCGCCACCGCCACCGCCGCCGCGAGAGTGAGCGCGAGGGAGCCTCCGAGAGCCCGGCGCCCGTGCCCTGGCCGCCGCCGAGACCTCCGCCCCCAGCCCGGGCCAGCGGGAGCCGCGGCCGCGCTCCGCTCCCCCCCTCACCTTCCCGGCCGGCGGCGGCGGCGGCTGCACACGCCGGAGCCCGAGCCCGAGCCCGAGCCGGAGCCGGCGCCGGCGGCAGGGGGGCAGGGAGGCGGCTGCCGCGGGCCGGGGCCGGTGCAGCGCGGCGGTGAGAGGACGCCGAGGAGGGGCTGGAATTCCTGCCTCGTCCGGGGGCGCGGGGCGAAGGACTCCCGAGGCGTGGGGAGGGGGGTCCCGGCCGCGGCGACCCATGCGGGAGCCGGGAGCGGGGGCGGCGCCGAGCGGAGCCGGCCGGGTCCCCAGCGTCGCCGCCGCCGCCGCCTCGGCCGCCCGGCCGGGGCCGTAGCACCTCGCCCCGGAGTGCATGAGCCGGGGCCGCGCGCCCGGCAGCCACCCCCCGCCCGGGGGGGCGGGGACCCCGATGTGAAGCGGCGGCCGGGGCGGCGGGGACCGCGGGACCCTTGCTTCCCCGTGCCCTGCGCACCCCGGGGGTCTTCGCCCTCGGCCTGCCGCCGGCCCCCCGGCTCCCCGCAGGACTCCCGGAGCGCTCGGAGCCCCCTCCTTCCCCCGCCCCGGCCCCCGCGGGCGGCGGGGCCGGGGGGGACCCGGGGGGCCGGCCGCAGCCTCCGCCCCGGAGGAAACTTTGCAAGACCGCAATCTGGAGCGTCCCGGCGGGGACTGTCCCGGGACGAGTGGCCCTGGACGGGCCAGAGCCGCAGCCCGAGGAGACCCAGGAAGAGGAAAAGGGCCGGCGAGCCGGGGCCGCCGCCGCCGCCGCCTGCGCCCCGGCGGCGCGGAAGAGACCCGGGCGGCCGGCGGGCTGAGCCACTCCCGGCCGCCCCGTCCTCGGCGCCGCGCAGAGCCGTCCGCAGCCGCCGCCGCGGTCCGGAGGAGGAAGGGAGCCCGACCGCGTCCCCAGCACCGCGCCTCGCCGCCGGAGCGTGAGTGCCCGGGAGAGGGGAGCAGGGGCGCGCGGGGCCCGGCCGAGGCGTGGGAAGGGGGGCCGAGCTCGCTTCCTCGGGGTGCTGACTTGTCAGGGCTTCGGCTTGCCGGAGCGGTGGACGCACGCGGGGTGTGCCTGGGGGCGTGCAGTCTGTCCCCGGAGGGGACGCTCGCACCTCTCCGGCCAGCGCTAGGCAAAGGGAAGTTGAGGAAGCCAGAGCCTCCGTGCGCACAAAGGATATCTCTGTCCTGTCCCTTTTTCCTGGTGCACCGGCTGGGATAGCAGCGCTGTAGTTTTGTTTCTGGGGAGCTTTGCTGCGGATTTCCACGTGGGAACCGCTTACCCCGGGAACCCTGGAAAGTAAACTTCCTCTCTCTCTCCCTCCCCCCGCCCCTCTCTTCAGTACTGCTCGGAGGAAAAGCGATTTTCATTTTAGGACCCGTAGGTGCAGGAGTTTTTCCCTTCTCATTGCCTGAGTGCACAATTCCTGTGTGTAAGGACAGATTTCAGTTGCTCAGGACATTCTGAGTTCTTCTGAATCACAACTTGCTGGGGACTTGTCGGGGGTGGGGGTGGGGAGAGCACTTACTGCATTAACCATTTCAAAGTGGTTGCTCTTTTTTACCTGCACCCAACTGCTCCCCCCCCCTTTTTTTTGCACTTTTTTTTTTTTTAACTTGGGAGAATGGCATGACGCTTTGCTAATATTTGGTTATCTTTCTCTACTACTTTAGGATAAACTTCATATTTCTTTCAAGAATGACCTCTTCCATTTTTTTTTTTTTTAGTTGAAGTCTGTAAAATTTTTGATTTGTGTTTTGGGTATCTTCTCAGACTAACATATTAGATATGTATAAAAGTAATGAACATTTTACTTATTTAAGGATTAAATATCTTAAGTGGAATTTTAGGTAGGAAGGCATAGGTTAGGGAATAGTGTTAGGGAATTCCCGTCCATCCAGACAGCTAACTGTAGACTCTCTCTAAAGTGGGGTTAGAGATGCTTTGTAGGAATGAATGGAAACCTGGGGTTATCTATCTGTTCTCATTTCCCCATCCAGGATCATGATTGATTGATTTGGAATTTCCTCAAACTTAACAATGTTTTGATCCTATTTTTTTAAATCTTTTTAAAGTAATGCGTTCTGCAAGTTTATTAGCTCTTGTGTTATCTAACAGTTCATTTACTTAGCTAACCCGCCTAAAGTTTCAAGATCCATTGGGAATTTGTGTTTTGGGAAACGCTAAAATGAGCTTGAGTTGATCTTTGCTGGTTTTATAGATTTTGGTTATTTTTCCCCACAATCATCTTTCTCAACTCCATTTTAGAATAATTCCTTCCATTCGTTTGACCACTAGCTATCCTCTGGAACTTCTCCAACTGTTTTTTCTTTAGCTGTCTTGTTTTTTTTATGCCTTTATAAGAAACCTTAAATTCTGTCTATCATAAGTGAGAATTAGCATGAAAATGTTGAGTAATGGATGCAAGGTTAGATTTAGAATCAGAAAAAATGTTTTTGGATCTGTTACCTGATTTTGTGACTTTGTAAAAGTCATGTATTCCATTTTTCACAAAGAGGATGATGAGATACCTAGTTCTGCAGAGGTTGTTTATTTGGAAAGAAGGGAGGATAAACCAAGAAACTATAGTCTTGAGTGTACAGTGCACCAGGGCAAAGTTATTACTAACTTTAGGACTTGATTTTATTGCTTTGGTTAAAAATCATAGTAATGTTTTTATTGCACATTTGGGTAGAAATGACAAAGTATTTAAAGGTCTCTGTGAGGTACTTATGGGTGACACAGGCAATCAAATACAAATTCCACAAAACCTTAAGAAAAGGGGGAACAATGTTAATGTAAGATCGCTACATACCAGGTATGGGAGAAGGACACGGCAATTCACTCTCAACAATCCCAAAATGATCAGGCATCGAAAACCCTATGAAGGTCGCTGTGAGTCCGCATGACTCGATGGCACCTAACAACAACAACAACATTTGCCAGGTACCATTTGGCATCTTATAGTTGTGAATGTGTTTGTACATTTTCTAGGGAAATACTGGTTTTGGATATACAGAATTGAGTGGAGTGTCTGAGCCATTTCTGGGAAGGTCTCTGTCAGGAAGAAAGAGCATGCAGAGGCAAAATATGTCAGACTTTTGGCATCAGAAGGTATGAGGGGCTGATCTAATTAGGAAATTAGCTTGGTGGGAATATCTACACCGGAAGGTTGTTGGGTAGGGTTAAGGCCAATTTGTGTTTGTGTGGATTCAAGGTGACAGCCCAAAGGAGCAGTTGAGAACAGTGTTCCTAAGAGGGTAGTTCCAGATGATTGCGGGGGAACTTACAAGTTAGGCCAAAGGCTTTATACCTGGATTAGAATTTTGTTTTTCTGGAGAACTGACTTTTTTTTTTTTTTTTTTGGCGGGACTTGGGGTTGAACCCAGGGCCTCACACTTGCATGCTTTGCAAGTGCTGTACCTACCACTGAGCTGCACCTCCAGCCCTTTTTTTTTTTTTTTTTTTTTTTTTTACTTTTTGAGACAGGGTCTTGCTAAATTACACCAGCTGCTTCTGGTCTTGAACTGGCAATCCTCCTGCCTCTGCCTCCTGAGTTGCATGCCTGAATTACAGGCATGCGCTGCTGCGCCCAGCTCAAACTGACATTTTTATACCATGGTCATCTAGGAGCTATGTTGAAGGAGGAGTGAAAAAGGGGATGCTTCCAGTGTTTTAGTACAGTGCTAGTGGTTTCTTATAAAAAGGAATTTAGAAATGGAGCAGTACCTTTTGTATTGAACATTAAATTTGGGGTTAAGAACTTGGTACTCCTTCAGTTTCAAGATGACCGTTTAATGAGTGATATGCTGACAGTGTAGAGTTAGGAGGCATTTTCAGAGCATTTAGGTTTCTGAGGCTGCTAATGGAGAGTGAACATTGGTATTTTTATTTTGGCAGGGGGTGGGGGATTTGTGTTAAGCAAAAACATATTAGTAGCAGAGATTGGGTGAAACTCTCCCTAAAAGATGCTCTGTAAGTGTATGACATTGTAGTTGAAGATGGAACGGTCGTTAAACGTGGCTACCAGTTTAGTCTTATGGCATGTGATTCTGTATTTTTGAAATAGCTACAGGTTTTTAATGGTTTATTTGGTCCCTTGAGATTAAAATCAGAAAAACATATAGGATTTCATTGTTAAGGGACTTATAAGTAAAAGGTCAGATTTGCTTCTCCAAATTCGTGTTTTTAAAGTTTGCCTTGCCTCATTATCACATCTTAAGTTTGGTCTCACTACCATGAAGTGGGGCTAAAAATAGCTGTTGGGGAAGGCTGCTTCCCTTGCTTGCAGTTGGTGTGCGTCTTTGTGTCCCATACAATAGAGGGGATATCCCTGTGTTGGCATAGCAGTGCTGAAAATGCCTTTTTTTTTAAACCTTTTTTAAAATTAGAAAACAAACAACTTGGCGTTTAAAAATATTCAGACATCTTTGTGGCTAGCATTTGGTGCTGACTTTAGTAAAGATTGAGGATTGTGAGTAGAAATCTATGTTGTTGTTGTTGTTGTTGTTGTTGATAGGTGCCTTTGAGTCGGTATCCGACTCATAGCGACCCTACATACAACCGGCGAAACACTATGGTCAGTGCTTCTCTGCTGTTCATAGGGTTTTCAATGGCAGATTGATTTTTGGGAGGGGGTTGCCAGGTCCTTCTCCTAAGCCTACAGCTTCTGGTGTTCCCAGGTGGTCTCCCATCCAGGTACTAACCAGGCCCGACCCTGCTTAGCTTCCGAGATCTGACAGGATCGGATGCCACAGGGCTACGGCTGCAGGCAGAAATCTATACTCACACTTTTTCTGCTCCTCAGTTTGAATTCATCACCTTCCTAGAGCTTCTTTCGCTTTTTAAGAGAGTGTTCACTTGGCATCAGCCCCTTAGGAACAAATATTTAGACAGCTGTACAATGAATCTAGGGCGATGACGTAGGGGATAGAATTTATGCTGCATGAGGACTTTCTCTCCACTTTCCACATTTCTGACGCTGACGAAGCCATGTTTAGACGGATTTAAAAGGCATCCTCTTAGCATGAACACAGTTTACTAATACAGTGGGAAAGGTGGGACTCCATGATAGTAGGAGAGTGGTAACTTCCATATGCTTTGTCTTGGCAACTTTGGGATTAATATGAGCTGATTGGAGAGCCTTGAGAGTGTGTGTTAGCACATGTCTTAGCGCCAGCTGACTCCAAAGCCTGTATGTGTAGTTTAGCAGCAGCCTGTCTTATTGTCCTTTGAAGATGGTTCTTGGAGAAGTTTGCTGATACCACTGACATCACATTGTATAGAGGAAGGGCTGGCAACCTCTGGTTTATTTATTTATATTTTTTGGCAAAGGCCAGTTCATATTTTAGGTTTTGTGTCACATTCTGTGTCACAACTTTCAGCTCTGCTTCTGTGGTGTGAAAGCAGCCATAGACAGTATAGAAGTGGCTGTGTCGTTGCTCCAACGGAGTCTCATATTTTAAAAGCAAGAGGCAGATTACGTAAGAAACAAGAGGTAGGTTGGCATTGGCCCACAGGTTGTAGTTTACAGAGAGGACTCTCACAGAGGACTGCCAGATCTACCAACAAAGAGTATGCATTTCATTGCACTACGAAGCTGGGACTGGCTGTTTTAGGTGATCTCTGTTTTCAAGATGAGATGCGCTCCTCCGAGGCGTCTCGTAACAAGTGATTCTGAATATAGTGAGACACTGATTGCGTATCATGTCCGAAAGTACCTGTCAGGAAGCTTATGGGTATACTTTCGAAAGGTTGTGAAAAAGCGTTTTGAAGCATTTACCTTGAATATAAAATTAAAAGTATTTATGACTGGTTTGATCAGACAAAAATATTCATCAAATTATAAGACTACTGAGGGTTAATACTTCTACCTCTTAAAGTCTTACTCTCTTGCAGTGATGAATTCAGTGTATGGAATTATTTGGTCCACAATTATTTTTGTTTTGTTAATTTCAAATATTATTATGTCTTACCAAATCACTGAAATCATTTAAATGTGTACTTTAAACAGCTTTGCGATATTAAGAGTAAATATATTTCAAATGCAATGTCTAGAAGGGACAATTCACTTTGTGCAGTTTTTACATTATAGCTAATATCAAAACATTTGGTTTACATGTCAACAAATAACCTGTATTGGGTGATTGTGTATTTAGCCTAGTTTCATAAATCTTCTCTATTTATTTCAAGAAAGGATACTATTGCACTAGTGATCACTTTTTAGTTTCAAACCTGCTTTTCCTTTACAGCATAGTCATCCCTCTGTATTGTAAGGAAATGCTTCTAGGACCCCTGCGAAGTCTTAGGATGCTCAAGTCTCTTAGATAAAATGAAGTAGTATTTGCATATCACAGATGCACATCTTCCTGTATGCTGTAGGCCATCTCCAGGTTGCTTATAGTACCTTATAGTACAGTGTAAATGCCACGAAATAGTTGTTAGGCTGTAATGTTTGGGGAATAACAAGAAGAGGTCTGTACGTGGTTAGTAAGATACAGTTTTTTTTAATTGATATTTTCAGTTGGGGAATGGTTGTATCTGCACATTGCAGGTACAGAGGGTCCACTGTCTGTTTTTATGTATAATTGGCACTTCAGTTTTTCTTCTTCCCTTTAAAAAGGTAATATGCAATCTGACAATTTCAGTATACATTTAAATTTTTTTCTTCTCCTGGTACTGGGGGATCGAACCCAGGGCAGTCTACCATTGACCTGCATCCTCAGGTCCTCATCTTTGAGTTTGAGACAGGATCTTGCTAAGTTGTGCAGGCTGCCGCTGGCCTATTACCTGTGATCCTCCTGCCTCAGCTTTCCCAGTTGCTGGGATTACAGGCCTGTACCACAGTGCCCAGCTTTGGTGTACATTTTAAAGGGTCACTATAAAGTTTCTTTTCTATTTATTTGGTGAGGATTATTACCTTGTTCATTTAAAAATCTTAGTTTTTGTCTTTTCAAGTAACATTTTTTTGGGGTCCTCTTTTTTTGTGTTTGTTTTTCCCCTCTTTATTGGTAAATGTTGGTGGAGTACAGAGTAATAAAGCATTTGCTTTTTCCATTATGCAACTATTACATCACTTTCAGTTATGCTTTTATCAACTTACAGGGCGTATGGAAACTTTTGACTAACGTGTAGTAAAACTCATGTGCATAGTTGGGCTGTGTTCTCCCATTTTTCCCAGGTACCCATGGAGTTGCATCATTTACATTGAGATTATCCTCTCCCCTTTATCCTTTACATTGTTTCTCGTCCCCATCCCACCTGGGTAATGTTATTTTCTTAAGCCTAAGGATGGATGAAAATTTAAAAGACACAAAGGGTTCATGTATGTCTGAAAATATTCCAACTTGAAATACTCTAATTTGTTGATACTTTTATTAGGCCAGAGAAAAAGGATAATGTATTAGGGTTTCTTCTCTCTCTCTCTCTCTCTTTTCCCTCCCTCCCCTCCTTCCTCCCTCCCTCCCTTACACCCTCCCTCCCTTCTTCCCACACTTCTTCCCTCCCTTCCTTCCCACCTTCCTCCCTTTCTTCCCTCTCTCTTTTTTCCTTTTCTTTTCCTTGCTCCCACCCCCTCTTCCTCTCTCTCCCTCCCTCCCCTCCCCTCCCCCCCTCCCCCCCTCATGTGTCTGATGAGTAAACTTGCTTTCGAATAATGGACTCCTGGTGTTAAATCTTTCAATTTTGAGACTTTTTGCATTAAATATAAAACCAGTCTACCTTATACCTTAATATTCTTTTAGATTTTTGCTACTTTGTGATACTTCACTGATACTTTGATATCTCTCAGAGCATATTTGAATAGAGTATATTTCCTAAATGCATGTGATATTTCCTGAACATTACCATTTTCTAGTAATTATGTTTATACACAAATACTAGTGTATTTAGAATTTCTTTTATATGATACCTACAGAATTGTGAGATATTTGAGGGAATGTTTGCAATTTTCACTGAGCACTTAACTTGGATGTTGGGATGACAAACTAAAGTAACATAACAATTTTTTTTTCTAAAATATTGCTTTAAAATTTTTGAGTAACACTTGATTTCTAAGAAGCAATAAGCTAATATAAGAAAATATGAGGACCAGTATTGTGTTGTATTATCCTGCTATTCAGGTAGTTGGAAAGAAAAATAAACAAGAATCCACAAAACATCTTACTGCTTGACTAGCTTTTGTTCCTTCCGCATCAGACCTAAGGGACAGCTAGTGGATTAGTCAGACACTTCGCAGTTTCTGTTGCTATGCCATGTCATCTCTGCCCTTTCTTTCTAGCTGAAAAACACCTACTGGAAATCTGGGTGGCTTGTGGAAGGAGGTAGCTTTTTTCCCCCCTCTGTCATTGTGTTTGTGTGCCTAGCGTGTTTTTCTTTTTGTTTCTGTTTTTGTTTTTAGACAAGATTTCACTGTGTAGCCCAGTCTGGCCTGAATCTTGGCTTGTATACCAGCCTGTCCTTGAGAGATCCTCCAGTCTCACCCTGCTGGGTGCTAGGATTATAGGCATATACCAGTAGGTCTGGCTTAGTGCAAAATATTTAAATATCACTTAGTCTTTCCTCTCGGAGGATCACTGTTGGATTCTGTATTGTTTTCTTCTAGCTTTTACATCCCATAGTATTTATCTTTCTACATATCTATCTGTTTATTTACTTATTTTTGTGACAGCGTCTTGCTATGCAGCCCAGGCTGGCCTGGAACTCAGTGTGTAGCCCAGTCTGTCCTCTAACTCATGATTTTCCAGCCTCAGCCTCCTATATTCTATGAGTAATCTAGTGATATGATGCGTTAATACTTTCAAGGCAGAGGACACATTTATGGAGGCAGTACCTTTCTTAGCTACGTGGCCTTGGACAAGCTTCTTAACCTTCTCCTATTGGGTTCAGCACATGTTGTTGGGAAGAGCCTGTCCTTCACAGGGTTCTCATTAGGAGTCAGTGAAATAATATAAAACAATATGCGAAGCACTTAGTTCAATGTCTGCCATACAGTATATGACCTGTTGTTGTTGTTGTTAGGTGCCGTTGGGTCGTGTCCGACTCATAGCAACCCTCATAGGGTTTTCAATGGCACATTGTTTTTTTTCAAGATTGCCTTGGGAGTGGGTTGCTACAATCCTTCTCCCATGTTTGGGGTGTTGGGAATCAAACTCGGGATCTCAGAGACTGCAGAGCGGCGCTCTACCAACTGAGCAAAATCCCAGCCCCATATGACCTGTTAATGTTAGTTTATTCATTTTCGTGTCTTTTAAAGTATGATGTAAATAGAAGACTAAAATCAGGCTTTATATTGCCCAACATTTACATTTAGCAGTTTAATTTGACAAATAATGTTTAACTAATTCTCTAATGTTTTCAGCCAGTTGTGGTGGTGCATGCCGGTAATCAACAAGCTGCAGAGGATGAGGCAGGAGGATTTCAAATTCGAGGACAGCTGGGGCAATACTTTGGCCTGCAGCTGTACCACTGTGGCATCTGATCCTGTCAGATCTCAGAAGCTAAGCAGGGTCAGGCCTGGTTCATATTTGGATGGGAGACCACCTGGGAACACCAGGTGCTATAGGCTTGGAAGAAGGACCCTGCAACCCACTCCCCCCCAAAAAAAATCAGCCACCGAAACCCTATGAATAGCAGAGAAGCACTAGCAATACTGTTTCGCCTGTTGTACATAGGATTGCTATGAGTCGGATACCGACTTGAGAGTACCTAACAATAATAATGTTTTCAAAACATGTAAAACAAGTGATTTATTAATATTTTGTTAGAAAGCCTTAAAAACTAAAGAAATAACAGAGATATTGTGTCTTTAGAGAAAGGAAAGGTTGATTTGAGCATAACTGGACTTTGAATTTATTTCCGGAGACCTCAGTAGTATATAGAACAGGAAGGAGTTTTTGGACCCCCCCCACCTTATAATTAGTGATTATCTCTTATAGTGGTTTAAATTGTCCATTGGGAAATATCAGAATGTAATTCAGTTATCACCTGCAGCCATAGCCCTGTGGCATCTGATCCCGTCAGATCTCAGACACTAAGCAGGGTCAGGCCTGGTTAGTCCTTGGATGGGAGACTGCCTGGGAACACCAGGTGCTGTAGGCTTGGGAGATGGACCTGGCAACCCACTTCCAAAAATCAATCTGCCATTGAAAACCCTATGAACAACAGAGAAACACTGACAGTAGTGTTTACCTGGCCTGCAGCCGTAGCCCTGTGGAATCTGATCCCGTCAGATCTCGGAAGCTAAGCAGGGTCGGGCCTGGTTAGTACCTGGAAGGGAGACTGCCGGGAACACCAGGTGCTATAGGCTTGGGAGAAGGACCTGGCAACCCCCTCCCAAAAATCAATCTGCCATTGAAAACCCTATGAACAGCAGAGAAGCACTGACAATAATGTTTCCCCTGTTGTACGTAGGGTCGCTATGAGTCGGATACCGACTCGACAGCACCTAACAACAACAAGTGTTTTACCTGTTGTGCGCAGAGTCGCTATGAGTTAGATACTGACTCAACGGCACCTGACAACAACAATAATTCAGTTGTCAGCTTTTTAAACTGTCCATCTCTTTAACCTTTGGAAATAAGCCTCAAAAGATCATGAAGTTAGATAGAAGCTTTATCTATATCAATTACATTTCAAATTGTGATTGAAATAATTTTATTTAGTTAAATATATTGTTAGTAACTACTTAATTTTCTTTGTTCATAAAATGAGTAGCATTTTAAAAACTATTCCTTAAATACAAGATCAGTTTTCAGAAATACTTTCTCTTCAAGTCTAGCATAATCATTGTTTTCTTGGCCAATATGAGGAATAACTGCTTCTTGGTTGTTTTGTATTTGGAAGATACTTCTGTTTTGAAAATAGTTTTACTCTGTCTTTGTAGTCTATTTCATTTAATAGAGTATATATTTAAGGCAAGTATGAGATGTGATCAAAACATATGGTCAATGTTTAAATTAAAAAAAACTATTATCGAGAAAGACACATTGTTATCAATCCATCTGAAAATACTCCCGCTGGCCTCAAGCACACTTACCTCATAATCTTTCATGGGTGTCTTTAGGTGCATTGTCATGCTGCCTTGATATCCTGAATCTACTCAAAATATTTATCTTTTATGTCATTTTGACTTTGGGGAAGAACCTGAACTCGCATGGTGCCAGATCCGGTAAATAAGGTGGATGAGGACACACTGTTATGTCTTAATTTAACAGAAATTGTCATAGCAGAAACCATGTGTGGCATGGAGCATTGTCACAATGGAGGACAAAATTGTCGAGGACTGTGGGAGGATACACCCCAGTACTGCTGCCTGTATCTTGAGGAATTATCCCCCTCAGGTGAGGCTAGGTCCTTAGAACCATGGAAGGAAAGAATTTCAAGGCGAGTCAGAGTGAAACGGTGAGTGTTTTTGCTAGGGATAAGAGACAGTACATGCTTTAGATTTCCGCATGGGCGTTCAGAGAGAAAAAAGAGATGCTTAAGAATAATAGTACACATCCGAGACACAGATGCAGGGGTTTCAAGTGAGAAAAGAGCTTAAGAAAAGCTTTGTAGTACACATCCAAGATATGGGTGCATGCTTCTCAAGAGAGACTCTCTTAAGGAAAGAATCATAGTACACATCCAAGAAAGGAATGTGGGCTTCTCAAGAGAGAGGAGAGTATTTGAGTAGCTTAAGAGTAGCCATCATATATATATGATTTTGTGGCTTTTGAAATTACATTGCTCAAAAGATGTAATTTACATTTTAGTTCAAAGTTTAAACAAACTGATGAGCTAGTTTACCTATTTTATCTTAAAGAATTCTCCCTTTTGTAAATGATACAGTTTGATGGCTTTATAAGATACATTGTTAGGGTTTAAGGACAGAGAGACTTACCAGTAAGACAAAAACATAGGCCAAATTAGGTTAAAGGAAGATGTTTCATTGTTTAGAGGATTTAAAAGATTAAGTAGAAATGTTGTGGTAAACTTTCTATCTGAGGAACTTCTCTTCAGTAAAAAGAGACTGTAACGTGGGCCAGGAGGTGAATTGAATAGAGATAAGAAAAGAGTGCTGTTAAGATGTGATCGTGGTCCATAATCTTGTTTGTGAGATTCTCAGAGAAGCACAGGATTACACAGGAAAAAGTAATGTTAAACTCAAAGGTCAGATGCATTTTGACCCTAAGCATGGCTTATTGCTATTTTAACTTTTTCATTTGAAATATCTCTCAAAATGAAATCTATAGTAGGTACTCTTTACAGTGGTTTTCTTGGTTGTTGTTGTTGTTAGCTGCTGTCCAGTCGTGTCCAACTCATAGTGACCCTCATAGGGTTTTCAATGGTTGATTGTTTTGGGATTGCCTTGGGAGTGGGTTGCCACGTCCTTCTCCCGTTTTTGTGGTGCTGGGAATCGAACTTGGGCCCTCAGAGACTGCAGAGCCGTGCTCTACCAACTGAGCTAAATCCCAGCCCCGGTTTTCTTGATAATTGTGTCGAAATTCTTGACTCTCACACTGTGAGACTTAGACTAACAGAACACTGGGTGAGGGCTCTTTCCTTCTCTTATCCTGTTAATTTTCCTGCCTTTCTATCCTGCCTCAAAACTAAAGACAGTCATGGAAGAGGACATCCAGAATTGCTTCAAAAAGTGGCAAGAATAATGGGATACATGTGTTTGAAACCTGGGGATCAGAGTTTATTAGAGAAATTAATGGCAATAGGTTTTACTGTAATAACATTTAAAAATTAAAACATTCACTGTATTTTTGGATCCCACCTTGTGTATACAAGATCCACAGGCAAGATAAAAGATTGAGACATATTTCTTAGCACTGATTATCTTGTTAGCTCTTTATTCCCTAACTTCTTTTGGGACATATTTGCTTTAGACTTTGGCGTAAATACAAAATTAGATTGGTTTATCTGCTGGTGGATCTCTGGTTAGATGGCTAATTTAATGACTATTCTAGTTTTAAAAGATTTCAATATTTTATGTAGTTTTCTTTTTTTGGGTAGCAATTGGAATTGTGTTTTTAGAGACCTTTTCATTTCATAGATTTTCAAAAAGGATTTTATAATCGTGAATAAATTACTGAGTGGATGGGGAGGAGAGCATATGTTTGATTTCTTCCTGCTTATTTATTAGTACGTAATACCAGAAGGTTGTATAGATAAATATTTGGGTCTTCAGTTTTCTTTTGCGTGGATTGGTAGTGTCTTCATTGACTTCTGTGTGAATTTGGTAGTATAAACTTTAGAATACTGATAGTGAGTGGGTTTTGTTTTTTTTTTTTTTCTATTGAGGATTACACAGGTAGGATTTGTTTTCCTTACAGAAATAGAAAAATTTTAACTACTGGATTTAGAAATTTAGAGCAGGAAACACATTTCAAATTTGTTAGGAAGACCATCCAACAGGAGTGGAGAGATGAAAGGTAGGGAGGTGGGGATATGTTGGGGTGTGGTGGGGTGGGGTGGGGACACTGAGAGCAAAGGAGGGAGGGATGGAGAGGCGGATATGGGGAGAATGGCTCCGGAAGTTTTGAGGTCAGTGTTAGTCAGAGGTCACACCCTGTTATTTCTTTGGGTTGTGGACCTGGGGTGTCACCGCTTGTTATCTGCCACCCTTTGAAATGTTGATTAGATGGCTGATTTTTCATAGCTTGTCAACATCTGGATTCTTTAAACTATTGAACTTTTAATCTGTACAGGATAATCTATGTGTCCCAGGGTGGGAAACTTTCCATTGTACCTGCTGGGAGAAGGGACTAGACAAAGCATGTCTGGTTTGATTTGCTGTCTGTGGGCATTGGCCCTGATTTCCCCAGCTTTGCCTGAGAGGGGGCTTGAATTCTATACGGGGCAAAGTAGCTGAGACATGCTTTGGAGTTGATAGGCCCAGGTTTCAGCTCTGCTACTTTGTGACCTTGGGCAAGTAATTTATTCTGTGTGCTTCCTGTAAAACTGGGATGATAATAATAGTACCTACCTCTCTCCTAGGGTAAATAAGAGGACTGAGTGAGATAATGCCAGTAAACCTTCAGCACCGTGTCTGGCTTAGCCCTCAGTAAATGCTGCCTGCTGCAGTAGTAATAAAGAAATATTGCAGTATTAAGTTACTGTTGTTTCTGCAAGGTTGCCGGTTTTTTGAAAGCCGAAGGCATTTGTAATCTTTGCTCTTGAGTGGGTCACTATGTGGAACACCATCTTCATTCATCAGCAGATACTTACCGAACACCTGTAGTGCCAGGCATTGATCTAAGTGAACAAACAAAAATACCAGCTTGCAGGACACAACATACACAAAGCAGAATACAGCATCCATCGCTCACTTCATGAACTAAGGTGGTTGGACTCTGTATGCTAAAGCCATTAACCAACCCTGCTAGTCTTCACCTTTCTTTTTTTTTTTGGTACTGGGGTTGAACCCACAGCCTCGAGCTTGCATGCTTTGCAAGGGCTGGACCACTGAGCTGTGCCCCCAGCCCTTTTCTTTTTTTTTTTTTTTTTACTTTTTGAGACAGGGTCTCCCTAACTTACACAGACTGCCTCTGGTCTTGAACTTGCGATCCTCCTGCCTCCGCCTCCAGAGCTGCTGGGATCACAGGCGTGCGCCACCGCCCCTGGCTCGTTTTCACCTTTAAACCTTCTTTGTTTCTGTTGCTGTGCTTTCGCGTGGCCGTGGGAGCCGCCTGAACATGTAGACACGTGTAGACGTCCTCACTGCTTACAGCTGGAGCTCGGTGCTCGTTTTAAGGCAGCTTGATGGTCTTCATCCCTTCCTGGACTTCAGTTGACTGGCCCAGGACTTTCCTTTCCTTCCTCCAAACTCCCCGCTGTCTGCACAAGTGCTTCTCCTTTCCAGCTTCTCCCGCGTCGCTCATCCCTGTCATTTTCTCAAGAGAGGGCATAGAAATCTCTTGTGAGGTGTATTCCCTTGCTCATCTGTGCACTTCTCCTTTTCCCCTTTTGACTTCTTACCTTCTAGGTGTTGTTAGCTGAGATATTCCACTTGGCTAATCCCTTGCGTAAAATTGGTGTTGTGCTGTCAGCACTTAAAGAATGCTTGCTAATTTGTCCTGCATTGAGCTTGGGAGATTTTGAATTTCACTTGCACTTGGGAGGATAGCTTTAGTCTTTATTTTCAGCTGAAATTTAAGATACTACTTTTCAAGTATTCTATGATAAATGCTAAGGCATGAGTAAGAGCCAACATAACAGTGCTTATAGAAGCAGGAACTCAAGCCACCATTGTGTGGATTCAAATACAGGTTGCAACACTTACTGGTTGTGTGACCCTTGGCAAGTTGTTCAACCTCTCTGCATCAGTTTCTTAATCTGTGAGATGGGGAAAATACCACATGGATACTGTGTTTCTAGGGTAAAATGAAATAATAAATGAGTAGCACAGTAGCCTGGCAAATAGGAAATAGTCTAACATTTGGCAATATTTAGAGGTATTTCTGACAGTCAGAACTTGGGTGAGGGAGGAGAAATGGGCAGGTACTACTGGTATCTAGTGAGTAGAGGTGAGGTAAAAACAATGTTTAGGACAGCATCCCAAATCTTGTCTAAAATGCCAGTAGTCTCAAGGAAACCCTGTTCTGTCATTGAGCTCTCTGTTTTTCATTTGGATCCTTTCCTTGTATAATATACTTTGCCAATTAAATTCTATATAAATAGCTGATAATTGATAAAGATAAGTCTTGGACATGGATAGGCCTTATTTGACATTGGTTCTTAAAGACATATAGGGAAATTAATAGATTTCATAATTTTTTTAAAGGTTAAAGGACTAAAGTAATCTAAGAGTGCTCATATTTTTTCAGAAACTAGGAGTGGTTCCTGGTGGATTTTACTGATTAAAATTTTGTTGTTGTTGTTAGGGCTGGGGGTTCAACCCAGGGCCTTGTGCATGCTAACCAAGTGCTCATCCACTGAGCTGCACCCCCAGCCCCTCCCTTTTTAAAAATATTGAGACAGGGTCTTGCTTAGTTATGCAGGCTGCCTCTAGCCTTGAATCTGTGATCCTCCTGCCTCTGCCTGCTGAGTCTCTGGGATTACAGGCCTAGACCACCACGCACAGCTTTATTTTTTATTTTGAGACAGGGTTCTCACTAAGTTGTGCAGGCTGCTTCTGGCCTTGTACCCATGATCCTTCTGCCTCAGCTTCCTGAGTCTCTGGGATTACAAGCGTGTGCCATGGACACCAGGCTTTAATTTAATTTGTTAATTGGCAAACTGTTCATATACAAGTATATCAAGAATAGAAGGTTTGTGAGATAGGAGTGCCATAGTGTGTATTTATAAAGTTAAATGTATACTAAAGGAAAAAGCAGGTATCAAGGTTAATGGAATGATCTATTGGAGGAAACTTTGGATCATGTCTGATCTTTCTCTCTTCCTTTATGGTTTATTTGTCACCAAGTCAAGGGCTCTTTAAGTTAGGAACTTGTTTTTCTATCTCTTCTTTTTTTTTTTCTTTCTATTTTTCTCTCTGTTTAAAATTGAATCTTGCAATGTCCTGTCTGTTTCAGGAGCCTCTTGATTGACTTCCTTGCTTCTATCTTTTCTCTGCATTTGCACCTGAATTGCCTCTTTGCTGGTAACCTTTCTAGTCCAGATCCTATCTCCCATGCAAACTCTGTTGTACCATCTCCTTACTTCTAGGAGAGAATTAAGCCCTAATGCCCTAAAGCAGGAGTTGGAATAAACTGACTTTTCTCTTTTGCATAGTATTAGTTATATATCATCTTGTGAAGAATCGGGAGAATAGTTACATCGTTTTTGACTTCATTTGTATCAAAACATTGGCTGTGTTTCCATATACATACAACAAATATATATTTAATATTTATATGTATATAAAACTGCCCGTCAGCCTCTGTGCAGATTAGTTCCAGGACCCTCCTTGGACACCAAAATCTGACGATGCTCAAGTCTTTCACATAAAAGGGAACATTATTTGCATAATATCTATACACATCCTCTCAGGCACTTTATCTCTAGATTACTTATGGCTAATATAATGTAAATGCTGCTTGCAGCTGTACCACTGTGGTGTCCAATCCCATCAGATCTTGGAAGCTAAGCAGGGTTGGGTCTGGTTAGTCCTTGGATGGGAGACCGCCCGGGAATACCAGGTGCTATGGGCTTGGGAGAAGGACCTGGAAACCCACTCCTCCCCCCCCAAAAAAAAAAAAATCAGCTATTGAAAACCCTATGAATAGCAGAGAAGCACTAACAGTGGTGTTTCGCCTGTTGTACATAGGGTCCCTGTGAGTCGGATATTGACTCAGCAGCAGCAGCAACAACAACAACAGTGTAAATGCTATGTAAATAGTTGTTATGCTCTTATCATTTAGGACAAGAAAGAAAGTCTGCACATGTTCAATACATAGCAGGTTTTTTTTAAAGAATATTTTTGATCTGCAGTTGTTTGAAACTGAGCAGGCTGAACCTGTGGGTGTGGAACCCACGGATTTGGAGGGCCAACTGTACTTTTCATGTGTATTTGTCGCCATACCCTGCTATTTCTTTTGCCTGGAATATTTGTTCCTTTTCTTCTGGGAAACACTTATTTCTTAAGACCATAGATGTCATCCCCTGTAGGAAGTGTGCCCTGATCAATGTAAGTAGAGTTAGTTGTTATTCACAGTATTGCTGTGGCTCTCATCGCACCTGACGTCGTTATTTGTACTTTCCTCTGTTATTGGTCAGTCGGTTCTTTGAGGTCAGGAGTCACGTCTTATTCATCTTTTCAGTGAATACCCTTTCTTCAAAATGCCTGACATTCCTGACAGGTAGTAGGCACCATGCCATGTGACCAAACAAATAGAAGAGAACAAAACAAACAGGTGGTTGTTGTTAGGTGCTGTTGAGTTGGTGTCTGACTCATAGCGACCCTATGCACAACCGGCGAAACACTGTTGTCAGTGCTTCTCTGCTATTCATAAGGTTTTCAATGGCAGATTGATATTTGGGAGTGGGTTGCTGGGTCTTTCTCCCAAACAAACAGGAAGGCTTTCTTAATAAGCTCCACAACTGGGAGCTTGATCTTGTAACCTTTATTTCTTAAGTGCTTAGTGCAGTGCCCTGTCTACACATGTTCTGCAAATATTGATTGAATGGATTAGAAGCAAATTTCAGTAGTTGATAGTTTTCATATGAACTTCTTTTCTTCTACATTTCAGGAAAGCATATACTAGAAGTAAAACAGCCTAGGTATCTTGGTAAATCTGCTGCTTTAATTGGCCTTCCTCTTCTTGATTCAGTAGTAAGATTTGTGATCTGGTAAATACTTGCTGAAAGATGATTTCGGCTGATTTCTTTTTCACTCGTGGTCCCATTCTGTTGTTGAATTTGTTGGAAAGATGAATGTGTAGTATCGGATTGACATCCTGTAAGAGCTATCATTAAGTTGTTGTTGTTGTGTGCCGTCGAGTCGTCGAGTCGCTATCCAACTCATAGCTACCCTCATAGGGTTTTCAATGGCTGACTGCTTCGGGATTGCCTTGGGAGTGGATTGCCAGGCCCTACTCCCATATCATTAAATAAGAGTGTTAACTAAGGTGCCCACCCCCCTCTGGGCATTGGGCTCAAACAGGATGAATATACTAACACATTTATTCTCAAGTATTGGTAATGGCTGAGGCTGCTGAGGCATGGGAAAGAAAGAGGGCAATTGAAAGGGGCGACATTGTCCACAAGGTCCCTTTCTCTTTTGGTGATTTTTTTTTTTTTAAGCCTCAGGACTGCCCCTAGTTATTTATATGTAATTAGCTATAGAATCTGTGAATCTAGATGACGGGAATTTGGATTTGGTGATCTGGTAAATTAATAATTTGATAATCATTGTCATGATCATCATGTCCATTTGGTGTTTACCATTGTTTACCGTGTTTCAGGCACTGTGCTAAGGATTTCTACGTGAATTATTTAGTCTGTTCTCAGTAGTTCCTGTAGGTACGAACAGGTTATTACCCTGTTTTATGGCAGAGGAAACAGGTTTAGAAAACGTTTCAGGAACACGTAGCTAGGAAGTTGAACTCACAGAACTGGAACCCAGATCCAGACCCACCTGATTCCTTGGTTTCTGCTTTTAATAACTATGTACACTGCTGCTTAAATTTCTTTTTCTTCTCTTTTGTCTTTGCGGTACTGGGGGTTGAACCCAGGGCCTCACGATTGCATGCTTTGCAAATGTTGACCGCTGAGCTGCACCCTCAGCCAGTTTTTTTTTTTACTTTTTGAGACAAGATTTCACTAAATTACACAGACTGCCTCTGGTCTCGAACTTGCAATCCCCCTGCGTCCGCCCCTCCCCCCAGTTGCTGGGATTACAGATGTGCACCACCACACCCGGCTGCTGCTTAAATTTCAGTAGAGCTGTTTCACTTTGAGACTGGGAAGTTGTACTGACGTGGAGGGGAAATGATAGGATTTCATTCTGTTAGGGGAAGATTAACAGACTCATGGGGAGGCAAGTCCCACATTTATGTCCTCATATAAAATGGGAAAGTTACGCCTGTCATTTGAATTGTTTTGCATGAACCTGCGTTTGTCTTGCTCTTAAAGCCAACACAAGGATAGGAGTCGTATATATTGCTACTTCATCAGCAGCAGGAGTTTATCTAGGCAAAATATATTTAAAAGCTTGTGGGGCAGGCCTGGGGGACGGGGCTGGGGGCAGTGAGGACCTGACACTCTCAGGGGCCTGGGTTCTGCTCCCGGCAGCAGCACCACCAGCACAATAGAAAAACTGTGGAGCAAAAGGGATTCTTATCAAGTTTTTTCCATATGTAAACTGTACTTTGTATAGAGCTAAGTCTTTGAAGGAGATTATTGGAGGGGGAGGGATGGGCCTCAGAAATGTATTATTTAGGACTTGAAAACTGTGGCTTGATATACTTGGGAAGCATAGCTCAAAACTTGAGAATCAACACTTGTTAAGTCTTTCTGTATAAATTATTTAAATCAGTGGGTATGCAGGGAGTGGCTTATATAATTTTTTCCCCTCCTCTCCCCTCTCCTTTCCTCTCTTCTCCTCTCTTCTTTGTCTTTTCTTTTTTTCTTTTCTTTTCTCTACTTTTTTGTGGCCCTGGGTGTTGAACCCAGGGCACTCCACCACTAGTCTGCACCCCCAGCACCCCTCGCCACTTTTTTTTTTTTCTTTTTTATCTGGAGACAGGGTCTCGCTAAGTTATGCAGGCTGCATCTGGCCTGGAACTTGAGGTCCTCCTTCCTCAGCCTCCCGGGTCAGTAGGATTGTAGGCGTGTGCCACATGCTTGGCTAAATACTGTATTTGTAGATATATGTTTCAGTTTTGCCCCTTCCAGAATTTTTAGTTCTGTGCTTTTGTAAAATTTTACCAAAAGTTACATTCAAACACTAGAAGTAGAATGCTGAGTGGTGTTCTGTTAAAGATTGGAAATATCTAAATGGGACTGAGTTCTGGTAAATAAGAATTTAGAGCTGGATGCAGTGGTGCATGCCAGTAATCCCAGTGACCTACAGGCAGAGGCAAGAGGATCATGGGTTCAAGGGCAGGGGAAACTTACATAACTTAGTGAGACACTGACTCAAAAAGTAAGAAATGGGCTGGGGATGCAGCCCAGTGGTAGGGCACTTGCAAAGTATGTGCAGGGACCTGGTTTCAAACCCCAAGTACCACAAAAAAAAAAAAAAAAAAAAAAAAAAAAAGAGAGAGAGAGAGGGAGGGAGAGAGAGATGGATACAGAGAGATAGAAGTAGAATTTAGAGTTGGGATAGAGGGAATGAGATAAACACTTCAAGATGTTAAATCTAAATCTCAGGCTCCATAGTGCCCCATGACATTATCACATTCTATACCACAGGTAATGTTTATTTATTTGCTTACAGTACTAGAGGGTTGAGCCCAGGGTCTCCCACATGCTGGGCAAGTGCTCTGCCACTGAACTGCACCTCTGGCCCCCTGTTTAAGTTTTTATTTTGAGACAGTGTCTTGCTAAGCTGTATAGACTGCCTCTGTCCTTGAACTTGTGACCTCCCTGTCTCAGTATCCCAAGTTTCCAGAATGACAAGTGTGCACCACAGTGCCTGGCCACAGGTAACTTTTCTTAGGATTGTTAATACGGTATCTATAAGTTGGAATAAACTGCTGTCAGTGTTTGAGTGCTTATGGGTCAGACAGTGTTCTGTGCCCTTTGTACGGTGTTCATTTATTCACGTCTCACAGTGGCCTTGTGAGGCGTTACTGAAGTCCTCATTTTATAGCTGAAATTTTGGCACAGAGAAGTCAAACATGCTCTGGGTGCCATCTTTAGTTAATAGTGGAGCTGGGATTGTGTCCAGGCAGCCTGGCTCTTGTCTAGTGCATGGGACCTTGGTTATTATTCTATACTATCTTTATGATTTGTCAGTGTATTTCTCATATTTTATTTATAGACCAAAGCTTGGCACACAATAAGAGTTATATGGAAGTGTTGGCTATTTTCAATGACATTTAATTACATATTCTGGTTTGGCAGAGCTTGCATTATATTCCTCTTATTAATTTACTTTTGCTAATAATTAGTCTCCAGACTTTATTCATATTTCTGTTTTTTTCCTTTTTTAATAGCGGAGTTCTCTGAAATCCTAGATTGTCCAATATTATTTGGTCATGCTACCTCTTAAATTAGGTTTTCTTATCACCCATCTAACTTTCCTTCCATTCTCTTAGAAATGGATAACAAGGGAGGCAGGCTTCCTTTTTCCATCTCTTTCTCCCTCTCTTCCCTTCCTTTCACTTCCCTCCCCCTCCCATTGTTTCCCTTCCCCTCCTCTCTCTCCCTTTTTCTCCCTCCCTCCCTTCCTTTTCTTTCTCTCTCCCGTCTCTCTCCTTTCCTTCCCTCCTTCTCTCCTCCCTCCCTCCTTCCTTTTCTCTCTTTCCTTTTTGTCATTGGTTTAGAAAAGCAGAGGTAAGCATACCAGTTTCATAATATTGTGTGCCCAGTTGCTGGTAGAAATGCATTCTTGTAAAGCCTTTTTTTTCTTTTTTTTTCTTCATGGTCTTGCCTTGTAGCCCAGGCTAGTCTGGAATTTGCTGTGTAGCCCAGGCTGACCTTGATCTTGAGTTAATCCTCCTGCTGCCTTGACCTCCCAAGTGCTGTGATTACAAGTGTGTGCCACCATCCCTGGCTGTGCTCTTACAAGATAAAAAGTCTTTAAAAACTGTACAATTTTGAGAGTGGTATTTCCTTATTCTGCTGACTTAGGAAATTGATTTAATCACTTAGAATAATGTGAATGTTTTAACCATAAAGATTAGCAGCCTTTAAGAGAAATTCTATAAGTCATATTTCCTCAAACCTAAGAAGTTATCTGGGTGAATTTTCCTTTGCTGCTTAGAAGATTGTTGCACATTGAGTGAGCTACCTCACAGTTTCTGTCACTCAGGAATCTGGGTGTGGTTTAGCTGTGTCCTTAGAGTCTTTCCAGGCTGAAATGAAGGAGTCACCTGGGGCAGCTCTGTGTTCTGATGCTCAGGGTTTTTTTTCCAGGCTCGCTGGTTGCTGGTGGGATTCAGTTCCTTCTGGTTGTAGGTCGATGTCCTTGTCTTCTTGCTGTCAGTCAGGGACCACGCTGCGTCCCTTAGAGGCCCGTCCTGTGCCCTTGCTTTGTGTCCCTTTCAACAGTATAGAATTCATTAAAAGTTATGGTAACATGAACTACCCTGACCACATTTTTCTTTTTCTCTTTTCTTTTTGTGGTCCTTAGGAGTTGAACCTAGTGCCTCACACAGGTGCTTTGCTGCTGAGCTGCCCCTCAAGCCCATTCTTTACCTTTTACTTTGAGACAAAGTCTCGCTAAGTTGTGCAGGCTGCCTTTGCCTTGAACTCGCAATCCTCCTGTCTCTGTCTTCTGAGTTGCGGGGGTGACAGGCGTGTGCCACTGCACTGGGCTTGCCCTGACCACATCTGTATGTGCACCGGGCATGGGAGCTAGTTTGTAACTGCGGCAGGGTGAGTGGCAGTTGTCAGGCACCATTGCTTTTGTTGCTGTTCTCTACTTGGTTTCAGTGGGCGTTACTGAAATGTGTGTATAGTAAACTCGTCTATGCAGAGTGTGTGCTTTGATGAGTGTTGACAGCTGTACATACCCATGAAGACAGCACCCCAGGGAAGCCACTTCCACCCCTTCCAGTCAGTCCCTCCTTGCAGCCCTCTCACCCTCTGCTGATCACTCGCTCAGCTTTTTGTCACTAGGTCAGTAGGATTGTAGGCGTGTGCCACATGCTTGGCTAAACACTGTATTTGTAGATATATGTTTGAGTTTTGCCTCTTTCCGAATTTTTAGTTCTGTGCTATTGTAAAATTTTATCAAAAGTTACATTCAAACACTAGAAGTAGAATGCTGAGTGATGTTCTGTTAAAGATTGGAAATATCTAAATGGGACTGAGTTCTGGTAAATAAGAATTTAGAGCTGGATGCAGTGGTGCACGCCAGTACTAAATATGCACTGGCTTGCATATTTATAGTATTTTAAACAGTGACAAACGAGAAGGTGGACACAGGCTGTTTTTTGTGCTTTACTTAGATCCCTGCTTTCTTGGATAAGTATTTCTTTATTAGATGTTTTAGTGTGTGGGTAAACTGATTCTCCTTGAGGTTTTCTGGACACAGTTACTGGGGATTCTTGACCCCTGTTGGCTCTCCCAGGCATTTTGGGCTCACTCATCTTCTTCCGTCCATTTTCTACTTCCTGGATTTGTAGGGCCATCTTGTTATTGTTAGGTGCCATGTAGTTGGGTCCAACTCATAGTAACCCGCGTAGGGTTTACAATAGCTGATGGTTTTGGGATTGTTTTGAGAGTGGATTGCCACGTCTTTCTCCCATTTTTGCAGTGCTAGGTATCAAACCTGTGTCCTCAGATAGTGCAGAGCAGCACTCTACCAACTGAGCTAAACCCCAGCCCTTGTAGGGCCGTAAACAGGTAATTTGTAGGTAGAAAGTGTAAGTTGCTAGAACGTTTTATAGTGTTACTATCTCAGATTTCTCACTGGTCACAGATAATTGTCAAACTCTCATAGAGAATCTCAAAGTGTACTCATTTCCACGTTACCAACTCATACTCCAGTGTGAATTTTATACTCCAGTGAATATATACTCCAGTGTGAATTTTAGGAAACATGAAAGGTCTCCCTTCTAGTCACTTCCTATTGTTACTCTGTGTTGCCTGTGGCTGGGTGTGTGCAGTGTATCCAGTGCAGGAAGTGCTCTGAGAAGTCTTACTTCCTGTAGCATAAGAAAAAGGGAACCCAGGGAAGACACAAGTGAAGGCTCCCCAAAAGCTCACTTAACTGCTGCTTCAACAGCATTGTTCAGGAGTAGGGCCATGTAAGTCAGATATCTGAATGTTCTGGTAGCTATGTTTTAAAAAGTGACATGAATTTTAGTATAGTTTATTCAACATAGTATATCCCAATATTACCATTCTAACACGTAAACTATGAAAGTTTACTGAGATATTCAAATTTTAAATTTTAAGCCTAGATCTTTGAAGTCTTATATGTGTGCAGACGTGTGTGTGTGTGTGTGTGTGTGTGTGTGTGTGTGTGTGTGTGTGTATGTTGGTTAGAGTGCTGCTGTGTGCTCTCTGAGACCCTAGGTTTGATCTCCAGCACTGCAAAAGTGGGAGAAGAACCTGGTAGCCCACTCGTGACAACCAACCACTGAAAATCCTGTGCATAGCAGAGAAGCACTGATGTAGTGCTGGGCATGGCACAGGGTTGGGGAGCGTTTCGTTCAGTTGTACATAGGGTTGCTGTGAGTCGGATCTGACTTGATGGCACTTAACATCAACAACAACATATGTATGTGTGTGCACGCCCTTGTATAATTTTTTTTACTGAGGTTTGAACCCAAGGTCTTGTTCATACTTAGTAAGCATGCTGCCACTGAGCTGCACACTCAGCCCCCCTTTTTATTTATTTACTTATTTGGAGAAAGGATCTTACCAAGGTACGCAGGGTGCCTCTGGCCTCGAACCTTCCATCCTCCTGCCTCTGCCTTCAGAGTTGCTGGGATGTGAGGCATGAGCTACCGTGTCTGACAAAATCCTGTGCATATTTGATACTTACAGAATATCTCAGTTTGAGTGTAGTCATATTTCTTTTTTTAGGACAGGATCTTGCTATAGAGCTTAGGCTGGCCTCAAATTCGCTGTATACCCCACAAACTGCATACAAACTAGTAATCCTTCTGGCTCTCCCTTCCAAGTGCTAGGATTACAGGTGTGTGCCACCAACAGGCATAGTCACTTTGCATGTTAGTGGTTACCACATTGGATAGTGCAGAGATAGATAATGAACTGTTTTTTTTTTTTTTTTCTACTAGAGGCAATGAATTCCACAAGAAATTGGCTTTAACAAATATTTGACTCCTGTAGGTTAGGACGTTAGTGTCTCAGAAGATTTCTGTGTTTGTGATATAAAGGATTTTAACTTTAAGAAGGTAAATACATTTTAATAGATTTTCATTATACAAGTAATGTCATTGTTGAGGGCTGGGATTTAGCTCAATTGGTAGAGTGCTGCAGTGCAGTCTCTGAGGTCCTGAGTTCAATTCCCAGCACCGCAAAAATGGGAGAAGGGCCTGGCAATCCACTCCCAAGGCAATCCCAAGAACAGTCAGCCAATAAAAACCCTATGAGGGTGGCTGTGAGTCCCATACCTACTCGACGGCACCTAACAACAACAACAACAACATCATTGTTGAAGAGTGGGTAAAGTCTTCATGAGAGACCACAAATGGTTCTTACATCCTCAATCCAGAGATAACCAGGGGTAAACTTTTGTTGAATTTCCTCTTTGTAAATGTTTCATTTTAAATTGAAGAGAAAATAGATTACTTTTTTGTCGTAATGTTTCCTCTTCATATTCAGACATTTGGTATTGATAGTCCTTTTAACTCCTTGCTTTTTACATTTATGTATTCTTTTTCCCCCAGATTGTCAGAAGTTCCCTGGGGTGCAGTAATCCGAATGGTGCTCCCAGGATTGGGTTGACAGTAGTAACCTTGGTGGCATTCAGGTACTCATCACTAGAACAGCATAGTTTGTTTTCTAAATACCCTTTCTACCTGCAGTCTTTTATGTATCCCCTAGCTGTTTTTGTTATTGATAGGACTGACAAACTAGTAATCCTTCTGGCTCTCTGATCCTAGCACTTGGAAAATTCACCCCTTTGAAGTGTATAATTCTGACCTCCTGGGATAAAATATGATTGAAAAATTATCATCATGTTTAATATTGTAAGACTTTTTATTGTGGCAGTGGTGATTGATCCCAGGACCTTGTGCTAGGCAAGCGCTCTATCACTGGGCTACATCCCCATCTTTTTTTCAGACCTATGTTTTTGAGCCAGATCTCACTAAATTGTGCAGGTTGCCTCTGTCCTCGAACCTGTAATCCTCCTGCCTGAGCTTCCTGAGTTGCTGGGATTACAGGTGTGTGCTGTAGTGCCCAGCTGATATTGAAGGACTTTGTAAGGTTGTTGCTGCTGCTGTTGTTAGGTGCTGTTGAGTTGGGTCTGACTCATAGAGATCCTTATAGGGTTTTCAATGGCAGAGTGTTTTGGGATTGCTTCAGGAGTGTATTGCCATGTCCTTCTCCCATTTTTGTGCTACTGGGGATCAAACCGCAGGCCTCACAGAGCACAGAACAGCCTTCTAATACCTGAAGTAAGCCCCCGCCCTTTTAAGGTTAGTATTTTTTTTTTAATTGATGGAATTCCGAGAGTACAATCGTGAAAGTTGCATTTCCCTCCCATCACTGTCTTTTTAGTTTTTCCTAATTGCCCCATAAGGTCAAGAGTGCATCAATCTCATTGTTTTCCCAGTTTGTTTTTTGTTAAGGAAAGTCCAGTCTGCTCTTAACGGCCATATTTGTTTGACCTAACGACTGGAGGACCCTGTAACACTCCTTCACACTTTTCCCCCTCCCATTCTTCTACTTGCTATAATAACAAGGAGAGGTAGAAAATGTTATCGTTTAGAAACGTGAAAAAGTGTGATAATACCTAGGATTTTTTAACGTGGGGGAGAAGTTACTCTTAACTGCTGCTGAGAGTAAATTTATGCAGCCTTTTTGGAATGCACTTTGATGGTATCTGTCAAAATAAAGCTCATATGCGTTTGAATCAGCAGTTAAACTTCCAGGAATTTAGTGATGCAGATATATTTATATAACTTCACTTGAGTGTTGAATCCTTCAGGGATGAAAGTTCTGTTGTAAGTAGAATTCAGCAGTAAAGCTTTATCCTCTTTATAACTTAGTGTTTATTGACAAGAGTGCCGTTAAACTCTTATCAAATTCTTTACAAACATGGTGAGATATGTCATAATTTAAGTACCAGATATTTTTGTAAGTATAAATAATGCGATGAACATCTTTTTGTGTTATGCTATCATCATGAATGTTGAGAATGTTTCTGTTTTTTCTTTTTCTTTTTCTTTTTTTTCTTTTTTGCAGTGCTTGGTCAGTTGAACCCAGGGCCTTCAACATACTTTGCAGGTGCTTTACCACTGAGTTGCACCCCTAGACCCCTTTTTACCTTTTTCTCTTGAGACAGGGTCTCACTAAGTTATGCGTGCTTCCTCTGGTCTCATACGTGCTATCCTCTTGCCTTCCTAGTTGCCTCCGTAGTCGCTGGGATAACAAACACATGTTACTGTGCCCTGCCTGAGAATGTTTCTTAATGGTGTATTTAAGGAAAGCCTGCTTTACCTTTGTCCCCCGCACCCACACACTTTAAGGAGCACAAGAGAACTGGGTTTAAATCACAGCTCAATTGCCTAAATGGGTATGTGACTTTTAATAAATGCTTGAGCCTTCCTGACCAGGAGATTCTACAGATCTGGGCCTCTGGCTGTTTTATAGCAATAACAAATGGACTTTCCTTTGCTGACCATTCACATTCTTCACCATCCTGTGGGGTAGGTATCAGTAAGGGTGCAACTGGTATGAGATAAGACAACTCTGTGACAGTCCTAGCTTTCCTGCTCCCCCACCCAGTGTGATGATGTTGTGTCACAATTGTGCATAATTACGGATTCACAAAGCAATTTCCTGCACTTGATAAAGGGGGAGTACTGCTCCCAGTTATTATAAAAATTTTGCTAGGAATTAGATTATTTGTGATTTTTGTTGGCTTTTTATCTTTCCAGCCTTTTCTCAGGAAGCAATGATAGTTTTAAATCTGTTAAGCTCAGTATCTACTCTAAAACATGTCACTTTGTTTATTGTCACAATGAAAGTCTGAGTCAACAAGAAGTTTCATTATAGATACCAGTAATTTAATCCCATAAAAATCAACCGACTATGATTTACCAGCTTCGTTTTGTTTATTTATTTGTTCATTTAATGATGCTGGGGATTGAACCCCCAGGGCCTTGTGCATAGTAGGCAAGTACTCCTCCATGGAGCTACATCCCAGCCCACTTTGTTTTATTTAATTGGTGGTTTTACTTAAGACTCAGGGAAAAAACAAATGGCAAAAGTAGTACAAAGTAATTTCCATATTTCCATCCCCTGACTGCCTGAATGTTGACGTCTTATACATTGACCATACAGTTCTCAAAACTAGAAAATTAACATTGACGAATGCTGTCATCTCATCTCTAGACTGTACTGAGATTTCTCCAGTTGTTTCACTAAAGTCCTTATAATGGTCCCAGGTCCATTATAAAATCATTCACGTGTTGCATTTTAGTTACCATGTGTCCTTAATTTTCTTCATTCTGAAATGTCTTTACCTTTTATGACTTAATATTTTTGAAGAGTACTGGTCAATAATTTTGTGTGATATTCCTCAGTTTTGGTTTCTATGATGTTTCCCGTGGTTTAATTCATAGTGAACATGCTAGCTAGGAGCACTACAGAAATGTTATTCATGAATCTTCTTGGGAGGGACGTGATACTGACTTGTCCAGCTCCTGGTGGTAATTATTTTATTTTTTTTCATCTGGTTAAGTTGATGTGAGTTTGGTTTGTCCACTGTAGTTGCTCTTTAATTTTGTAATTAATAAGTATCTTATGGGTAGGTACTTTGTGGCCAAGCAGATTATTTTATTTTTTTAATCATGCCTTTATTCTCTAATTTTGTTGATTTTTATCTCTTACTGTCATTTCTTTTGGTGCTCTGGTTATCCCAGATGTGGTCCTTGGGAGCCTCTTCAAGGAGATACTTTGTCCTTTTGCCATGCCTCCATCATATTTTGAGGACTGAGTTTAAAGTGGCACAGGATGTTCCAGGCTCATCTTATGCTCTCTCCCCCCTAGCCCTTTCACTAAGGGATACTGGTTCATTTTATTGAAGATTGGAACTCTTCCTTCTCCTCTCACATACCTCCCTTAAACATCTTGTAAAAATGTTTCTTAAAATCACTTTGGATGACATGGACATATTACCTGGCTTTACAGAAATTAGTTTACATCTAATAATTCTCTTTGTGGTGGACTCTAGTTCCCAGCAGATTGATTTTTTTTTTAATCAGTTAATCCTCGAGGATTTTTAAAGAAGCTAACATTATGTCAAACATGTTATTTCACTGGGACATGATTGATATTTCTCTTTGGTTTCATTGAGTATTTGATAATAGCAATTTAAATAGCTTTTCTAGGAGTTTCATTCCAATGTTATGTGGTATAGAAATGTTTAGACCTTTTTATTTAATGTAGTGGTCTCAATTTTTTCTTAAGAAAAATCTTGACTGTGTCTTAGATTCTGCCAGTTTACTTCCATGTAGAAGATGGGTTGGCTGTGTATCCAGAACATAGTTTTGGTTAGGCTTTACCGTGTCTGCAAAAGATTTCAGTCTTTTGTGCTCATTCAGTGTGCTTGTGGTTAATATACATTATGCCTTAGATCCCTGTCATAGACTCTACCTTCAAATTTGCAGTATCTAGAGAATGTAGTGTGGCTCAGGGCTGTATATTTTTACCATATTTCTTCAGTTTATATGCTGAGCAAATAATCCAAGAAGCTAGACTATATGAGGAAGAATGCAGCCTCAGGATTGGAGGAAGCCTCATTAACAACCTGTGTTATGCAGATGACACCACTCTGCTTGCTGAAAGTGAAGAGGATTTAAAACATTTACTGATGATCAAAGACCATAGCCTTCAATATGGGTTGTGACTAAACACCAATAAAACAAAAATCCTTATGACTGGGTCAGTATGCAACTTCACAATAAATGGAGAAAAGATTGAGATTGTCCAAGATTTTGCTTTGCTTGGCTCTGTAATCAACACTTGTGGAAGCAGTAGTCAAGAAATCAAAAGACGTATTGCTCTAGGAAAAGCTGTGGCAAAAGATCTCTTTAGAGTATTGGAAAGTAGAGATGTCACATTGAAGATAAAGGTGCGTCTGACTCATGCCATGGTATTTTCAGTGGCATCATATGGTTGTGAAAGCTGGACATTGAACAAGGGAGACAGGAAAAGAATTGATGCTTTTGAATTACGGTGATGACTATTAATTATACCATGGACTGCCAAAAGAACCAACAGATCTGTCCTAGAAGAAGTGCAATCAGAGTGCTCCTTAGAAAGCAAGAATGGTCAGAATGTGTCTTACATATCTTGGACATGTAGTCAGGAGAGATCAATCCCTGGAGAAAGACATCATGTTTGGGAGAGTGGCAGGTCAATGAAAAAAAGCAAAACCCTCCATCAGATGGATTGACACGGTGTCTACAACAATGGGCTTAAACATATAAGATCGTGTGCCTCGCACAGAATTGGGAAGTGTTTTGATCTGTTGTACATAAGGTCGCTATGAGTTGGACTCGACTTGATGGCATCTAACAACAACAACAAGAGTGCTGAAAAGGATAAAAATCAGAATAATTGATAAGCCATCAGTTCCTATTTGAGCTTTTAACTAAGAAAAGCATCAGAACCCCGTGTTCTGTTATTTTGAATTCACAGAATCCATTTATTCTGTCCATTAATTTATCTTGATTTTATCTGTAAAATATTTTTTTGAATGGTTCTCAAAGTGTGGTCCCTGCTGTGTTAGGTTTTGTGTGGTGGCTGTTACCAAAATACCTGTCAGAACCACTTTTAGGCGGGAAGGATTAATTTTTGGCTCATACGTCAAAGGATCTCAGTCCATAGTAGGGGGAGGCATGGCGGAGCAGCAGCAGAGCATATTGGTGGAGGACCCTCACATCCTGTCAGACAGGAAGCAGAGAGCACGCTGGCACTAGGTCAGGGATCAAATGCAAATGCTTCTCCTGCCCCCAGCCTACTTCCTCCAGCGAGGTCCCTCCTCCTAAAGATTCCATAGCCTTCTGAAACAGCTCCATCACCAGGGGACCTAGCATTCAACCCGAGCCTTGAGGGCCATTTTATACTCATTCCACAGCATCACCACAAGAAGCATCAGCTTCACTTTGGGGATGGTTAAAAGTTCAGTTTTCTCAGGACCCACCCAGATACCTTGCTCCATTTAACCAGCCTTCCGGGTGATCTGGATGCAAGTTAAAATCGGAGAAGGACTGATGCACATGTTTCCTATACATTTTTACAGGTTGTGGAGGTGGGGAATAAAAGTGCCAATTTACTCACCTCTTGTGCAGCTTGCTTACTTTACCTCGCTTTTAGGCATATTGAGTGAAATATTTTGAAGAAATATGTTCAAATGAAGGTAGGGAGGATTTTTACCCACTTCTGCAATCTGAAATAGATCAAACATGCAATCAGGATGCACAGATAATTACTGGTAATGGGAATGCAAAAGTTGGAAACAAGGCTCAGTGGTTGGAAAATTTCGCCTTTGTGGCAGAAACATTCCTGGACATCGCCTGATAGAATTTTGTTAGACCAACAACCTTTACATTGCAAATACATTTTTTCACCAACATGAACAGCAACTACACACATGGGATTCACTGGATGGAACATATAGGAACCAGATTGACTACATTTGTGGAAAGAGATGATGGAAAAACTCAGTATCAAAAGTCAGAACAAGATCGGGTGCTGATTGTGGATCAGACCATCCACTGCTCACAGGCACGTTCAAACTGAAACTGAAGAAAACTAGAACAAATATATGAGAGCCAAGGTATGACCTTGAGTATATCCCACCTCAGTTCACAGACCACCTCAAGAACAGATTTGATGTGGTAGACAGTAATGATCGAAGCCACATGAGTTGTGGCATGACATCAAAAATGTCATTTGTGAAGAAAGCAAATGGTTGTTAAAAAGATGGGAAAAAGGAAAAGACCAAATTGCATGTCAAAAGAGACCCTGAAATTTGCCCTTGAACATCAAGCATCTACAGTAAATCAAAGACAGGATGAAGTTGAAGAACTAAGCAGATTTCAAGGTGCAGCTCGAGAAACAAACTCAAATATTATGATGACATGCCCAAAGAGCTGGAGATAGAAAACCGAAAGAGAAGAACACCCTCTTGTTTTGCTCAAGGTGAAGGAACTGAAGACAAACTTCAACCCTCAAATTTCAGTAGCGAAGGATTCTGTGGGGGAAATATTAGACGGCATAGGAAGCGTCAAAACAAAGATAGAGAGAATGCACAGAGTCATTATACCAAAAACGGTTGGTGGATGACCATTTCATGAGGTTGCACATGATCAGGAACCAATGGTACTGAAGGACAGAGTTGAGGCTGCCTTGAAGGAATTAGTGAAACACAGGCTCCAGGAATTGATGGAATGCCAGTTGAGATGTTTCAACAAACAGATGCTCACTGGTTTGTCAGGAGTTTTGGCAAACAGCTACCTGGCCAACTGATTAGAAGAGATCCATATTTGTGCCTATTCCCAAGAAAGGGGAGCCAACCAAATGTGGAAATTATTGAAGGATATCATGAATATCACAGGCAAGTAAAATTTTTCTAAAGATTATTCAGAAGCAACTGCAGCAGTGTATAGATAGGGAACTGCCAGAAAATCAAGTCGGATTCAGAAGAGTGTGTGGAACCAGGTACATCATTCCTGATGTATGATGGATATTACCTGAAAGCAGAGAATACCAGAAAGAAGTCTACTTTGTTTTATTGATTATGCAAAGGCAATTTGACTGTGTGGATCCCAATAAATTATGGGTAACATTGTGAAGAATGGGAATACCAGAGCACTTAATTGTACTCATGAGGAATCTGTACATGGACCAGGAGGCAGTTGTTAGAACAGAACATGGAAACACTGCCTGTTTTAAAGTCGAGAAAGAGACCCTGAAATTTGCATTCACTGTACGTCTTCATTCTCTATGCTGAGTAAATAATCTGAGAAGCTGGACTTTATGAAGGAGAACATGACATCAAGATTGGAGGAGGACTCATTAACAACCTGCATTATGCAGATGACACAACTCTGTTTGCTGAAAGTGAAGAGGATTTGAAACATTTACTGATGAAGATAAAAAAACACAACCTTCAGTATGGATTGTGCCTCAACATCAGCAAAATAAAAATCCTTACAAGTGGGTCGGTAAGCAACTTCATGATAAATGGAGAAAAGATTGAGATTGTCCAAGTATGGATTGTACCTGAACATCAAGGAAACAAAAATCCTTACAATTGATTCACTACGCAACCTCATGAATAACGTAGAAAAGATTGAGCTTTCCCAAGATTTTGCTTTACTTGTTTATACATTCAGCACCCACAGAAGCAGCAGTCAGGAAATCAAAAGACACATTGCACTGGGAAAAGGTGTTGCAAAAGACCTCTTTAAAGTGTTGAAAAGTAAAGATGTCACGTTGAAGACAAAGATGCACCTGATATTTTCAGTCTCATTGTATGGTTGTGAAAGCTGGATGTTGAGTAAGGGAGACAGGAGAAGAATTGATGCTTTTGAATTATGGTACTGGTGATGAATATTGAATATAGCATGGACTATTGGAAGAACCAGAGATCAGTCCTAGAGGAAGTGCAACCAGAATGTTCATTGCATACATCCTAGACTGTGTTTGACGTATTTTGGACATGTTGTCAGGAGGGACCAATCCCTGGAGAAGGACATATTTGGGAGAGTGGCAGCTCAGTGAAAAAATGGAAGATCGTCAATTAGATGGATTGACATTTTCGCTGCAACAATGGGCTTAAACATAGAAAATATCATGTGCATGGCCCTGAGTTGGGGAGTGTTTCGTTCTTTTGTACATAATGTCAGTATGAGTTGGACTTGAGTTGACAGTACTTATCTGCAACAACATGTTTGCAACTTAAGTGCTTTAAAAATTTTACCCCGTTTTGTGCATTTATTGTTTTTTGATTGACATTGCAGTTTAATGAGTGTTATTTGAGCATGAATTTGAAAAAAGTTGACGTTATCACATCAAGTCTTTAAAACAATTTCTTGTGGACATGTTATTTTGTATTTAGTAATTTGTAAGAGAGCTTTACAAAATACGGGAGGAAAGAAGTGAAATAAAAATAGTAACAAGGTTCTCATACATGCTACAACATAGTTGAACCCTGAAAGCATTCTAAATGAGTCAGACACAAAACAAAATACTATATAACTTCACCTGTGTGAATATGCAGATAAATGCATAGATAGAAAAGTAGATTAGAAATTACCAAAGGCTAGACAAAGAAAAGAATGACAAATTGAGCGTTACTGTGTATAGTTTCTGTTTGGGATGATGGGAAAGGGTAGAAGTAGTGGTGATGATTGCACAACACTGTGCATGTAATTGACGCTGACTACACACTTAAAGTGATTTAAATGGAATTTTAAAATTCCATGATAAAAGACAACATGAAAAATGCTGCATTTACAGGATGTAACTATGAAAATCTGATAATCTGATAAAGAATCCCACTATATTGTATGCAATTTTAAAAAATCACAGTATACCGTATGTCTAGTTACTGATACATACTAATCAAGTAATAATTTTTCAAATTTTGAATGTTGATTTTTGATATTATAAGAAATATCTTACACACGATGGGCAGTTCTTCGACCTTGAAGTTTTTTCACTTTTTGTGAAAGATCTTTTTTAATTCTCATAATTTTATAATGAAACTTTTATAATTAAAAAACTTTTTAATCATCTCTGTCTAAATGTAATTTTCTTTCCCTCCTTCCTCCCTTCTTCCCTTGCTCCCCCCCTCTTTTTCTTCCTTTCCCTCTGTCCTCCTCTATAGCCAACTAGAGTTATAAGTTTAGATCTGCTAAAAATCACTTAAAAATATCTGACATTTATTTCTAATGAGATAATGAATTTTGTTGCTTTCCTTATGATTATAGCTTGTACACTTCTTACACAATTTACTATGTTTATGTTGAAATGTTCCTTAATCTTGACAACTTTATTATTTAAAAATTTTCTTTTTATGCAAGAAACAGCATTTAATTTTGCTCTGCCACAATTAATTGTAATTGTCATTCATTGTAAAATTTGTTACATATCACTCCAGTCCCTTTGTGTTTATTGTTCTGATAATAGTACTATTGCATCCACACCTGGTTCTTTGAGTATAATGCCTTCTTTTTAGTTTTTAAAATTATAAAAAAAGTCTTTTTTTATTACTTCGTTTTAAAGTAGGAAGCTTTTAATTATATAAAAATACATTGAAATAAGAATTAAAAAGCATTTCAATTTAGTTATGAATTGTGATTTACATAGTCATCATTGTAGCTTATGTCATTTGTAAAACAGTCTTCTAGTAAATGCATTACACTGTAATATTAATGAATTGAAAAAAATTAATCCCAAGGTGGCACACATCTGTCATCCCAGTGACTCAAGGTGGAGGCAGGAGAATCGCAAGTTTAAGACCAGAAGCAGCCTGTGTAATTTAGTGAGACTGTGTTTCAAAATAAAAAGTGGACTGGGGATGCAGCTCAGTGGTAGAGCATTGCGAAGCATGTGTGAGGCCCTGGATTCAATACCCCAGTACTGCAGGAAAAAAACAGAGAAAATTTCATCCCAACTGAATCAGTTAATGGTTATTGACAATATCAGTATGATTTTTATGTAATTTTGATAAGGCTAATGTCACCTGAGCAGTTTTAAGAGAACTTCTGAGTCAACAGTCCTGGAAAAAGAAGTGCTTAGAGCTACTTGCATTTTCTTTGTGGCATGTTTTGTAGTCCTGAAGAATTAAAAGAACAAAACATTCAAACATTGTGCATGGATGAAAAGAAAGACAGTAACCAAAAATGCCTTTGTATGTATACATTCTGTTTGAAATCATGCTTACCTCGGTGTTACTTGACTATTTGGACAGTGGAAAAAATTTCAATATTCTAAAAACAGTTTTGTTATTTGGGTGATAAAACAACTGCAAACAAAAAAAGGAAAAAAGGAAATAAACAGCCAGGAGTAATCTCTCATTCTGTGACTCACAAATGAAAAATAATGTCTTAAGTGTATACGCATAGAGTTCTCACCAAGTTTACAATAACTCTTTAGAATATCAAATTCACTTGCAGTTAACGTGGATTATGGGTATATTGTTAAGAGATCTCCAATATTTAATATTCTTTTTTTGGATTTATATACTTCTTTAAAAATTAAGTGTAGCTCACTTCTGTGATTTTGTTTTGAAGCTAGAAGTGGGTATATCTCAACTAGTTACACCACCAGCCATTTTTCTTCTGTTACCTTCCTGTTTGTTATCTTTTGAGCAAGCCAAGGAGTAAGCTCTCCATGGTTCTGATTTCCACAGAAATAGATGAATGGTATTACTGTGTTTATTCCATTCTTAATCATGATCTGTCAGTACATGCAGATAGATGTCTAAAGAATTGTTTTCAAAATCAGGAGAGTACGTTCATGAATAAAGAAGGAAGGGAACCTTCTTGAGAGAATTAGTCACTTTCTGTTGAGAGAACTTGTTCATTAGTTTGTTTCCAAAATGCAGTTCTCTTGGCGGTAGTCACTGGAGGTGGTCCTTGAAGGAAGGATTCTGTGATTAAATTGAAGGAGTGCTATATATTGAGGAACATCTTGTAATATGTTCTCAGACCTCTTACAAGAAAGGAATTAAGTCTTGATTATCCTCTATTAAACTTGTTGTTGTTGTTGTTAGGTGCCGTCGAGTCGGTATCCGACTCATAGTAACCCTCTGTTCAACAGGGGAAACACTATTGTCAGTGTTTCTCTGCTGTTCATAGGGTTTTCAATGGCAGATTGATTTTTGGGAGGGAGTTGCCAGGTCCTTCTCCCAAGCCTACAGCTTCTGGTGTTCCCAGGCGGTCTCCCATCCAAGTACTAACCAGGCCCAACCCTGCTTAGCTTCTGAGATCTGATAGGATCGGATACCACAGGGCTATGGCTACAGGCTGTATTAAACTAGGACAATAAAATTCTGTTTTCCTTCATACTTGTCTATCCTATGAGAAATGCTGCCCTCTAGAGGTATAAATTTAATTATTCTTAAATTTGAGTACGGTAGTGCTGTCTACTCTTAGGGTAGAAGCTGTAATGATTCTAATTGCATAGTAACAAATAAACCAAATAGAAAAAATTATAGTATCTAATTTTAATTTGAGGGTATAGAATAGTGTGTGGACTTTTAAAATGGGATGTATTCCATTTATTGCTGTTAATTATTTTTTTGAATAAATTTCTTTATATGGAGAATTATGGGCACAATACTTCAAGTCTCCATACTCCATAAATATCTTTTCCTGGCAGAAGTCATCCTTCCTTCCTTCTTAAAGACCTATACCAGCGTTGGTTAAGATAGTTACCAGTTTCTTCATGCCCTTTTCCACACTCCTCACTGTTTCCAGACTTGTAATTGGAGCTAGATTATGTCATGCTATCTTGGTATAGTCAAATTGGGAAATGAAATATGTGTAAGTATCTTTTTAAAAAAAAGATTTTTGCTAACATTGCAAAGACTTCAGGGATATGTGTAGAAATTGGTTCTACCAATGAGTAAGATAGGAAGTAGAGAGGGGAAGGTGGGAAGGAGGGAGGGAGGGAAATACAGAGAGAGACAGACTGTCAGACAGACGTGCTCTTGCTTTTGGCTGAATGCAGTTACCAAAGGTTCTGGATTCAGAGTTCTAGCTCAAGTGATTCTAATTATTTGCTCCTTTGATTTCATACTAAATGAAGTTGAATGCCTAAAAACTCATGGTACAATTTAGAGAAGTCAACTGATTAAGAGAAATAGGATTGATGGAGTAGATTTATCATTCTGGCCATTGACCCACCTTTCCTATTCCCTCTGCAGTATTCTCTACCAGGCGGTCCAGAACACACTTTATTTATCAATATGATTAGAAATACTTTTCAAGGGCAGTCCCTGCATATACGAGAAGCAATATATGATTGCTATTTCTGGAAGAAGATATTTCCATTGAAATTGTGTCTGTCTGTCTGTCTGTGTCTCCCCCCCTCCCCCGTCTCAATTTCTAGACGGGAAGGTTGGATTCTGTGGTGGCTGTATCTTCCATAGGCAAGATGGGCATCATTTCCATAAGGTAGCCTGACAGGCAGGATGACCAGAGGTGCTCTGCCCCGTTCGATCTCTTGTCTCTGGCTAGAAGGTGGTGGGAATCCCTAGATGGAAAGCAGAAGGGCAGTCCATGAAGGTACTACCTAATCTGTATAAGTAAGAAATTTAGGTACCACAACTGAGGGCTTAACTAACTATCATAAGAATGAGTTACAGTCCTTTACACAGTTTGTAGACCCGAGTCAGATCTGTAGAATTGGTTAAGTTCTTTATATGCTTGGTGGTGGTGGTGTTCGGTGCTGTCAAGTCGGTATCTTACTCATAGCGACCCTTATAGGGTTTTTAATGGCTGAATGCTTCGGGATTGCCTTGGAAGTGGATTGCCAGGCCCTTCTCCCATTTTTGTGGTGCTGGGAATTGAACTCGGGGCCTCAGAGACTGTAGCGCAGCGCTCTACCCACTGAGCTAAATCCCAACCCCTTTATATGCTTATGCATTCAAAATACCGCTCATGCTTTTTTCACTCCTAACCCTCTTTGCCCTTCAGCCTTTAAGGTTATAGGTGAAAAGAAAAGAAAAGAAAAGAAGAAAACACCCAAAATAGGAAGTGGGCACTACTTGTAGATCCTGATATTGGAACCGTGTACGTTAACGGATGAGGCTCTGATTTTTATTTTCCTGTGAGGAACAGATAGGTTTTTGTTTGTACAAATCTTAGTTATAATCTCTCATGCTTGAGAATCTTGTTTAGAGTGTGAAGTTCAGAATAAATGTGTATGTGTGATACCCAAGACTTGGTTTGCATTTTTGGTTGCCTAATTCAAATAACCTCTTGGTGTCAAGGAAATTTGCATGTTAAGGATTCTATACAAGGTAGAACACAGTTTTCTAGCATCCCTTGCAGCTAAGACACAGGCATATGACCTGAGCTTTACAAATTCGATGCATCTGTGTAAGATATAAATTCAGAGGAGAAATGCAAGGTAACAGCTCTTGCTTGGAATTCCTTCTCAATGTGGACCTGGGATGGTGGGATGTTGAACTTTTTCAAGGTAGCAGAGGCAAGGGTACAAGTGAGCTTTGTTGTCCCAGGTCAGCTTTCATGGTACTGGAGGTCCAATGTGGGAGGTGTTTGGTGGACTTAGGTATTTTTCTTGGCTGCATACCCACAAGCTGATTCTTTAGCGCTAGGAGAATTCTTTGAATCATCTGATATATTTTAATTCCTGTTCTGCAAGTTAGAACCTGATTGATCTACTAATTTTAGTTTTTCGTTGTCAAAGTATTTTATTCTCTAAGATTTAAAAATTGTTAAGTACTTAATAGTCATTTTTTCCTTTCCAAAGGGCTGTATTTCTTGCCACCAGTTTTTCTTACTCAGAACTCTAGCCTCCTACCCTTTGAATTGTTTGAACTGGGTCTCGTCCTTCACTCCTTAGCTTGAGTTCACTGCGGTTCTGAAACATCTCTTATCCTATCCCAGCAGCCTGGTGGATTCTTTCTTCCTTTGACTTCCAGTAGCACTTGTTTACCTGTTACGTGCTAGGTTTTTTCTTCCTTTCTGTTTGCATCTTAGCTGTCACATCAAATGATAAGCTCCTTCTGAGCTGCTAACATACCTCTTTCTGTCCCCTTGCCCTGTCCTGCAGAATGCATCACACCTGTTAGGTGCATGGTTCAGCTGAGAATCACAGTGTGATGCCAGGCTGAGTGAGCCGAGATACTAAAGGGGTTACATTTGCTTTATCTTGTTCCCACTGAGACAAGCAGTCTGGCGATAAGGCCCACTTTCCTTCTTGCTTAAGGAGCCTGAGACTCTTCGATAGTTCTGATCAGTTGGTTGCTATACCTTCTGAATTGCTATCTTCATATTGTTTTATAATTTATGCCTTGACAAAGGCTTCTGTGTCTCTCCTACTCCTTAGTTCCTTCCATTGCACCCTCTGGAATTGATGTTCATCATCAGCAAGCTTACTGTTATAAGTACCATATATTCTCAAGTCTAATCTGCACCCTTTCGGCAACTTTGTTAGGTTATATTAGGTGCTGTCGAGTTGGTATCCTACTCATAGCGACCCTACGTACAACAGGGGAAACACTATTGTCAGTCCTTCTCTGATATTCATAGGGTTTTCATGGCGGATTGTTTTTTGGGAGTGGGTTGCCGAGTCCTTCTCCCTTCAGCAGCTTTGTTGTTGTTAGGTGCCGTCGAGTCGTGTCCGACTCATAGCAACCCTCATAGGGTTTTCAATGGTCAATTGTTTCAGGATTGCCTTGGGAGTGGGTTGCCACATCCTTTTCCCATTTTTGCGGTGCTGGGAATCAAATTTGGGACCTCAGAGACTGCAGAGCAGCGCTCTACCAACTGAGCTAAATCCTAGCCCCTTCAGCAGCTTTAGAAGGTGCCAAATCAGATGTGGATTAGATCACAGTATCTTTTAACATTGTGTAAAATAATGAAATAATTCAAACATAAAAAGTATAGAAGATAATCTAACAGGTACCTTTTGTACCTAACTTGGAGGTCAATCAGGTATTAACTTTTCCTCATTTACTTCTCTTCCTCCTCCTCCTCTTCCTCCTTCTCCTTTTCCTTCTGCACAGGTCTTGGTGTATAGCTCCTGGAACTTGTAATCCTCCTGCCTCAGCCTCCTGAGTGCTGGGAGCTTTCTTTTAAAATTCTTCCTTTCTCATACTTTTCTGTTTCCTTCAGAGACACCCAGTATCCTAAAGTCCTTGTGGTCATTCTGGTTTTTTGTGTACATTTATGTACAAAAGATGACCCAGAAGTCCATTTTTATTACACATTGTTTTGTAGATGTATCCATATTGACACATGTAAATTTAGTTCATTTCTTATAACTGCTGTTTACTTTTTCATGTTTCACACTGAGAAATAATTAGGTTCTATGCTTGGCAAATAATGTTGTAATTCTTGTGGGTAGGTCCATAGTCAATGTGTAATCTTATCTAGGATAGATACCTGAAGGTAGAATTGCAGGGTCGCAGGGTCTAGGTGCCAATTCATCTTTATCAGGTATTGCTTAGTCAAAACTGGAGGTGCTACTTGGTATCACCAGCATGTTTCCCTGCATTCTGATCAGCATTTAATTTTATCTAGCCATTAATTTTTCCTGTCTGAAAGATGAGAAATAGAATATCATAGGTTTTTATTTTCTCATTACTTTGATTTCTAATGAAGTTGAAAATCTTTACATGGCTTTTGGTCACCCTCATTTCTAGTCTGCATCTTTTCTTTGCTTTGCTATTTTGTTTTCTGTTTTATTTTGGCTTTTGTATCAATTTATGGCAATTCTTTTTATAATGTGGGTACTAGTGTTTTTTGAAGTATGCATTTTAAATACTTTTTCTGGTCAGGGTATTGGTTTTTAACTTTGCGTAAAGCTTTAGATTTGTTGCATGGAGCGCAGTGGTTAATCTTGATTGTCAGTTTGATTGAATTCAGAGATGTCTAGGAGATTAGTAAAGCATACCTCTGGGTGTATCTGTGAGGGAGTTTCCAGAGAGTGGGGCCAGACCTAACCTGAATGGGGGCTGTATCAACCAATAGGCTGGGGGTCTGTATGGAATAAAAGGGGAGAATGAAGGCAGGGTGGTTGTGCACACCTGTAATCCTAGCACTTGGGAGGTAGAGGCAGGGGGATCACGAGTTCAAGGCCAATCAGGGTTATGTAGCAAGACGTTGTCTCAGAAAAACCAAGAGCAGGCAATGTAGCTCAGTGGTAGGGTTCTTGTCTAGCATGTACACATGTTCAACCCCCAAGTACTTGGGGGGGGCGGGGTAAAACAGAAAAAGGGTTTTGATACATTGTTTCTGAATAAAGTGTTTGTAGAAAGACTTTCCAGGTCCTCTAATATGATACATTGTTGGGACTGGAAGTATTGTTTGTATTTTATAAATCATTCTAAATCAGATTTCACTCTATTTGGAGACCTTTGTATCAAGAACCCTCTCATTCTGGTTTTTATGTCTTACAGTTTTCTGTAACGTTGTGGTTTAAGAGCGTGACCTTGGGTAAAATTCTGAACTGAGTTTTTTTTTCTTCATCCATGGTAGTACCATTATCATTTCCTACTTCATAGATTATTCTAAGTCCTGGGTCCTGGGTTTGACCCTCAGTACTGGAGGAAAAGAGAAATGGGTGGGGGGGAGGAAGAATTCCAGCCAGCACAGGCATGTTCTTCCCTGGTGTCCTGGCTGCCACGCCCACCTCACCACGAGGGACTGAAACTTGGAGCCAATAAGCCCTCCTTTAAAATCATTTCCCTCAGGTGTTCATTACAGTGGCCAAGAGTCTGACTAGCACAATGAGGTGGTTTGTAGTCTATTCAGTACCGTAGTCTTACTTGATTCTCTACTTTCATGTCATTACCATACTATTAATTGCAACGGTTTTGATATATCCTGGTAGTGAAGTGAATATTTCTCTTTGTGAAACTTTTAGGTCAGCTTGTCAAGTTTCCCTCCTCTCCCAAAGAAGATTGAACAAAAAGCCCATTCCAGCTCAGGTTGAGATTGTGCGTGGAATCTCACTGAATTTACAGTATACCGAGGGGAGTTATTGACCTATCTAGGATCCCTTTACTAAAATTGCAGCTATCTCTGGATGTGTGTGTTAATATGTGGGAGGAAGGGAGAATGCATTTTCAAGGCCAAAAGTCTTATTTCCAGTCCCTACATGAGTCAAAGGCTAAATATATAGGTCCCAGCTAGCATTTCATTGTAGGACAGAAGCATCACTAGTTTGCAGTCTTACTAGCATTGCTGGCACTTAAAGATTTCTCTTTCCTAGTAGCTAAAAATTCATTTAAAAGAATGGTTCTTTGCCGGGTACACTGGTACGTGTCTGCAATCTAGTTGCTTGGGATGCCCAGGTAGGAGGACCACAGGTTTGAGGCCAGAGAGAGCCTACACTACTTAACAAGACCCTGTCTCAAAATAAGAAATAAAAAAGTGGGTTGCAGGTGTAGAGCACTGGCCTCCTGTGTGTGAGGCCCTGGCTTCAACCCCTAGGTACTGCGGGGGGTGGGGGGGTGGGGGGGGAATAAAACAGAAAAAGGGTTTTGATACATTGTTTCTGAATAAAGTGTTTGTGGAAAGACTTTCCAGGTCCTCTAATATGATACATTGTTGGGACTGGAAGTATTGTCTGTATTTTATAAATCATTCTAAATCAGATTTCACTCTATTTGGAGACCTTTGTATCAAGAACCCCCTCTCATTCTGGTTTTTGATGTCTTACAGTTTTCTATAATGTTGTGGTTTAAGAGCGTGACCTTGGGTAAAATTCTGAACTGAGTTCTTTTTTTTTTCTTCGTCCATGGTAGTACCATTATCATTTCCTACTTCATAGATTATTCTAAGAAATCAGAATACATACAAAGCATTCAGAACAGTTTTTGTTATTGGTCTCAACCTCTTGTTAGCTGTTCTCTACTGCCTTTTTAGTAGATTCTCCGTGATTTTGGTAAGACAGTGGTACATTGGTCATAATCTCGTTTCACATGCCAGCCATGTTCTGTAGTAATTCTCACTGATTTCAGCCTGTATATGAGTGACTCACTAACATCCTGTGTCTTACTTCCCTGTTCTCAAATCTAGTGATTTTTTCCCCTTCAGCCTACCCTACCAATTCTTATGAGAATTACACTCTTAATCACTTGTACTTAGTAGGTCATTCACGCAAACTCCTCGTGTCTTTCATAGATGCTGGATCAGCTATTTTACCAACTCACAACTTGTGTACTTTCAGTCTTTTGCCCCTTCTTGCCTTCAGCCTTCTCTGTTTTTCTTAGCTCTTGTTCACTGAGAGTCTTGTCCACCACTTGTCAGCAGTATATATTTGTCACATTTGATTGGCAGTTATCCCTCTTCTGGATTAACTCAATTATCTGATTTCTTTATTCCTATACCAGTTGAATGCCACTGTAGAAAGCTACACCAAAAGGGATGAATATATATGTATATAATTTATCAATATGGCGAGGATTGAGCTCAGTTGGTAGAGCACTGCTCTGCACTCTCTGAGCCCCTCAGTTCGATCCCCAGTGCTGCAAAAACGGGAGAAGGATGTGGCAATACACTCCTGAAGCAATCCCCAAATTATCAGCCATTGAAAACCCTTTAAGGGTTGCTCTAAGTCAGACCTGACTTGACGGCACCTAACAACAACAACAATAAATAATTTAACAATGCATGTAATCACATCTACTTATAAGGACATAATCTGACTGATTTCCTCCTCTTCCCCATGATGGTTTCAATCATTCACTCTGTTTAGACCTCTAGCAATGCACCTTCTTCTGCAGAAAGTTTTCTCTCCCACTGGTGCCTGGTGGTACTCCTTAGCTGCCCACTCTGTCCTGTTTGTTCTTCTTTCTTAATGTTAAAATAGAGGTACTGTGGCGGACTGTCTCAGACTGTCCTCCGCCCCTTCCTTCCTTCTGGGTTACCTTACACTGTTGATTATTTCCTCCTCCTTTGTATATTCATCTTCTTTCTTTACAGTCATCAGTATTTAAACATACTGAATTCCTACTATTAAAAAACTGTAAACCCAGAACAGCCTTCATGGTAACTCTGTTACTTTTTTGTTCTCTTTATTAGCCAGATATTTGAAATCATTGTTTGTTGCCATTTCTTGCCCTTAGCCTCACCTCTTCAATTCATTCATTCCACCAGAATAGTATTTGCTAATGATAGCAGTGACTTCTGTATAGGTGACATTAAATAGGTATTTTTAGACTTGGTCTTATTTTACCTCTCTGTGCAGGACTGCCATAAAATACCAGACTACATGGCTTGAACCACAGAAATTCATTTCTCACAATCAAGGGGTTGGATGGTGGGTTTGGTTTCCTCTGAGGCTAGTCTTTGGCTTGCAGGGGCCTACGTTCCTACTTTGTGCTCACATGGTCTTTCCCCGTGGGGCATGGATTCGTGGTATCATTTTGCGTGTCTGGGTTTCCTTTTATAAGGGCACCAGTCAGATTGGATTAGGGCCTGAATTATAAACTTCCCTCTTTAGAGGCCTTGTCTCTGCATTCTGAGGTGCTAGAGTTTCGGGCTTCAACACATGAACTCTGGGGGAGCACAGTCTGATGCATGACAACCTCAGCAGGTTGTAGCATTGTTGAAAACCTTTCCTTCAAATGCTTTGGTTTCTTGCTGCCTCTCTGATCTGTTACTCTTTAGCCTTTTAAAAACTGGTTTCTCTTCTTTGGCTTAGTCATGAAATTAAAAGTTGAACTTTGTTGAGCCTTGGTCCCAGGCTCTTTTCTCCTCTTCTTTTTGTTTTTTCTCCCAAGGCATTCTTACCACTTTCATATCCAGTTCTGAAAGAACATAGACATCTGTTGCTTCAGTCCTGGGTAAGCTCCAAACCTGTTTTATGACTCTGTTGAGCTGTCCCAGTGGTAGCTCGAACAAAACAAGTCCAAATCTGAATTCATTTATTTGACTTGACCTTTAGTCTACCTCTCAGCCTTATTTAATGCTGCCCTCTGTCTTACTCTTTGCTCTAGCCATATTGTCAGATATATTGTGGAAAATGAGCCCCCTGGTTGGAAGGCATTCAAAAGATGGCGGGGGAAGAGTTGCCTCCTCAAAGCAGAATCTAAATGATGGGAATGGAGTAAAGCCCCAGGGACCTCCATTTACTGATGTGGCAAGACTCAAAATGACAAGGAACAACTGTAAACATCCATTAATAACTGGAATGTTGAATGTACATAGTATGAATCTAGGAAAATTAGAAATCGTCAGAAGGGAAATGGAGCACATAAACATCAACATTCTAGGCATCAGTGAGCTAAAATGGACTGGCATGGGCCATTTTGAATTAGATAGTCATATGGTCTACTATGCTAGGAATGACAGATTAAAGAGACATGTAGCTGCATTCATCATCAAAAAAGACATCTCAAGATCTGTCCTGGAGTACAATGCTGTCAGTGATAGAATAATATCCATATCCTACAGAGAAAGCCAGTTAATATGACTATTATTCAAATTTACACACCCCTCATTAAGGCCACAAATAAAGATAGGGAAGATTTTTACCAGCTTCTGCAATCTGAAATAGATTAAACATGCAATCAGAATGCACTGATAATTACTGGTGATAGGAATGCAAAAATTGAAAGTAAAGAAGGTGGCTCAGTAGTTGGAAAATATGGCCTTGTTGACAAATGATGCTGGAGATCACGTGATAGAATTTTGTCAGACCAATGACTGTTTCATTGCAAATACATTTTTTCACCTACATAAATAGCGACTGTGCACCTGGACTTCACCAGATGGAACATACAGGAACCAACTTGACTACATTTGTGGAAAGAAACAATGGAAAAGCTCCATATCAAATGTCAGAACAAGACCAGGTGCTGATTGTGGGACAGACCATCAACTGCTCATAGGTTCAAACTGAAGCTGAAGAAAATTAGAACATTGTTAGCGTATGAGTGCCAAGGTAAGACCTTGAGTATATCCCACCTGAGTTCAGTGACCACTTCAAGAACAGGTTTGATACATCAGACACTAATGATCGAAAACCAGATGAGTTGTGGCACGAGATCAAAGAGGACATTCATGGGGAAAGCAAAAGGTTATTAAAAAGACAGGGGGAAAAAAAAGACCATATTACATGTCAAAAGAGACTCTGAAACTTGCTCTTGAATATCAAACAGCTAAAGTAAAAGCTAGGACAAAGTTAAAGAACTAAGCAAAAGATTTCAAAAGACAGTTCGAGAACACAAAATCAAATAGTATGATGACATGCAAAGGGCTGGAGATAGAAAACCAAAAGGGAAGAACAACACACTCTTGTTTTTCTCAAACTTAAGGAATTGACGAAAAACTTCAACCATAGATTGGCAACAGTGAAGGATTCTACAGGGAAAATATTAAACAACACAGGAAACATCAAAAGAAGATGGAAGGAATAAAGAGTCATTATACCAAAAAGAATTAGCGGATGACCAACCATTTCATGAGGTTGCATATGATCAGGAACCGGTGGCACTGAAGGACAAAGTAGAAGCTACCTTGAAGGAACTGGAGAAACATAGGCTCTAGGAATTGATGGAATACCAATCGAATTGTTTCAACAAACAGATGCAGCCCTGGAGTGCTAATATGTTTATGCCAAGAGGTTTGGAAAACAGCAACTGGCCAGCTGACTGGAAGGGATCCATATTTGTGCCTGTTTCCAAGAAAGGGGATCCAACTGAATGGAAATTATTGGAGGATATCATGAATATCACAGGCAAGTAAAATTTTGCTAAAGATCATACAAAAGTGACTGCAGCAGTATATAGACAGGGAACTGGTATAAAATCAATCCAGATTCAGAAGAGAGTTTGGAACCAGGGACATCATTCCTGGCATATGATGGATATTAGCCAAAAGCAGAGAATATCAGAAAGAAATATGTTTTATTGACTATGCAAAAGCATTTGACTCTCTAGATCATAACTAATTATGGATAACATTGTGAAGAATGGGAATACCAGAGCACTTAATTGTACTCACGAGGAATCCGTACATGGACCAGGAGGCAGTTGTTCGAACAGAACGAGGAAACACTGCTTGGTTTAAAGTCGAGAAAGTGTGTGTCAGGGCTATATCCTTTCACCATATTTCTTCAGTTTCTATGCTGAGCAAATAATCCGAGAAGCTGGACTTTACAAAGGAGGACACAGCATCAGGATTGGAGGAAGACTCATTAACAACCTGAGTTATGCAGATGACACGACCTTGCTTGCTGAAAGTGAAGAGGATTTGAAACATTTACTAACGAAGATCAAAGAACACAGCCAATGTGGATTGCACCTCATCGTCAAGAAAACAAAAATCCTTACAGCTGGGTCACTACACAACTTCTTGAGTAACGTAGGAAGATTGAGCTTTCCCAAGATTTTGCTTTACTTCATTCTACAATCAATACCAACGGAAGCAGCAATCTAGAAATCAAAAGACATATTACACTGGCAAAAGCTGCTGCAAAAGACCTCTTATTTAAAGTGTTGATAAGTAAAGACATCGCAGTGAAGATGAAGGTGTGCGTGACTCATGCCGTGGTATTTTCAGTCTCATCACATGGTTGTGAAGCTGGACATTGAAGAAAGGAAGCAGAAGAGCTGATGCTTTTGAATTATGGTGCCGGAGGTGAATGTTGAGTACACCATGAACTGCAAAAAGAACCAACAGACCTATCTTAGAAGAAGTGCCATCAGAGTGCTTTTTGGAAGCCATGATAGCTAAACTGCATCTGATGTATTTTGAACATGTTGTCGGGAAGGACCAATCCCTGGAGAAGGACTTCATGTTTGGGAAAGTGGCGGGTCAGTGATAAAAAAGGAAGACCTCAACAAGATGGATTGACAATGTCTGCAGCAGTGGGCTTAAGCATACAAATAATCACGTGCCTGCCGTAGAATCGAAGAATGTTTCATTCTGTTGTACATAGTACATAGCGTCACGGTGAGAGGGACCCGACTGGATAGCACCTAACAAGAACAACATAGCCATGCTGGCCTCTTGGTGTAAAGGCAATGGACTTTTTGCTCAAGAGTGTGTGTTGTAGTTATTTCCTATGTCACTATGCTCCTCACCTCTAAGAACTACCCAGTTCTTAATACATGCAAAATATAGGAGTATTAACCACTAGGGAAATGCAGATTGAAACTACAGTACAATCACTAACAAAAGAGCTAGAAATACCAGCCAACAACAAATATTCCAGGAACATACACAGAACTCTCATAAATTGCTGGTGTCGGCATAAAATGGTAGAGCCATTCTGGAAAACCTCTTGCAGCTTTTTAGGCATTTAAGCACACATCTACTTTTGAGTTCAGCACTTTTATTTCTAGGTGTGTTTTCCCAAGACAAACGAAAACATATGTCCATGAAAAGGTTTTGGAAAGAGTGCTCATGCTGAATTTATTTATAATAGCTATCAACTGGAATTAACCCAGCTGTCAATCAGTAGGCTAATGGATAAAAAGTTTTATGCAATGGTGTGCTACTCAGTAATAAAAAGGAACCACTGATGTATTTAGAGCGACATAGATGAGTCTCACAGACATACTGAGCGGAAGAAGCTAGACAGTATATGACACCATTCATATTCAGTTCTAGAAAAGGAAAGATAATTTAATAAGCTCAGAATAAAATTGGTTGTATAGAAGGCTGATGTTCAGCCTGGCATAGAGTAGTTTCCTGTAGAGTTGGAAACGTTCAATGTTTGGTAGAGGTGTGGGTTACAAAGGTTCATCTGTTTTTTTAAAAGTTGTTAATTGTACAGTGAAGAAGTGAGTCGGATGGCAGGAGTGTCGGAAATGAAACAAGAATTGCAGAGTGTTGACGGTTGCTGAATCTGGGTAATGGGTGCATAGGCATTTCTTCTGCTTATTTTCTTTATTTTGTGTATGTTTGAATTTTCCACGTCAAGCTCCACGTAAAGTTATGAAGCCACATAAACCACACCTGTGCTCCACCAGCGTAATAAAATACACTTCCCAGTACAGCTCCCTTCCCTTACAGGGCAGGACTCCCTTCTTCCTGCCTACTTATTCTGAATCTCTGTTTACTTTTCTCGGGGGAGGTGTGAGTGCCGCACAGGCTTTCGCTATGTAGCTCAGGCTGGCCTTGAATTTGCAGCCCTCCTTCCTGCGCCTTCTGAGTGTTGAGAGTATAAGCATGTGCCCCCATTCCTGGCTTCCTCTTCACTTGGAACGTCCTCTGCGTATTAGTCTGTGGGTCACTAGGGGGTGGTGGGAAGGGGTTGCCTTTCTTGATTCAGAACAGTCACAAAGGTTAAGTACCCCTTCATAGTTTTTTTTTTTTAATCAGAATCATGATTTACTTGTTTAATTGCTTCCTATCAGTCTCTTTGGTAGACCAAGTTTTCAGAGGGCAGAGTACAATTATTCTTGCCTTCTTAGTGTCTGTATTAGTCAGGCTTTGCTTTACTATGACCAGATACCCAAGAAAAATAACTTAAGGAGGGAAGATTTATTTTGGCTCACGGTTTCAGAGATGTCAGTCCATTGTGTCAGGGAGGGCAGAGCAGAGCAGAGAGGTTCACATCATGGCAGCCAGGAACTGAGAAGAGTGACAGGAAGGGGAGAGGGCAAGACATAGCCCCAAGGACCTGCCCCCATAACCGACTTCCTCCACAGAGGACCCACCTCTTGCTCTTTCCTGCTTCCCAGCGATGCCATCATATTATGAACCCATTATGGAATTAATACATTCATTAGGTCAGAGCCCTTGGGATCCAGTTACTTCCCAAAAGCCTATTGGCTGGCAACCAAGACCCCAGTTCATGAGGTTATAGGGGATAGCTCATATTCAAACTACAACAGTGTCTAAAACAATACATTTAATGAATGATTTTCTTGATTTTCAAAATTAAAGATACTGCTGTGGCACATGCCTTTCATCCCAGTGAGTTGGGAGGCTGAGGCAGGATGATTCAAGTTCAAGGCCAGAGGCAGCTGCCTGCATCATTTAGTGAAACCCCATCTCAAAAAAAAAAAAAAAAAAAAAAGAAAAAAAATTACAAAAATTGAAGAGCTGTTCTATTATTTCTGACTTTTATTAATGAGGCCATATGTTATAGAAAGTTCAGAGTGTTAACCAATTGAGAGACGTTTCCCTTCTTACTTTATTGGGAACTGATGAAACACTGGAGTATCAGATCTGGAAGTATGTATGAAAGGCCTGTCAGTTGATTCCCAAATGCTCTTGAGCTTTATTATGTTATCTTCCTTTTTTTCTTATTTGGAAGCCATGTATTTAAAAGACTTCTTTCCTATTTACAAAGATTATTCTAAATACCTCTCTCTCTCTCTCTCTCTTTTTTTTTTCCTTTTCTCTTTCTCCCTTGTGGTTCCTGCTTTGCCTGTTAGTTTTTGGGTTTACCAGGGAAAATAATCCTTAAGGGCTTACTGTTTTCTTATTTTTCATACCGATGGCAAAGAGGAAAAAAAAAAAGGATCTGTCAGCTTTTCATGCTGTGTGGGCTTGCATGTTGCTCTGATGCTGAAAGCTATGCTGCTGGTATATCAGATACCAGCAGGGCCACTCATGGTGGACAGGTTTCAGCTGAGCTTCCAGACTAAGACAGACCAGGGAGAAGGACCTGGCAGTAGGGCAGCACCATCAAATATAGGGCCAGGTTGGAAGGCATGAAGAAACCACTGGGGAGGAGGTGCCTCCTAAAGTAGAGTTGATCTGAGTGATAGAAGTGGAGTAAAATCCCTGGAACCTCCTTTCGCTGATGCGGCATGACTCAAGATGAGAAGAAACACTGTGGCTGCACGAGTGGACTCATTTGTGTATATTTGTATATGAGCTCATCTTCTTTATTGTACATAGGGTCTCTGTGGGTTGGACCCACTGGCACCTAATAACAACAAACAAAATATATGGAAATATTCAAATCTGTAGAGAATAAATAGAATAGTATATTAAGTGTTCATGTGCCCATTGCCCATCCTCAGCAGCGACTAATATTTTTAAACTTTGACATGCCTCACCACCAAATGAGGTATCAACTATAAGTAATAAACCATGGATAAAAATGCTTTTGCTTATAATCATACCATTAAACGTATTGTCCTTAAATACACATTTAAATGTATTGAAGCTTGGCACAGTGGGGCATGCTTATAATCCCAGTGAGTCAGTGGGTTGAGGTGAAGGAGGATCACAAGTTCGAGCCCAGAGGTAGCCTGCATAACTTAGTGAGACCCTGTTGCAAGATGAAGATCAAAAAAGGGGCTGGGTGTGAAGCTCAGTGGTAGCATGTAAAGTATGCCTGAGGACCTGGTTTCAATCCCCAGGACTGCAAAAAAAAAAAAAAAAAAAAAGAAGAAAAACAAAACAAAAAACCCCCAGCCTTCAGAATTGATCATTCTAGAAAACAGACCAGAGCACCATATACCTCTTTAACTTTTTAATGACCACCCATAGAATCTAGAGCAACACAAACATGGCCCTTCATGAACTAACAGACATTTCCTGATATTCCTTATGTGCACAATTCGTTCTAGCCTGACTAAATCAGAAATTTCTGAGTTTGCCATCATGCTTGATTCATCTGTGTATATATATGCTCTTCACTTAGCCTAAATACATTACTCTTTAGCCTCAAAAATCTCCTCTAAATTTCTAAGTTCAATTAATTATATCCTTCATAGTGTTGCATTCAGTTGTTGTTAGGTGCCATCGAGTTGGGTCTGACTCATATCGACCCTATGTACAACTGACAAAACACTACCCAACACTGTGCCATGGCTGGCACTGTGTCAGGGCTTCTTTGCTATTCATAGTGTTTTCGATGGCTGATTGTTTTGGGAGTGGGTTGACGGGTCTTCTCCCAAGCCTACAGGGCCCGGTATTCACAGGCGATCTCCCATCCAAGGACTAACCAGGCCCGACCATACTTAGCTTCTGAGATCTGACCTGATGGAATGCCACAGTGGTACGACTGCAGGCATTACATTACATTGCATTATGTTACATTACATTCAATAGTTAACAGCATTATAGTATATACTATATATACTATAGTATATAGTGCATATAGTATTATAGGCTACATTGTAGTAATATTTATAGAAGCTCATCTTACTCTCTAAATTGAGTTGCTTGAGGGAAGGAGTTGCATATTAATCTTTGTAGTACATTCTGTGCTTTGCTTGCTAAAGTTGATCAGTTAGTGCTGATTTGATAAATGGACACTTATGCTTTTCATTTTGAATGTTATATGGGCTATTTCTTTCATTGCTTAATAGAAGATGGCACAGATTTTATACAGATTGGCCCAATGGGAAAACAGAACAGAATAATTAAAATATAAGTAGTGTCATCTAGGAACAGTTTTCTGCATTTGGAGTGTGTTATTAGAATAGAAGGTTGAATTCCTGAATGATCATGTGTTAGTTAAAGTAAATGGCATATAAGAAAGTTTTTATGTTCATATTGCCAAAATGGAAAAATTGCAATGTTCGAGTCCATGAGGTTTCTGATGTTTTACAGTTGAACAAAAAGTTGCTTTATCAGAAGCATTGATGAATGAATTGCTTTATTGGCTGAGGCATACTGGTAGCTTTGTGGGTCTAAAAAGCTAAGAATTTTAATTCATGATTATGTTAGAGTAGTGAAGTGAAAGCAATCATCCTTAAGCAGAAAATAGAAAGTTTTTACAAATAGACTAAAGCATTTTAAGGCCTGTAGTGAAGACCTAGATTACTATCAAATCACTCTTAAAACTTATGAGTGAGCTAGGTGTGGTCTTGCGTGCCTGTAATCCCAGTGACTCAGGAGGTGGAGGAAGGAGGATCATGAGTTTGAGGCCAGAGGCAGCCTGCATAATTTAGTGAGACTGACTCAGAAAAGAAGAAGAAAAGAAAAAATGCCGGGGATGCAACCCAGTGGTAGAGCACTTGGAAAGTATGTGCAAGGACCTGGGTTCAACCTCCAAGGACTGGGAAAAAAATTAGGAGCTTCATATCTTTTTGCATACTAGCCTTATAACAATAGACTTCTTCCCCAGTCATATTAATTGCTATTTGAAATAATGCCTTTAAAAGGATGATTTCATAGCATAGAGTTAGGTCAATATGATTGATGGAACTGAATTGTTAGCATGGGTAAGCTTTCAATTCTCCAAATGGTATTAGAGATTAAGAGCAGTATGAGATATAGGACTTATTAAACTAGAGAAGAGAAAAGCCACTAGAAGGGCAGACCTTACCATTTATTTCTTAAGTGAAATGCACTTTGCTTACTGAAATCACTGTGGAAGTGCCAATTTGCTGCTTTTCACTTATGTCAAAGATTAAAGTAGAAGGGGAGTCATTGAGGACCTGCTTCTGAATCAGAGTTCTTCAAAAGAATAATGTTAAATACCAGGAATTCCAGAACTAAGTATTGTATAACTGTATGGAACTCAGAATTACATAGCAGCAGTGCATTTAAACTTTTAAGTTTTTAAGTGGTAAAATACAAGGAACATTATAAGATGCTCATGAATCCATGGAACCAAAACGAGCAAATATAAATGTTTTACTATTGCTGTTTCAGAACAGTTATAATAAACAGAAAATAGCAGTTGGAAAATTACTAATGTAATTCTTTTGCTTTTCTCAGAGGTAATCACTATTCTGAAGATATCCTTTAAGTTTTTAATACTTTTATGCATGCATTTATAAAAAAGATAAACAGTAGTGGTTTGGTTTTAAAATGCAAGTAAATAGTATCATTGTTTACACCTTTGTGACTTTATTTATTCAGTGTTTATGTCAAGATTTATCAGTGTTGATATTTGCATGTGCTTAAGGTTTGTTTATTTTAACCTCTTTATTATTAGTTTGTTGCATTATTTGTGATGTTGAGTTTGATTACTTGGTCATGGAGGTTCTACGTGATTTCTCTATTGTAAAAGTATCTTTTTTCTTATGGCAGTTAATCAGTAATCTGTGCAACAACCTTGTACCTGATGATTTTAACATTCATGGTTGATTTTTGCCTGAATCATTCATTCATTGATTACATTGATGCTTGCAGAATGATGATTTTCTAGTTCTATTATTCTTTCCACATTTATACCTAGCATTCTTCTGTAAGGGAGAGTTTCTACGAAACTGTCTTCATTATCACCATGGCTTGTTTTCTTTAATTCAGTGGGCTAAGATCCATTCTTCTTATTTATTTATTGAATACACAAATTGTTAAAATTTACTACATGAGAATTCTCACTCGGATTGCTTCCTGTGTTTCTTAGGCCTGTCCCATCATTTTTGGAGCATTTATGTGCTTTCTGGAACAACAAAATGTTCCATCCTTACCGTGTGTGTTTCCTGCCCCAGACATGGTATCAGCTGTTTCATTCACCAAGGGTCTCTGTTCCTCTTAGTGGAGAATGCCATTTGTAAGCCAGCATCATAGGCACGATGAGTTCTGTATTACTAGGTACTATTGCTTTTCAGTGGACCTTTTCATTGGACAGAACAAGGACACAACGTTGTTGTGCAATGCATGATTGTACTTGGTTCTAGGTAGGGCTGCCCTTTACTAACTATATTATTTCAAATAAATGCCTGCGGGCTTTTGTTTTCTCCATTTGTTAAATAGTAGTGATGGATTTCATTTTGTGGAAACCTTTTGTTCTTTCGAATAGGATCCATTAAATTTTGTAGTATGAGATTTAAGAGTTAATACATCTGTTTCCCCCTTCCCCTCAGTTATTATAACATTCTTTTATTGATGTTTGTTAGTTTGGATGGTGTAATCTTAGGGATTATGTGAGATGTCGGGGCTCCATAAAGTTTGTTACAGAATCTGTTAACTGCAGATATCAGGGTTGGGAACAATTTTATGTTTCTACATTAAGTTCATCTTGGGGGAAGTGGAATAGAATTCATGAAGTGGTGTGCGTCAGTGCAATAATGTGATCAATGGGGGCTTGTGTTGATTTGAGGAATATGGAGGTAGTGTCATGGATGTAAGACAAAAGCTTCTTAAGAAGTACCTTCTAAAAATTGACAGTTGATAAGAACTGTGAGGAATTTAGAAAGTTTTTTAAGGTTTGTGAAATGTCAAAACAGGACAAAGCTCTATAAATGTAATTGTGTAGAAATGCAGATAAGTTGTGTTAAAACCTGTTTTTGTATAATTTTGACAACTGGAGCAAGTCAGAAGTTTTAAAAGTACCACGAGTTTACTTTTTAATTTTGCTGTAATGTCTATGAGAATGTCATCAGAGAGTTGAGGCATTCCTTTCAAATTGAAGTACTGTGTAAGCATGTCTTGGCAGCTTTGTAGCAATCAGGCCAGATGCTTGAGAGGATAAATACTCAGTGCTATGCCTACTTGGTTAAGGAAGTAGAAATAATGTTAATTTTTTTTATATCTTTTATAAAAGGTTATTATGACATGAACTTTTTAAAAGGCGTTTGAAGGGTAGGATAATAGAATTCAGTTCTGTATGAGGTGGAGATAAACTCTTGGTTGATACTGGATTGATTTATTGAAATATTAGAACAAATCAAATGGTGGTGAGTCAACTGAGAAGTCATTTCTAATGTTTTCCCAAATCGTTAAAGACCTGATGTCCATGTAACTACAGTACCTCCCTGTCATTCCTGGGGGATGTATTCCAAGACTCAGTGGATGCCTGAAACCTCAGACAGCAAATAAAATGGGTTTTTCTCTCAAGTTGAGAATTTTCACTTTTTCACATGAATTAAGCACATAACATGTTCTCTCTGGCATGTCCAAGTTGTCAGTGTCACTACTCTTAGGCTTTGCTTTCATTATTAAGACAAAATAAGGGTTACTTGGACAAGCACTGTGATACCAGTATCTTGATGGTTGATCCAGTAACCAGCATAGCTACTGAGTGACTAATGGGCCGTTGTATACACAGTGTAGATACACTGGACAGAAGAACGATTCCTGTCCCAGGTGGAATGAGCAGGAGGATGTCAGATGGCATCATGCTACTCATGGTGATGTACAGTTTAAAGCTCATGCCTTACTTCTGGAGCTTTCAGACGGTGCTTAATCTTGGCTAACTGGAGCCTTTGGAAGTGAACCTGAGCCTAAGGGAGGCTCTGCTGTACAGAGGACTATTCACTCCTGAGTTCTCTGACATTTGTGTTCTTCACCAGTCTAGCTCCAACTTTTCTTCTTCCAAAATTAGAATTGAAAACAACAAAAAATAAGTCTCTTAAGAAAATAAATTATGAGCATCATTTAAAGACACTTGATTTAAAATCTTCTTTTTATTGTTTTAATTTTAAAGATGTTTTAATTAACGAATAAACACAGTACATATTTATGGGATACCATGTAATGTTTTGATACATGCATACATGGTAATGCCCAAATCAAGGTAAGCATATCTATCTCCATAAACATTTATCATTTCTTTGTGTTGAAAACATCCTAAATCCTTTCTTCTAGCTTTCTTTGAAAAGTACAGTACATTATCATTACCTACGTAGTTACCCTACAGTGCAGTGGAAACAGAACTCATTTACCTATCTAACCATAACTTCGTACCTGGTAAAGATGCTAGATTTTTAAAATACCAGTAGTTACATGGCTATTATTCATGAAGTCTTCATTAGATTTCTTACTGAACAAGGTGCAATCACTCAACATTCATTCTGTTTCTTTTGTTTTATGGGAACACTGTTCTGCTTGCATTCTAACAGTCTTTTCTGGAATCTTTAGTATTATTAGATCATGAATCATAAAATTAGATATTTTCCCTTAATAAGCCCTGGTTTTGTAGGCTCTTTAGATTTGGATGGGATCTGCTGTCTGGACTTAATTTAGTCTCTATTGGCTCTTGGCTTCAACATAAACACTAGATTATGATCCCACTCCTTGTAGTATTCATCCTTCTTTTGCTGAGAAATGCAGCCTGTGGGGAAGTTTCCCCTACTTTGGAAGTTAATCTTTCTCTCTTAGGAAGTTAAGACAAACTTCTCATGAAGAAAATTTGTCCCCCTTTTTGTTCTAGGGTTCCTCTCTAACACTTGTTTGTATTAAAGGTTGCTCATATTGGTCAATTTAACTATCAAGTTGTTCTTGATGAAAAAAAATCTTTTAGAAAGATAAGAACCTTAGAAGGAGGTTTTATGTTTGGATGGACAGTGGAGTGACACTGACTTTTTTTTTTTAAAGTCAGTTTTATGAGAGTGTTTCTTGTACACCTGTGTCTCAGGACCATGGTTGGACGGCTGGCTATCTTCAAGCAGAATCTTAATAGTTCATGCTGGGCATAGTGGTGCATACCAGAGGCTAAGGCAGGAGGATTACAAGTTTGAGGCCAGCCTGGGCTACACAGCCAGACCCTGTCTCAAAAACAAAATAAAACAAACTGAAAACCAAAACCAAAAATCGAAACTTAACAAAACAGAACCTTTATAATTCCTGAGTGGCTGCAGATTAGGAAAGGAGATCTCTGCCAGGCCAGATTCCTACAGCTAATACTCAGGGAAGTTCTTGCAGGGTTCTGATGGGTCTTCCCAAATGATGTTTGTCCCTTTGAAGGATGCTGACAGGAGGAGAAGCTTGAATTGGTCAGCCTCTGGGAATTGTTTAGGGAGCCAGTCTGTCAGGACCTATACCATCCCCTAACCCCTGAATTTTGTTAGACTGAAAACACAAAAAAACTAACAGTCCAAGACAAACAGGTTGTTGGGAGTAGTAAGGTAGATACCCTCATTCAAATCTGATAGGAGTTTTCAAATCTAATCAGATAATGATGCCATTTAATTTAGAGAGAAGAATAGAAGTTGGCTAGATTTTTTAAAAGCATGGTCAGGTAAATATAGTGGAAAAGTAGATAAAAAGAAACATAAAACTATATTTTCAATAAAGAAAGGTACCGTTGTCAATATTAATTAAAATTTTAGGTATATAAGAATATTTGTAAGGTCTTTCTTCAACAGATTCAAAATACTTTTCTTTAGAAGGCTTTGGCCTAAAATTTTTTTTTAAGATTTTCTTTTTTTTTTTGATGGGGATGCATACTGAAAGTTGAACCCATGGCCTAAACGCATGCTTTGTAAATGCTCTACCACTGAGCTGCACACTCAGCCCATTTTTTACTTTTTATTTTGAGACAAGGTCTCCTTAAATTATACAGGCTACCTCTGGCCTCAGACTTGCAATTCTCCTGCTTCTGCCTCCTAAGTCGCTGGGATTACCAGCATCCGCCACTGTACCCAGCTAAAAAAATTCTAAGATTTTCTAAGCAACAGGGCTGAGTAGTTTGCTTTAAAGTTTTTATGAATGTTTTCCTTGGCCATGTGGTTGCTTTTGAAACCAGTGTCAAAGTTAGCCATGAACACTTTTTATATATCTATGCAAGATCACGTCTGTAAATTTAACTTGAGCATGTTTAGAACAAGTGTTAGCAATATTTTATGCAAAGTTTTCTCTGCTATCTGCTGTTACAAGTTGACCATCTCCAGTCTGAAAATCCGAAATCTGAAATGCATGCACATTTAGATTTTGGATTTTTGGGTTATGGATGCTCAAGTGGTAAAGTCCTATGCAGATATTCTAAAATCTGAAAAACTCTGAAATCTGAAGCACTTCTGCTCCCAAGCATTTCAGATAAGGAATACTTAACCAGTGATAAAAAATCACAAGGAATCTCTTGGTGATTAAATTTGTATTTATTTAAGGTACTCTTAAATTTACTAGTATAAAATGAGCAGCCATATTTAAATCACCTTTATCTAATCAAATAAGTTAGAAATATGTTAGAATCATTGTTGCAAAATTTCGGATTTTCAGATTAGTGAGTTATATGTTATTATTGTGATAGCCTAAACTTACTTATTGAGGAGTAATTTTTAATCTTTGATTTTTTAAAAAAGTAAAAAAATTTAAAGCATAATATACTTTCAGAAAAGTATAGATGAACTTTTCTATGTTGATGTACTTTTACAAAGTGAACCCACCTTTTTAACTCCAACCCAGATCAAGCTATCAAGTCCTCAGAAGCCTCCCCGCATCCTGTCCCAGTCAGTAACTCCTTTACAAAAAAGGTAACTAAGATTCTTCTCACTTTATAATCAGAGATAAGTTTGGTTTGTTGAATTTTATACAGATAGACCGTATAATATATACTTTTTTTTGCTTTGGCTTTGACACATTTTGTGTCATGTTGTGTGTGTGTTTTTTTTGTTTGTTTTGTTTTTTTTTTTCGCTGTACTTTTGGATTCTGTTTTGTAAATATATTGTAGTTTATTTCTTCCTTCTACTGCTGATGTTTGGATCATATACAGTTAATGTTGCTGTGCCCACATGCACACATTTCTGTTGACGGTGTACCTAAGAAGAGTATTGCTTAGTCAATGGGAGTGTATTTTCAGCTGTGGTAGAGACTTCCCCGCCCTCTATATTACTTTACATTTCTACTTCCAGTTAACTTGCTATTGTCTGATTTTTAGATAAAAGTTACTCATTTTGATGGGGAATAGTATCTCACTGTGGTGGTAATCTGTATTTTCCTGATGACTTTCCTGATGATCTTGGGCACCTTTTCTACTGATCTCTTTTGCATTTTGGTATGATTCTTAGGCTATTTTAAAAAATGACTTTTCTTGGTGATTTGTTTTTCTGAAATGCATTTTGTGAGTCCTTTACATATTTCTCCTACTTTGTAGCTTGCATTTTCACTTTAAAAAAAAAAGAATGCTACTTAATTATAAAGAAATCCAGTTGGTTTTGTTTTCCTGTGCTCTGTTTAAGAAATCTTTGCCCAAATCAAAGTTATGGCAATATTTTCTTTCTTTCTTTCTCTCTCTCTCTTTCTTTCTTTCTTTCTTTCTTTCTTTCTTTCTTTCTTTCTTCAGTACTGGGGATTGAACCCAGGGCCTCGCGCTTACATGTTTTGCAAGTGCTGTACCACTGAGCTTCACCCCAAAACCATTTTCTTGCTTTTTGAGACAGGGTCTTGCTAAATTACGCAGACTGCCTCTGGTCTTGAACTTGTGATCCTCTTGCTTCTGCCTCCCAAGTTGCTGGGACTACAGGCAGGCGCCACCGCGCCCAGCTGACAATATTTTCTTATTGTACGGGAACTTTATTCTTTTAAATGTTATGTTTGGGTCTTTAGTATACCTGTTTCTTTGTCTTTTTGCCATGGCCTGTGGATAGATGTTATTTACTTGATTGATTTTGATTTTATAGAACATTTATTGGTATGGCTTACTTGTAAGAAAACATTTCTATTGTACTTTTATATGTGTTAGTATGATACAGGGGGCCATTTTATGTTAGTTAAGATGATTTTTATTGTGGTGATCCCCCCATAATCTTATTTTATTAGTAGTTTTTAAAGTATGTCTTAATGGGTCTCATTATGACATTTGCGTACGTGCATTACATTGTACATTACTCATGTTCACCTCCCCCATTACTCTCACATTACTCCCTTCCTTTTCCCTCCCTCCCTACGATGGTCCACCTTGTACTTGTATGTCGTGGTGTGTGTGTGTGTGTGTGTGTGTGTGTGTGTGTGTGTGTGTGTGTGTGTGTGTGTGTCTATGTCTATGTCTGTGTCTATCTATATCCTGATTTTGCCTTCAGGGCAAAATATGTGATCATCCCTTTCTCCTATTACCCTTTTTCCTTTCCCTCTCCCTCATTTCTTAGACTAACTATCTTTCCCTACATCGAGTCCCTCTACTTTCATGACTTCTGTGTTTTAACATTGAACAAATACTGAAGTCTAGCATCCACATATGAGAGAAAACGTGATGTTTGTCTTTCTGGGTCTGGCTGATATTAGTTAAGATGATTATCTCTAGTTCTGTCTATTTTCCACAAATGCCATAATTTTTTCCTTCGTTATTGTTGAATAAAACTTCCTGGTGTATATATACCAAAATTTCCTTATCCACTCATCTGTTGATGGGCACCTAGGTTGATTCCGTATATGGCTATTGTGAATAGTGCCACAATAAACCTGAATGAGCAGGTATCTCTGTGATATATTGACTTATATTCCTTTGAATATATACCCAGGAGTAGGATAGCTGGGTCATGTGGTAGCTCTATTTTTAGTTTTTTGAGGTAGTTCCAAACTGATTTCCACAGTAGCTGCACCAACCTGCATTCCCACCAGCAGTGTAATAAATCGGGTTCCCTTCTCTCCACATCCTCACCAGCATTTGTTGTTTGTTTTGTTGATGCTAGCTAAGTTGGTATCTTAGTGTCGTTTTGTTTTGCATTTCCCTGATGGCTAAGAACGTTGAACATTTTCCCATGTGATTGTTGGCCATTTGTATTTCTTCTTTTGGAAAGTCTCTGTTAAGTTCTTTTGCCCATGTTTTGATTGGATACTTTGCTTTTATGGTGTTTAGTTTTTTGAGCCCTTTATATATTCTAGATACTAGTCCTCTGATGGATAGCCAGCAGATTTCCTCCCATTCGGTAGCATGTCTCTTCACTCTGATGATTGTGTCCTTTGCTGTTCGAAAGCTTTGTAACTTCATGCAGTTCCAATTTTCAGTTCTTGCTATTGTTTCCTGTGCGATGGGGGGTCCTATTCAGAAAGCTGTTGGTATGCCTATGTCTTGAAGTGTTTTCCCTGTATTTCCCTCTAGCAGTTTCAAAGCTTTCGGTTTTATATTAAGGCTTTTGATTCATCTTGAACTTGTTTTTGTACACGGAGAGAGAGAGAGAGGGATCTAGTTTCAGTCTTCTATATGAGGATATCCAGTTCTCTCAGTACCATTTGTTTAAAAAGGTGTCTTTTTCTGCAACTTATATTTTTGCCACTTTTGTCAAATATCAGGGGACAGTAGCTGCATGGATTTATTTCTGGATCCTCCATTCTGTTTCATTGGTTTCCCTGTCTGTTTTTGTGCCAGTACCATGCAATTTTTGTTACTATGGTTTTGTACTATAAGTTGAAATCAGGAACTGTGATGGCCCCTGCATTGTTCTCTCTGGTCGGGATTGCTTTAGCCATTTGAGGTCTTTTATGTTCTCATATGAATTTTAGGATTGTTTTCCTCTATTTTTCTGAAGAATGTCATTACGATTTTGGTGGGGATTCATTAAATCTGTAGATTGATTGCTTTGGTATCATAGCCATTTTCACAGGGTTAATTTTTCCGATCTGTGAGCATGGGAAATTTTCAGCTATAATTTCACTGACTAAGTTTTCTATGCCTTTAGTTTTTATTTCAGCTCCTCCTTCTACCCCATGGATTTTTAGGTTTGGCTCTTATGTCCCAAAGTTCTGGAACATTTTGGTCATGTCCTTTTAGTTTTTATTTCTTTGTTAATATCTGAATGTAGTATTTCCTCAACCTTGTCTTTCATCCCTGATATTCTAGCTTCTGCTACATCTAGTCTGCTGGTGATGTTTTCCTCTGTGCTTTTTATTTGGTTTCTTGGTTTATTTCCAATAGTTCTGTTTGTTTTGAAAATCTCAATTTCCTTGCTGAATTTCTCATCCATTTTGTTGACTTTGTCTTCTACATGGTCCTGTATTGATTTCCTTACATCATGCCTTTGCTTGTTTTTGTGCTCTTTGAAGTCATTGGGCATTTTACTGGGAAGCTTCTAAATTCTTAGTCTGACATTTCTTTAGGTTGAGTGATTGAAGAATCACGGTCTTTTGGAGGAGGTGTGTTGCCTTATGTTTTCATGTTTCTTGTGTTTCTGACTTGTGATTTATGCACCCCTTGCCTGAAGGCTTTGCCTCCCCTCCCTGATGAGAAGCCCTAGCTGGAGATGTGTCCAACTCACTTCACTCTTTCCCGCTGCTCTGTTCAGTGCTGCAACTGGGAAACACCGTACAATCTTCCCTGTGGTTTCTGTGCTTTTCCAGGCCTTCTTTCTTTGGTAAAGAGTCCATTCCATCCTGTTCTAACTCCTTTATTTTCTCATATCACACAGGAGCTGCCTTTAATCTGCCATCTTAAGAGGAATTTTTAATTTTTTCCCCCTTTCTTTACAAGAGGCTGTCAGTTTTATTTCATACCATGCTATGTTCTGGCTTGCTTGCTATGTTTTGTTTTTTTAGATGTCATAGTGGTTTAAAAACATGAGGTTGTGCGCTCAAATGTAGCTACTATATTTAAGCAGATGACTTGGTCACTATGAAGCATGAAACGATTAGAAAATAAAGTATGTATAGGTTTTTTCAAATCCAGAGTAAAGTGGCTGGCAAATAATAAGAGCTCCATAAATATTATTCAGTGCCTTTATTCTTGAAATTTTGAACTTAATTTGACTTAGGACTTAGTAGATTTGTACTATAAGTTCATTATGAAATTATTTGCAACTAACTTTTCTACACAGTAAAATTCACTTACAGTTTATGTATTTTTATTATGAATAAAATATTTTAATTTTATTATCAATGTAGACTAATACTTCCTTATTCATTTTTAAAATAAAAATACAATGAATAATTATTTTGTAAAATATTTTTTCAACTTCCTTGGCGCTACTTTAACTCTGTAGACTATAGTTAGATTGGGTAGGTGCCACTTAAAAGGCTTGCCAGAATGTGGAGTAACGACTATATATTGTCCAGGAGAATCAAGCACCAGAATGCTACTCTAAGGCATTGCTAGCATAGTGTTGTTTAGATGTATAATTTTGATAGTCTGCTTAGTGATAGAATTCATTCTGCCAATGTCTTGATAATTTATTAGCTTTCCTATATAGTATACATACAATTTAAATTATTTTTAAGGTCATAAAACTATTGTCTATATTTATTGTGTGCTAAAGTTTCAGCATGTGCTTTGGGGTTTAAAATGTTATACTTAACCCTCATTAAATGAAATTTTGGGGTAGATTTGACCGTAGTAGGTGTAAGTTTGAAGTTGAAAAATTCTTTCTTTTTTTATTATTTAGGGAGTCTCAACCATCAACAGGATTTTTAAAAGGCTATCTAAATACTTGGTAAGTACTTCTTATCCCTGTATCTTTTGCATGTTACTTAAATTTATACATATGCTTCACAAATGAAATTTACTTTAGTAATGTAAATTATCATTATAAATTATATTTGTTTTAAATTTTACCTGCGTGCTAGAATTCCTTTTCTTTATAGGT
>VMDO01000120.1:0-95043 GCA_007922755.1 Pedetes capensis
CTTCTCTATCTTTTACTATATAGTATTTTTCTATATGTCCTTGGGTTCCATTTCTGTTTAAGATAGAAACTTTTCCTGTAGTGGTCTTTGTTTCTATCTTGTTAGAACAATTACATGCGATTTTTAGTCCATTTATATTGACCTCATTCTTATCTTCCCTCCCCCCCTTTTAATGTGATCTGACCTTTGAGTAGGATTTGTCACTCATAGGGTTTTCAATGGCTGACTGTTTCAGGATTGCCTTGGGAGTGGATTGCCAGATCCTTCCCCCATTTTGCGGTGCTGGGAATCAAACTTGGGACCTCAGAGACTGCAGAGCAGCGCTCTACCAACTGAGCTAAATCCCAGCCCTCCTATGACTTAAGGAAAGGAAAACAAAGGTATCAAGACTGGGGGTAAAAAAAGAATGAAACTGTTACTATGCACATACTATGGACTGAGATTATACAAACTCATACAAAATATACAAGCAAATTACTAGAACTACTGAGTTTTATGAGGTTGCTGGATATAAGGCTCATATAAAATTTTTCTCATATACCAGTTATAAGTAGAAAATAAAACTTTAATATACCAGTCATAAATGCATTTTTTAAGAAATCAAACACCCAAAATACTTATAACAAGGTAAGTAAAACTCCACAGAGTAAACCATAAAACATTATTGAGACCAATCAAAGAAAATCTAATAAAATCAAAGCAAATACCATGTTTAGGCATTGGAAAAGTCAATACTGTCAAGACTTCAGTTCTCTCCTATAGGCTCTGTGCAATATCAGTAAATATTCCAACAACTGTTTTGTATGAAGTGACAAGCTGATTTGAAAAAGTCACACTGAAAATGTATACGGAAATGTAAAAGACCAAGATTAGCCATGACAATCTTGCAAAAGATACAAAGGTGAGAGATTTGGTTCTAGCAGATATTGGGCCCAAGTTAGGGAACAATACCAGTTCATAAACAAGCCATATACATATCCGCACTTCTGCTTCTAGCCATGATGGACTAACAAGGACAAGACTTACCCCACCACACACTTCACACAACTTTAAAAGTAGACAAAAAGATGAAACACTAGTTTTCAGGCATAGAACAGGCACCAAAATCCCTAAGACAGACATGTCCAACAACTAACTGTCACTGTCACAGATACTGTCTAGGGAGTCTCCCTGTCCACGGAGTAGGAACTGAAACTTACAACAAAGCTGAGGTCAAGAAAGCCACAAAGCTAAATTAATGGAGCAGAGAAATGAGGAAGAGGGGTCTACACAGCGTGGGCGCTTCCTTGACAGCTGGCTGAACTTTAAACTGCACGTGCCAGGGAAAGAGCAATGGGAAGGCAGGAGGCCAACCAATACCAAGAACTCACATGGGGGTGGGCACGGTGCGTGTTCCCACCAGCCAAAGGTGAGCGCTTTTAACACACAGAGCTTCTGGTCTTCAGAAATTCTTAGAAGGATGGCTAAGTGGGCCAACTAAACTTTGCTCTGGATCTGGCCTAACAAAGCTTTTTTAAAGGTAAAACATGAAACAAAGTCCAAGTGACTATGCAAAAGAGTAAGCCTATACTACATAAGCCTGCAGCTGTAGCACTGTGGTGGCGTCTGATCCTGTCAGATCTCAGAAGCTAAGCAGGGTCAGGCCTGGTTAGTCCTTGGGTGGGAGACAACCTGGGAACACCAGGTGCTGTAGGCTTGGGAGAAGGACCCGACAACCCACTCCCCCAAATAATCAGCATTGAAAACCCTATAAATAGCAGAGAAGCACTGACAATAGTGTTTTGTCTGTTATGTGTAGGGTTGCTATGAGTTGACACCGACTCCATGGCACCTAACAACAATACACTACATAACGAAATTCAGTATGAACAACACAGAATTCACAACTAAGAGAAAGAAATGCGATGTTCGAGAGTCAGAGAGTGGAGGAACACCCACATTATATTATATATCTTCTTATACCTTTTCATTTTTATACTTGTACTACTCAGTCAAAAATTACTAAATAAAAATTCATGAAAAAGTTAAAAGTTTGTCCTTTTTTCAAAGGAGTGAAATCATTCTGTGTTCTTTATTGCTGTTGTTAGGTGCCATCGAATCGAGTTGGACTCATAGTGACCCTCACAGGGTTTTCAATGGCTGACTGTTTTGGGATTGTTTTCGGAGTAGACTGTCATGTCCTTCTCCCATTTTTGCAGTGCCAGGGATTGAACCCGGGTCTTCAGAACGTATGGAGCAGTGCTCCTCCACTGAGCTAAACCCCGGCCCCATATCCCTTATGAGCACTGATGAAATGCAAACATCAGAACAGGGCACTCATGGAGATGAGCTTGGACTACAGCAGCCCCATCATGTGCCCTCTCCTGATGGCCCTACTGAAAATCTCAAGTCCACACAGATTCCAACTCCATGTGGGTAAGGTTCCAAAAGTGTGTTGTTAGTCTGTTATCTGAAGTTCTGAACATATTTTCCCATAGAAACAATGCTAGGCTGGTCTAGAAAAGCCTATTTTACCCATGATGTACCTCAAGTATAGGGTGGTCCAAAAGAATATTGTTGAACCCCAAGTAAAAAAAAAAAATCGATAGGAGTGTTGCAAGCTCCCATTATAGTGGCTCCCCTCTGTAGCCTTGACATTAAACAAGAACCAATGCCTCCACCATCTCCCCTGGCCCCAAGCCTCTGCCAGTATTCCTAAGTAACCCATCTGGTATTGTTGTTGTCATTGTTAGGTGCCGTTGAGTTGCATCCGACTCATAGTGACCCCCATAGGGTTTGCAATGGTTGACTGTTTCTGGATTACCATGGGAGTGGATTGCCATGTCCTTCTCCCACTTTTGCAGTGCTGGGAACCGAACCTGGGATCTCAGAGACTACAAAGTGGCGCTCTACCAACTGAGCTAAATCCCAGCCCTAACCCAGGTGGTATAGAGAGCAAAAAGCAGCAGAGGTGGAGAAAAGGCTTGAAAGGAGCCAGGGCAGAGGAATGACTCATGGCCCCTCCCTAGGTCTCCACAAAACCCACGTCAGCTTCTCAGACTTGGCTGTCTGCTCCTTGTTTGTTTCCGAGAGGCTACGGTGGCATACAAGAGTGCAGGCTTCAGAGGTGGATAGGGTGAGGTTGAAATGCCAGCCCTGAAACTTGCTGCACAGTGGGCACACAGGCAAGTTAACTTTCTGCGTCTCTCAGTTTCCTTATTTGTAAAACTGAGAAACAGAAAGTGTGGGTCAAAATAAGGAGACAGAGAGTCAGTAAAGATGGAGGGTGCTGGCTGTGGACTCCACAAATGGAAGCTGGAGCCCTCCCGTTACTCCCGTTACCTAAGGACCTCAGAGGGTTCCCCACACCCTCCCTCTCCCAGCAGAGCCCATCCCCTGAACAGAGTGCAGTCTCCTAAGCCTTATGAGTCTCCAGATGTCACCACCTGGACAGAGGCTGAGATAAATGATGAAAGTACTGAGAGCTGACATGTCCAAGGCATGCAGTCAGTGAGCCACAGTGATTTTATGAAGGCCCAGTAATGGGGCCGGCATTTGGGGGAAGCAGGGGAGATGCTCAGGAGCAGAGCAGGAGCAGACAGGCCTTCGGGTGCCCGCCTTGCACACAGGGCAACAGCAAAATCCACACCTTGGCAAGGTGAGAAGGGACGTGGGCCAGGGAAGGGCCAGGAAATAACGAATGATTCATAATAATAAAGGGAGTTTCAGAACAGAGGCTCCAACCTCATGTGTGAGAACTGCTGGGAAGAGAAAAACAAAGAAGCGCAAGGTCCAAGCCTGAGGAAACATTTAGACTGGGACGGTTTCCACTCCATACTGACATTGTTTTGATGAGGACTGCTTACTCAGGAGAAACAACAGACAAATCTGCTGGAGGACCCAACTTCCCATAAATTGCTCTCAAAATATAAGACATCTAAGGTGCAAGCCAAAGTCAAAGAAAACTGGAGGAAGAGCTCTTCAGAAATTCAAGCCAATCAAATTAAGTATTCAAGAATACATGTGACAGAACCATTGTCCCAGAAGAGAGATTCAGAGGCAGCCCCAGCCTCCAGGCAAATCTACATCTAAAAACCCAAAATAGTTATCGTCCCACCTCCCATAAGGGCCCAAACCAATGTCTGGACAGTAGACAGCACAGGAGGGGCTGGAAGTGCAGCTCAGTGGCAGGGCACCTGCCCAACACGCGTGATCCCCTGGCTTCAGTTTTCAACACTGATGTTCAGTGGCAAGTCCAATACATAAAAGGATTTATATTGTAAAACTGATACAATTCTCTCTCTAAAACAGAACGCATTTTCTTATTTTCTTTTCTTGTTAGGCAAGAGATGACTGGCAAACTTCCTCTTTATAAAAACGTCCTGCAGAATTAAAGGCAGTCATTCAAGCTACCCCTCAGTATTTGCCTTATGCCTCACGGAGCATAGATTCAGCAACTGCAGTCTTTATTCTGACCATTTTTATTCTTACCTTGACTCTCTAGGTCCCACATATCCTTCATAAAACAGGAGAAATAAATCTAGACTTAGTATTTCTAAAGGGACTTTCCTAATGCCAAGAATAATTTAAAAATTACTCCCTAGTTCTAACAAGATTTGTTAACTGATCCAAATCCATAGGCTTCTAAGATATAACAGTAAACTGCTGGTTTATTCAACCCAACATGCATTATAAATCCAAGTTATTTCAGCTATTTCTATATAGTGAGAACTCTAAATTTGGACTGAAACAGAATTTTTCTATATTCTATCAGTGTTTTGAAATGTTTCTTCTAACTGAATTTCACTATATTTTGGTGAAATATAGATCTAAATCAAGGATATTACTTTAATGAAAGACTGTACTACTCTTTCTCATTAACTGGGCAGCAATCCTAAGAAACTTCACAGGTCTTCCATGACTCCTTATTTAGCTCAACCCAGTCCTTTCTCATCATCTCAGTACCTTTGCTTAGATACCAAAGCAAATGCATAAAATGTTTGCCAGATTGATGTAGCCTAATCAGAACATTTTTAACATCTGAATGGATGCTTCAATTGTTTTTTATGGAATCTGATTTCAAATGTAAGCTTTCAGAAAGTGCCAACCTGTGAGAGCAGCTTCTTCAGCAGCTGGGCTATGGCGGGGTCCTCTGGTGGGGGGCAGTCGGGAAGAGCCCCGCTTCGCTTCTTCTGGCGCATGTGAAGATGTCTGAACAAGCTCGCGATATCTTTAGACCTCAACGCGTAATCAAATATAGAGCGACTTACTGGCTCTTTCAAAACACTGAGGAGGACAAGTTTTCTTTCAATCTGTAGTAGAAAAAGAAAAAAAAGTCAGTCAAAAATGCAACATATAATTGTTGTCAAATTCAGTAAATGTAACCTGTGTAAAGTTAACAGACATTTATTTTCTCAAAAAATGAGATATACCACCAGCTGCAACTTTTTTTAGAAGTCAAAAGAATATGATGGAACTTCAAGGGGCTTACGTATTTCTCACTTTTCATTATTATTACTAGAATACACATCTGTGTCTACTGTACTGCAAGACTAAAGACCCAGGCCAGAAAATTTCACAAAGTTAAAAAGACCCTGTTCTACATCCCCTATGTGTCAGAACACTTCCTAGACCGAAAAAACACCTGCGGCTCGCAGGTCTAACCCACGGGTACGGAGCCACAGGCCTTCCCCCCTTACAACAGAATCAATCACCTCTAAAAACTACTCTCTCCACCGAGCTCAAAAGCCTTCCTTATCATTCCTAAGAAGACCTGTCTTGTCAATGAATACTTAAGAAAAACGATGAACATTACTAATAGGAACCAAAGGGACTTTTTTCCTCGGTGCTGGAGACTGAACCCAGGGCCTTGCTTATCCACTGAGCCACCTACCCAGCCCCTGATATTCTGAGACAGGGCCTTACAGTTGCCCAGGCTGGCCTTGAACTCGCTTTGTAGCTCAGGCTGGCCTCCAACTCACCATCCTCCTGCCTCTGCCTTCCAAGGGCTGGGATGACATGTGTGCACCACCACGCCTGGCTCAAAATGACTTTCTTTAGATATATTTAACTAGCTGGTGAGTTGGCCTGTGGAAATTAGAATAAAAGATGACCTTTTGTCTAATCCAAAATGTAGAATGGTAAGATTTGTGAAATTAATCATTAACCCATCAATTCCTGAACCTGGACTTTCAAAATATAAAATAACAATAAAAGTAAAGTTTAATAAACTAAATCGAATAACTAGGCAAAAGGAACAGGTATTTCTATAATTAATTTCCAAGAAGCATAAAGAAACTTCAAAAATGGAAAGGCTTATTTTCTGGTAGTGTTATCCATCCTTTATGTAAATAAATTGCTTTGAGTAAAAAATTTTAAAATTCTACAAACTATAAAATAAAGAATGAAGACCCTCAGAAATGCATGAGCCTATAAGGAAAGAGAGAATTCAAGACACAGCACAGCTAAACTTTCGAGTTTTCGGAGTGTACCCAAGGCCATTTCTCTAACCACGAAAAGGCACACAGAGATACAAATGCAGGAAAAAGACAGGCACGTGAATTTCAAAATGGGAAATAAAGTTTTAATAAAAATAGGAGAGTTTGGTATGTTTTAATGGCCAGAATCATCCTTCAATATTCCATTCAATTTAATAATATATTTTTATAGTTGTCTGTCCAGCAAAGTGAAGGGTATAAACAATGATAAGCTAGGTAAATAGAAGTTGCTTTGCATAAATCAAAGATCCAAAGTTTATTACCAAATGCAACACTGCTGGAAGTCATGGAAGGCAATCAGATTTTTTTTTAAAAAAAGAAAAAGAAGAAGAAAGAAGGAAAAAGAAGAGAGAAACTAGAACCAGTCAATGGTAAAGAAAAAACAAAACCCCAAAATATACGAAAAAGGCTTTTTCTAAATTTGTTATAAATGATTATTTTGGCTTAACTCGGTTATACTTTTCATTTTAACAGCAGATGCTTTTCAATATTACACAAAGAAAATAAAGTCTGAACTACTGTATGATATATTACATGTGACACTACAGTCTCTTGAAGTTTTCTCACCTACAAAAGTGCTTGGCACATTAACTTAACTGGTTTGAAAGGAATATGAAAATGCTATAACCCAATTTGGGGCTGGGATTTAGCTCAGTTGATAGAGTGCCACTCTGCAGTCTCTGAGGTCCCGAGTTGGATTCGAAGCACCGCAAAAATGGGAGAAGGATGTGGCAATCCACTCCTGAGGCAATCCTGAAACAATCAACCATTGAAAACCCCGTAAGGGTCACTATGAGTCGGCACGACTCGATGGCTCCTAACAACAACAACAACATAGCCCAATTTGGGCTGGGATTTAGCTCAGTTGGTAGAGCGCTGCACTGCAGTTTCTGAGGTCCCGAGTTCAATTCCCAGCAATGCAAAAATGGGAGAAGGGCCTGGCAATCTACTCCCAAGGCAATCCTGAAACAGTCAGCCATTGAAAACCCTATGAGGGTCCCTATGAGTTGGGATACCGACTCGACAACACCTAACAACAACAACATAGCCCAATTAATTTTTTGTTTTTTTTTTTGCCATACTTGGGGGTTGAACCAAGGTCTCACACATACTTTCCAAGTCCTCTACCCCTGGGCTGAACACCCAGCCCATTTTATACTTTGTATTTTGAGGCAGGGTCTCACTAAATTATGCAGGCTGCCCATGGCCTCAAACTCGCCATCCTCCTGCTCCTGCTTCCTGAGTCGCTGGCTTATAGGAGTGTGCCACTGTGCCCAGCTTTAATTTAAAATCTTTTAAATGATAAAAAAGTAAATAAATAAATAAGATTCCCTAAACAATTTTTTTGTATGTGTGGTACTTAGGGGTTGAACCCAGGGCCTCGAGCTTGCATGCTCTGCAAGTGCTGTACCCCTGAGCTGGATCCCCAGACCAATTTTTCACCTTTTCTTTTGAGAAATTGTTGTTGTTGTTTGGTGCTGTCGAGTAGGTATCCAATTCATAGCGACCCTTATAGGGTTTTCAATGGCTGACTGTTTCGGGATTGCCTTGGAAGTGGATTGCCAGGTCCTTCTCCCATTTTTGCGGTGCTGGGAATTGAACTCAGGACCTCAGAGACTGCAGCGCAGCGCTCTACCAACTGAGCTAAATCCCAGGCCCCCTCTTTTGAGAAAAGGTCTTGCTAAATTACGTAGACTGCTTCCAGCCTTGAACTTGTGATCCTCCTGCCTCCGCCTCCCATCTCCCAAGTCACTGGGATTACCAGTGTGAGCCCCCGTGCCTGGCTCCCTAAACACTTTTTTTTTCTTGCAGTACTGGGAGGTTGAACCCAGGGCCTCAAGCTTGCATACTTTTCCAGTGCTGTACCACTGAGCTGGATCCCCAGCCCATTTTTTTACTTTTTCTTTTAAGACAAGGTCTCGCCAACTTATGCAGACTGCCTCTAGTCTCAAACTCGAGATCTTCTTGTCTTCACCTCTCAAGTCACTGGTATTACAGGTGTGAGCCACTGTGCCCAGCTCTTAAGAGACACAGTTTGAAAAGAGAATTGGCTCCAGGTTGGAACACGTGTACCTACCTGTATTATTGGCTGGGTAATGTATGGGTCAAGATAAGGCATCAGTTTACAGTAGACATCGGCTGTACTTATTTGGTGCGCTACCACTGTAATAAATCCCACAGCACCATAGCGTATCCATAAATTAGGATGACACAGGAAGGGGGCTAGAGACGGAGAAAAGGGTATGGATCAAACCAGGTTCACAACAGTTTCAAACAGGACAAATTCCCACCTTACAACATATTTGATAAAGAGATTATATTTCAAATGTTACTATAAGGTTCCTTCACATATTTATTTAGCCTGAGGTATAAACTCAACCAACTGAACAGTTATCATAAAATTCCTTTATCAGAGGTAGTATCAATATCATAAAAGAAAAGTTATCTCAATTCCAAAAATTTTAAGTTTCTATTTTTTAGCCAGAAGGGGAAAATGTATGGGTGCCTACTTATTTATAACACTGGATTAGAAACTATCGGCCAGAGGCATAAGAAAGCTGACACCACATAACAAACTATTCCCTCTCCACTGACAGCCCACAGAAGCTCAGGACACAGCACCTACCACACAATGGGCAGAGAAGCTGGGGAGCTGTTTCTCCTCTAAGCCATAGCATTAGGGGAACCATCTGAGCCAAATGACGTTCTTTTAAATGCAGGGGTTTGGTCAAGTCTAGCACATAATTCATAATTTCATTCAAAAGACATCATGAACAAAAAACTAAAAAAGTAAAAAACACTGTGCCCATTCTTAAGGGCTGTAAAATATAATACGCCAGAAAAGTAAACAAATGTCTTTTCATCCCTTTTAATGATTTTATGTACTAAACCTGAAATCAGTTACTTCAATTAATCAAAATTACACTAACCTTATTTAGAATAAAATTCGAACTTCTAAAATCAAAAATTATGTATTAGCTCTGAGTATGCAAGGTATCGGCATTCAGAGGATTTTTATTAGAAATTCATGTTAATAAGAAATAAGAGTGTCACAAGATGCTACTACTACTTAGATTCAAAGGGAGAGGAGAAAGGACTCATTCAAAAACTCTCTCCAACGACGTTCTCACATTTCCAGTTCTCACTACACACAAAAGAGGTTTTGACAATTTCCTAACAACCTGTAGCCTTTGATCCATTCAACAAGGGAGGATGGGTGAGCGCCCTTTGACAGAAAGAGGGTTTTAAAATAAGAACTAGAAAAACAGGGAGAACTGCTAGAAAGTAGATAAAACCATAGTGGCATGATGTGAATTGGGCACTGGGTCACAATCAAGTACTGTCTCCAATTCCGAACCTGCCTATGTTCCACAACCGCAGGTACACACTTTGCGTTCGTGACGTATGAGTGCACCCCCCACCCCTGGCCCCCTGCCTTCGGCTGGGTCATAGTACCTGCTGTGGCTGATGGATATTAGCAGCATCACTAGGCCTGCCCTTGTCTACTTTTGCCATCACCATGAGAACATAACAGGGACAGCCATAGTCACCACAACCAGGGCCCCAGGATGAAACCGACGAACCACGTTCACCAAGACAAAGTGAAAACCCACAACCTGAAGCAAAGCCCCATATGACCAGCAAGTCCATGATGGGGAATTTACTGAAGCCTTTACCAAGACTTTGTGGCGGTCTGATACACATCGCTATTCTACCAGTAATGAGCTGAGACAAAGCACATCAAATACTCAGGCAGCCTGAATCCAAAGAATGTCCTCTAAAATAGAGTACTCCATCTCCTCTCTAACAAACACATCCCAATCCTCTGGTAACAAGCATGAGAAATACTTATAACATCTCAGCAGGAACATTATCATTTTTTAAAACAAATGTCACAGAAATTATCATACTGTTATTGTTAGGTGCTGTCAAGTCAGGTCCAACACATAAGGACCCTATGGACAACACTACCTAACACTGTGCCATACACACCATCATTTTTTTTTTTTTTTAATGTGTGAGCCCACTGTTAAAGCCACTGTGTTTCTACTCATTTTGAGCCATGACACATCAGCAAGTGGAGGTCTCAGAGGCTTTACTCCATTCCCATCATTAAGGTCCACTCTACTTTGAGGAGGCAGCTCTTCCCCAGTTGTTTTTTGATGCCTTCCTGTCTGGGGGCTCATTTTCTAGCACTATATTTGATAGTGCTTCTCTGCTATTCATAGGGTTTTCAATAGTTGATTGTTTCAGGTGTGGGATGCAGGTTCTTCTCCCTCATCTGTCTTAGTCTGGAGGCTCAGCTGAAACCTGTCCACCATGGGTGGCCCTGCTAGATACTGGTGGCATAGCTTTCAGCATCTCAGCAACACACAAGCTCCCATGGCATGACAAGCCAACAGACACATGGGGGAGAAATGAGAATCACCATCAAAAACATCACCACCATTCTCTTTTAAGAATCACCACACCACCAGGCGTGGTAGTGCATGCCTAAAATCCCAGCAACTCAGGAGGCAGAGGCAGGAGAATCGCAAGTTCAAGACCACAGGCAATCTGTGTAATTTAGCAAGACCTTGTCTCAAAAAGTAAAAAAAAAAAAAAAAAAAAAAAAAGGACTGAGGGCACAGCTCAGAGGTATAGCACTTGCAAAAAGCATGCAAGTATGAGGCCCTGGGTTCAACACCTAGTACTGAAAAAAAAAAAAAAAAGAATCACCACATCTCCCAAGTGCAGTGGCTGACACCTGTAATCCCAGCAATTTGGGAGGCCAAGGCAGAAGAATCACAAGTTTGAGACCAGAGGCACCCTGTGCAACTTAGCAAGACCCTGTCTCAAAATAAAAAGTAAAAATGGGCAAGAGGTACAGCTCATTGATAGAGCACTTGCAAAGCATGCATGAGGCCTTGAGTTCAGACCCCTAGTACCACAAAAATAAATTGTTTTTTAAAAAAATCACCACACCAGAGAGCAATATAAAGACATTGGACAGGACATTTCAGCACTCATCCCTTTGCAGCAAGAATCTATTGTTACAACTATCCATATACAAAAATACCTTCAACAACCTGGGCATGGTGGCACATGCCTGTAATCCCAGCAATTCTCAACTCGAGAGGTAGAGGGAGGAGGATCGAAAGTTCAAAGCCAGAGGCAGCCTGTGTAACTCAGTGAGACTTTGTCCCAATTTTAAAAACAAAAAAGGGGCTGTGGGGCTGGTGGTGCAGCTCAGCGGCAGACTACCTGCAATGTACGCATGAGGCCCTGGGTTCAGCCCCTCAGTGCCACAAAAAAGCAATAAACAAAAAACAAAGCAAAAATCCTTCTTAAGAGCTAAAGGATTTCAGGCAAGAGATTGAGAACAGCATAAAAGTAAAAAAAAGATGCACTGGAGAGGGCAGTAAGGACAATATCACATGCGTGTCTACCCTATCCAAGGGGGAACAGACAAGTGAAGACACCTTCTGAGGAGAATGACAGGGAAATGAGGAAGTGAACACAGACACCAGGCCTTCTCCAGTACAGTGCTAGGGTTCAAATGCTCCCATCAAAACCCATGTAGAAACTGAATCCCCTTGGTGAGGTATTAAGAGGGTACAATCTTAATACAACTGTGCTATTTAGAAGTGGGGCAGTTGGGTGGTAGTTAAGATTCAATGAAGCCAGAAGGATGGGGCCCTAATCCAACGTGACTCTAGCTTTATAAAGAGGGGACGCTCTGTCTCCCCATGTCATGACGCCTCACCACCAGTTACCACGCAGACACTGGCACCATCCCCTTGAACTTCCAAACCATGAAATAAATGAGGCTTCTTTAAAAACAAATCACCTACTCTGTGGTAACAGAGAATGAACTAAGATGGGTGGGGTATAGCTCAGTGGTGGGCCACGTGTCTAGGACACACAGGGAAAAGGCAGAAGGAAGAAAAAGAAAGTGGACTAAACCCAGGCCAGGCCAGGCCCACAGACCCAGCCTCCAAGCCTCCCTTACAGACCCAGGCCAGGCCTATGTACACAGTCCTAGGCCTGTCCCCTAGGACCCAGGTACCCAGCCCTTCCAGTGGACTCCATCACCAGGCCAGCCCCTCATATCCAGGGCCAACCCATCCCCATGCCACCAGGATCCAGGCACTAACTAGAGCCCAGCAGGTCCTCGCACACTCAGCTCCAAGGCCCACCCAGCACCAGGCCAGCTTCCACAAAGGCTCCAGGCTTGCTCCACAGATCCAAGCTCTATGTTCATCCCCTGGACCAAGCTGACAAGCCCACACTAATGGACCCTGGCACCAGGACCCCAGTGAACCCAGAATCCAAACCTACCCAGTGAACTGAAGTTCTCGCCCCACCCTAGTCCAATCCCAAATCCAGGGATGCAGGTGTCAACAGAGCTCCAGGGGAACCAGGTCCCAGGCCTGCCAACCTACTGACGCAGACCTGAAGCCCACCCCTAGACTCCCGGCAGACTGACGGCTAAAGCGCTGTCTCTACTGAAGCCAGGCTGTGAAGACTGCAACAGATGCCTGCTTCATCGAATGCACACAAGGCCACAGGGCCACTGTTACTCAGAAAAGATGACACTTCCAAAGTTGTGAAATAAAGCACCAGTGACAGGGTCTAAAGAAATGGAGAACTACACACTGCCTGACAAAGAATTCCAAATTATCTAAGAGAAACTCTGAGCTACAAGAGAACACAGACAATTAAATGACATCAGGATAACACCTCATCAACAAAGAGGGAAGCCATTAAAAGGAAAAAACAGGAATCACAGAGAACACAATTGAACTAAAAGATTCCACAGAGAACTTTCAGAGTAAATTCTACCAGGCAAAATAATCAGGGAACACACAAAAAATGGGTCACTTGAAATTATCCAGAGAGAGAAAACATAAGGAAAATGAAAAGGAATAAAATGAAGCCTACATGGCTTACGGAATACTATTGAATGGACGAATATGTGCACTACCAGAGTTCTAGAAAGACCAGAGAAAGGGAAAGTGGCAGAAAGTTGAAAGAAATAAAGACAGAAAACTATCCCAGTCTGGAGGGAAATGAACATCCAGATCCATAAAGCCCAAAGAACCACAAAAAGAACATAAAGAGCTCTTCACCAAGATCCATTATAATCAAATTTCAAAAGTCAAAAACAGAAAGAATTTTGAAGGTAACAATAGAAAAGCAACTCATTTAATGCAAAGAAACCCCCATAAGACTATCAGCGGTTTTCTCAGCAGGCTAAGAGAAACTTTGCAGGCCAGAAAAGCATAGGATGATATAGTCAAAGTGCTGAAAGAAAAAGAAACAAAATAAAGGGCAAATTTCATGAACACTTCATCCAACAAAACTTTCTTCAGAAATAAGAGAGATAATCAATTAAAAAAAAAAAAGGTGGAGTTCATCACCACTAAAACTGCCTTATAAACAGTGTTGGGAGTTCTCCAAGTTGAAACAAAAAAATGCTAACTGACAACAGGAAAACATACAGAAGTATAAAATGCAGAGGTATGAACATACTTAAATTCAAAATACTCTAAAGGTATAAGTGTATAAATAGCTTGAAACTTCACTTATGAAAGTAAAAGGACAGAAGTATGTAAATTACTATAGTTATAGGAATTTGCTAATAGACATACGATATATAAAACATAAACTGTTACAACATAAAATGTGAGAGAAGTTAAACTATGCTTTCTGTGTGAGTTCAAAGTCAAATTTTTATCAACTTAAAATACACACAATATGTTTTACGTAATTTTCATAGCAGCAACAAAGGAAAATGTGTAATCCATAAAACAAAAAGAAAGAGGCAAAGCACAACACCACAAGAGAAATCATCAAATCATGAAGAACATTAGGACGAGAAGAAGAGTGAAATAAAGGAATTAGAAGCTAAACAGCTGACAAATGGCAGAACTAAGTCCTTGTTCTTGGTGTTACATAAGTCTTTAGCAATCACTAATTATTTTAAATGAAAAGATTAAATTTTGCAATCAAAACACAAAGGCTAAATAAATACAAAAAAAAAAAAAAAACAAGATCCAACTATATGCTACTTACATAAAGACCTTTGGTTTAGTTTTAAGGACGCATAAGCTGGAAGTATAAGAATAGAAAAGAATATTTCACAAGGGAAACAGTTTGAGATATCAGTCCTAGCAATTACCTTAAGGGTAAGATACAAAAGTAAAAATGGACAAGTGAGATTCTATCAGCACAGCAGAAGAAATACCAATAGTCAACAGAATGGAGATTGACAGAATGATAAAAATTTTCTGCAAACTATCCATCAGATAAAGGATTAAGATCTTCCCAGTGGCTTGGGAGGCGGAGACAGGAGGATTGCAAGTTCGAGACCAGAGGAAGTCTATGTAACTTAGTGAGACCCTGTCTCAGGAAGGAAAAATAAATAAATAAAAGGGCTGGGGGTGCAGCTCAGTGGTCCAGCACTTGGAAAGCATGCAGGCGTGAGGCCCTGGGATCAACCCCCAGTACCACAAAAAAAAAAAAAAAAAAGGATTAAGATCTACAATATATAAGGAACTCAAAAACTCCATAAAAAATTTTTTTAATGGGGAAAAGATCTGAATAGATATTTCTCAAAGGAAGAAATACTAATGGCCAAGAAGCATATGAAAAAATGCTCGAGATCACTAGCCATCACGGAAATGCAACTGAAACCACAATGGGATCATCTCACTCCAGTCTGGATGGTTATTATCAGAAAAACAACAAATATAAATGACAGTAAGATGTGGGAAAACAGAACTCATATGATGCTGGTGGGAATGCAAATTAGGAGTCATTACGGAGAACAGGATGGAGGTTTCTCAAAAAACTAAACCTGGGTAACGCTGCTGCACAACCAAGGAGGCAAAGAAGTCTGAAGGGAAGTCAAAATATCTCCAGACACGACAAAACTACGCATCAGTTAGGAAACCTGAGTTCCACCTCCTATCAGATCAGTGGCAACACTAGAGTGTCTTCCAGAAGGCCAGTCTCTGGTGCCAGAAAAGGCCAGGGACCACTGCCCTGGGGTAACAGGTTCACTTCTATCCTTTATTTCCATTTTTACCCCTGAGCTACATGCACAGCCCCCAAGACAGTCTTAATTTTAGACTGTGCCATATATATTTGCTGGCTATTATTCTGAATTTTAAAAGAGTGAAGGAAAAAGATTGAGTGCTATGAAACTCAAGGAATAAATTCCTTTCATTGGTCCATAAAATTTGCAACATAGTAATTTCAATACTACAAATTCTTTACTCACAATCAATTCAGGGAGAGATGATACAGGCAATCCTCTGCATCCAATTTTCAACCTGATGAGTGGTCAGTGACTGCAAAGTTAGGTTTTGGTTTTGTTTTACTTTTTGTTTTGTGGTGTTGGAGATTGAACCCAGAGCCTTGGGCATGCTAAGCACACACTCCACCACTGAGCTAAACCCTAGCCCCCAAATCAAAATCTAAGTTTAATCTTTTTTTTTAATTGGAAATTTTTAATGTACACCTTAATGTGATTCATTCTGATGTGCTTTTCATTGTGACATTTCCATATATGCATTTTGATGTACATTATTCATATAGGTTCCCCCTTACCCTCTTGTATGCTTTCCCCTCCCTCCCACCTTCCCCATCTAAGACTTCTCTATCTTTTACTTGGTAATATTTTTCCATATGTCCTTGGGTTCCAGTTCTGTTTAAGATACAAACTTTTCCTGTAGTGATCTTTGTTAAGTTTAATCTTTAAAACAGTCAAGAGTTTATGTCCATTGTGGGAAGAAAGAAAGAGAGAGAGAGAGAGAGAGAGAGAGAAAGGGAGGGAAGCAGGGAGGGAAAGAAAGAGAGAAAGAGAGAGAGAGAAAAAAAGAGAAAAGAGAGAAAAGGAGGGAAAGAGGGAAAAGAAAAGACAGAAAAAAGAAGAAGGCATGTAGTCAGGCAGACAGGCTAGGCAGTATGTCATACACCTATAATCTAGTAACTCGGGACACTGAGACAGGAGGATCATGAGTTCAAGACTAGAGGCAGCCTGCACAACTTAACAAGACCTTACTTATCTCAAAAGAAAAAAGAAAAAAGGAAAAAGGGGCTGGGGATGTGGCTCAATGATGGCGCACTTACCAAACATGCATGAGACCACATGTGCAAGCTCTGAGTACTACCAAAACAAAACAAAACAAAAGAAAAAAAACCTTGACATTTTTTTTTAAAGGGGCATAAAGACTTAGTAACAGACGAAAACAAGTGATAGTTCCCAGCCTAGGCTGAACAACCAAGTCAATGTGCTTGTCTGTCTCTCACGTACATACACACATGCACTCACACGAGTCAACTGTCTGGAAGATAGTTGCAGTTCTGACTCCATATCATGTAGCAATCTTATGAAGTTATTTCCACACCAGAATGTTCCCATTCTAAGTTTCTGCAGAGGACACTTACCGATATCACTCGCAAACTCATAGACATGAGGCTTCTGCAGCAGTCCCAACTGGCACATGCATGTGAGGGCATTAAGAGCTTTCACAATAACAAATTCCTCAGCATCACTGAGACCCTGCTGCAGCAGGGGCTTGAGAATTGAGGAACTCTGCCAGCCAACATAGGCAGCAACACCTGACAATGAAAAGCAACATTACATAATTATTCATTATCTGCAAGTACATGTTATCAATACATAAAATGTTAAAATTAATCAAAGACAAACATACTGACCAACCGCCCAGGAAAGACTATTGTACTTCCTACCCATCATAATAAATGAAAAAAGACGTACACCAAAGGCAATCACGAAGATGCTGTGGGATACCAAGGAAAAACAAAGATCCTAAGTTTTTGTGGGTTTTTTTTTTTTTTTTTGTAGTACTGAGGTCTTAACCCAGGGCCTCGCTCTTGCATGCTCTGCAAGTGCTGAACCACTGAGCTGCAATCTCAGCCCATTTTTTTACTTTTTGAGACAGGGTCTCACTAAGTTACACCGACTACCTCTGGTCTCGAACTTGCAATCTTCCTGCCTCCTCCTCCCAAGCCACTGGGATTACAGGCATACACCACCGTGCCAGGCAGATCCTAAGAATTTAGAAAAAGGAAAATGCAGCTCTCCTAAAAAGGGAGAAGACTCGGACTGGCTGTCATTCGGCAACAGTGAAGGCTACAAAATGACAGAGCAAGACCGTCCAAGTTATAGAAGGAAGTCTGTATCAAAACTGTCAAATAAGAAAATGAAAATAAGTCATTTCAAAACACACAATGACTACAGAGGTTCACCTCCTCTGTAATCCTTCCTACTACAGTAATCTGAAGCTGAAACCCAGCAAAATAAACAGATGTAGGATATACAAAACAACATAGCTAACCTAGGAATTCAAGAGGAAAAAAGGAAGATAACTCTCAAAGATTTAGAAATCACTCAGCCCAAATTAGAACTAAGAGCCACTAAATGTCAAGAAGGTCCTGGGGAAGAAAAATGGAACAGATTCCAAGCAACACATAAAACTGCTAAGAAAGAAGCTAAATATTACAGATATAGTGAGGAAAATATATTACTTTTCTCTCTAAAAAGAAAGCAAAGAAACTTCAGGACAAATAAAAGTAAGCCATTGTCTAAACATGAAATAATTCAAAATGGGTAATGTATTAGTCACTGGAAGAGGAAAGCAAGTATAATCTAAGCCAGGCATGGCTGCACACACCTGCAATCCCAGAACTTGGGAGGTGAAGGGAGGATGATCACAAATTTGAGGCCAGCCTGGGCTACAGAGGTAGTTCAAGGCCAGCCTGAGCTATACAGTGAGACCCTCCCTCATAAAAACCCAGGGCTAGGGATGTAACTCAGTGGTAGAGCACATGCCTAGCACATGTTAAAGCCCTGTATTCAAAACCCAGCACCCCAAGAAGTATGGAAGAAGAAACTGGTTGAATTACTTAAACAACACTGAAAATAGTGATTGATATTTGAAAAACTGAGAAGGGCAGAGAAATCAAGGCATGATTAGACTCAGTTAAATCTTCATCTGGAGCCAGCTGTGGAGGCATGAGCCTGCAATCCCAGCCCTTAGGAGGCTGAGGCAGGAGAATCATAAATTCAAAGTCAGTCTGGGCTTCAAAGTGAGACACTATCTCCAAAAAAAAAAAAAAAAAAAAAAAAAAAATCAAATCTCCACCTGGTATAAGAAAAATTCAAAATCCAACATCTAAAGTTGCTAACACTAAAAATACTTACATGAAAATTGTAATTTAAAAATGTTGGAATTGTTTTTCTTCAAAAAGAAGAAAAATACTACCTAAAATTCCAGTGGATTATATATTTAGGAACTTTACAAACTGAAATGTACAATGAGCTTAAATAGCCAAAATATTTTGGAAATGAAGAGTGACATCTAGGAATTTATCCTAGCAGATACTAAAGTTGATTATCGATATGTAATAATATAAGCTGCAGACCATGGCATATACGTGTAATGCCAGCAACTTAGGAGGTTGAAACAGGACGATTGCAAGTTTGAGGCCAGAGAGAGGCCATCTGCGCAACTTAGTGGGACCCTGCCCCAAAACAAAAAAATAAAGGAGGGCCTGGAAGTGTGGCTTAGGGGTAGAGTACTTGCCTATCATATGCAAGGCCCTGGGTTCAACCCCTACTACTGCAAAAAATATAAATAAAAAGATAAAAGATAAACAATAAAAAATTAATAACAATAACAATAATAATAATAATGGTATAACTTAAGTGCAAGAATAGAGAAATCAACGGAATAAACTAGATGCTCAGAAAACTGACCTTAACAGACAAACCCATGCAACACATGATAAAGAAACCCTCACAAATCCATGGGAAAGAAACAAAATATTTAATAAGTACTGTTGGGGAAATTTGCTACACTTCTGAAAAGAAAAGAAAATTTAGGTGTCACCTCATACTATAGTCCCAAAAAAGTTAAGTTTACAAAATAAAGCACTTAAAAAGGAAGAAAAGTGCACACCAGATTAATTCTCGAATGGGGAAACACTTTCAACACAAGAGCAAAACAAAAGATCACACAGCAAAAACCAGAATAAACTATATATAAATTGGTTAAGAAAATACATTAAAAGCCAGGTGCAGTGGGGCACGCCTGTAATCCCAGCGACTCGGGAGTCAGAGGCAAGAGGATTGCAAGTTCAAGACCAGAGCAGTCTGCGTAATTTAGTGAGACCCTATCTGAAAAAGTTAAAAAAAAAAAAAGGGCTGAGGATGCAGCTCAGTGGTCCAGGACTTGAAAAGCACCCAAGCACAAGGCCCTGGGTTCAACCCCCAGTACTGTTAAAAAAAAAAGAAAGAAAATGCATTAAAAAAACAAGTTAAAACAAACAGAAAATTATTTGCCTTCAAAATGATAAAAAGTTAGTACTTTTTATGCATACTTAAAAGACTCAAAAAATTAGCAAGCATAAATAATTTCATCAGAAAAAAACGGGCCAAGGAAATGAATAAAAATTCATAAAATAAGAAACATGAACAAGTAAATAACATGAAAAAGGTTTTCAATTTGATAGGTAAGTGGGGAAATACACATGAAAACAAGTTATCATTTTTCCCTTCCAACAAAGATAGATTAGGAATCCTATTCCTGGCTAGAGACAGTCCTTAATGTTGATGGGAATGAAAAATGACATAATTTTTTTTAACGTATAAAATTTGTCAAGAGTTTTAAAAATATATTCATATTCTTTAATTCAGTAATGAAAATGTTATGTTTCTATCCTCAAAAAATAATTAGAAACAAAGCCATGCACTGAATAATAATGTTGTGGTCAATAACAGACCACATACAGGTCAGATGTGCCAGACGACTACTCCTGGCTTGTGTAAGTACATTCATTTGAATAATGACAGACACTCCTAACAATGCAGACCTCAGACCAAATCTCCATTATTAGGAAGCACACACTAACTGCAATTAAATACTTAAGTATTAACAAATAAATATCACCTTCCAAGCATGATTAAAAATAAAAATAGGTTAAGGATCCAAAATAAGGGTAAAGTGAATTTTGGTAAACTTACATGATGAAATAATTTGGATCTATTAGATTATAGTTTCAAAGAATTTTTAATAACAACAGAAAATGATTATGTTGCTTAAGCTTAAATAACAAAGATTAAGATTAAATATTATACATGTGTCACATTATACATATTATACTTATATGTCAAGCACTACTACATATGTTCGTTTACGTTATCTTCATAATAACCAAGGAGACTGGTATTATAACTATTCCCATTTTACAGATATAGGAACTAAGGCACAAAAGAGATTACATGACTTTCTCAAGAACCACAACTTATAAGTGACCAACCCAGAACTTGAATCCCAGAGCTTGGCTCCAGTGTTTGCTCTTGACCATTAGCAGGTAACAGAATGGAACAGTTGAGATGGAAAGAAAAAAGGAAGTCCTGCAGGAAAAAACACCAAAACATGAACAGAGCTTGTCCATGAGTTGAAGGATTAGAGGTGTCTGTATTACTTTTATCAACAAAACAAAAATCAATGAAAACTATTTCCAAATGAAGAAAAGAGCTAGTATATTTTGGGGCTGGGGATGTTGCTCAGTGGTAGAGTACTTGCCTAGCATGTGTGAGGTCCTGGGTTATGTTATAGCCCTGGAACCACAAAAACAGATATATTACTGACACACATGAACTGACCAAGAGATGAAGGAGATCCTACAAACCACTTTTTTCCCAAGAAAATAAGATTGTTTGGAAGGAGAAAAAGAGAGCAAGAAAGACAAAAAGACATAAGGAACAATGGCTGGAGATGTAGCTCAGTGGTGGAGTGCTTCCCTATCATGACAAAGGCCCCAGGTTTGATCCAAAGGAAAGAAGGAAAGAAAAAGGAAGGAAGCAAAGGAAAGGAGAGGAGAGAAGAGGAGAGGAGAAAGGGAGGAAGGAAAGATGGACCAAATATACCATACTCAGGAACTGAGTTAGATGGAGCCCTAGATGCAAGTCTGAAATTTATCAATAAACAAATGCAAAAATAAAACAAACTACCCCAGGTACTGTGCACACATCTGTAATTCCAGCAACTGGGGAGGCTAAGGCAGGAAGACCATGAGTTCGAGGCCAGAGGCAGCCTGTGCAACTTAGCAAGACCCTGTCTCAAAATTAAAAATAAATAAATTGATACAGGGCTGGGAGTACAGCTCAGTGGTAGAGCACTTGCAAAGTAGGTTCTGGGTTCAATCTTCCAACATCAGTAATTAATTAATTAATTAAAATAAAGATATCTAAAAAGAAAATGTACAGTAATCTCCAGCAAAAACAAAGAAAACAAGTAATTTCAAGGTTTTCAAAGAAAGTATCCTTTTTTCAAAACATGATAACATTTACCAAAAACATCAATCCTGATGTCATATGGGTTCCTTTGTTTATTTTTTAGGGAAAAAAAATCCAACAGCAAAACTTCCTTTCCTAGATTATTGTAAATGAAATGAAAAGCCTTCCTGCAGCCTTCCGCTACCTCATGAGGAAGTATGGATACCAGCCACTATTTCCAATGCATACAATGGTCCTGAAACCTTTGGGGTAACAGACAAGCTGTTGCAATCATGTGGGAAATAGCAGTTGGTGGATTTGATAACACAGATTTGACGTTTCATATTTCATAACTGACCTAACCTAAAATTGAGAAGATTAGAACACTTAGGGAAAAAGGGAACAGTTATTATTCAAAAGAGAAAAAAATTAAATTCTGTATCAAACATAACATTGGCTATTCAAAATAAATCTACTTCATTTATTTGCAATTTTGAATCTAAATGTAGTAAGAGTCATGCAAATAAAATACAAGATGCCTATGTTCTTTAGATAAGCTCAAAAATCAAGAATGCAACATGAAGGAAACAACAAAAAAAAGTGCTTAATATTTCACAAATTTCTATTTACTAAAAGCCAGGTACATTTTAATTTTCTAATAGATTGATTTTCACCCATAATTATCCTTCAACTATTTTCTGTTTCTAAAAGTAATAAATCTACTGAAGAAAATTTGACAAATATGGAAAATATAAAGAAATCAATGACTTACTATCTCAGCCCAAGAGATAACCAATATTTATACTTCAGTGTTCTGCTCGTTTCATAAAAACACATAATTTTTGTTATTATTGCCTTTAAACAACTGGGATCACCCTTCAAAGTAGACTTAAATCTTACTTCAACCACTTTAATAACATTCTATAGTACTTTTCCCGGCCGTTCTTTTAAAAACAGTTTTTAATGACCACAAGCTATTCCTTGAAATGGAAGTATCACAGGTTAATTAGCCAGCCCCTTGATCAGCTAAAGTATATCATCCAAAAGCAACATGGAGGCAGAAATACTAAGAATCCATTTCATTATTAATGAAATTTGGTAGTATAATTACCGTGTATTCTCTAAGTTAATCAAGGGGCTAAAAAAACCACATGTGGATCAGAATTGCATGCAGATTGAATTTATAGTTGAGAGCTCCACACTACTGGCTTCACCACAAATCCAATCTGCATTTGATTCTAATCTGCATCTGATTTTTAAGTCCTCAAAATGTGCTGAAAGGGTGCAGATTAGATTGGAGAATACACAGTATCACCTATCAACACCAATCTTTCAGATTGAACAGACGGATCTGCGAACAATTTATAATCTTAAAGACGAACTTAAAAACAAACAACATACCAACTATACTATCAAAGAAAGCTCCACGCAGATGCCAATCATTCTTATCATTCAGGAAAGTGATCATATGGGACAAGAGAACATCATTGGCCTTCTGACGTCCAAAGAATACACACAGCCGTGTTATTCCATTTTCCATTAAAGTTTGTTTCACAATATTTTCAGGATCACTTAACAAAGTGACAACTTTCTGCTGGACCATTTCATGTAAGGCTTGAAGCTCTGTATTGGAGAAAAAAAAAAAGGATAGGATAGGATCAATTTTTTCTCCACACATATAGACTCAGTCTTCTTTCTTACTCCTTGGAGTAGCAGAACAATCAGAAGTTACCACATGAAGCTTTTCCACTATTCAGAGCTCTGAAGGATGGGAGACTGAAATATAAACTGAATATACAAAAGCAGCTGTCCTGGCATGGTTAGCATCTCACTAATAAATAGTTCTGGTTCAGAGCCCAAGAAGAAACCTAGGCAAAATTATATGCTCACATTAAGGGAAAACCTTTTAACTTCTTACAAGGTTTAATATTTACCATACATTTTTTATTCTGATCCCCATCCTTTCAACAGTTTTAGAGGGCTACAAATCAGATGTGTATTAGAATCATGTGTGGACTGGATTCTCGAAAGCTCTCTCAACAAAGCTCTCTTGACCTCAAAAAGGTTTAGATTCTTTAGCTATGTTGTTTACATTTTTCAATAAGAATTATACAAGTCAGCTAGCTTTATTGTTCACACAAATCAATTCCAGCTGGAAAACAATTAGGTTTGGAATCTATGGGGACAAACTGGCCTAATAACAGTATATGACGACAGAATGGAAAATCAGACAAGAGGGTCCCTTCCTATCTAAATATCTGATCTTCCTTCACTTTACATGAAAACTACAAACGACAGGTTTTACAAGTCAGCATTAGCAATTCATCCTAAATTACAGCAAGTCTAGAGAGGTGATACCACCTGTGTCGTAATTCCCATTCGGATGGGTGACGTCATCCATCTCTTCACTGTTAGGGTCATTGTCCATGTTGAGATTTTTCAGCTGTACTAATTCCAAGAATCTCAGAGCTGTTTCTGCCAACAGAGCTATGTTTTCTGTAAGATGAAAAGGGAGGAATTTATAATTCTAATCTTATATTTTTGTGATGCTGATAACTTTTCCTCTCTGAGCCGGTTTTATTGTTGCTGGGGTTTTGTGGGATTTTTTTGTTCTGTATTGTTTTTGAGCCACAGTCTCATTGTGTAGCCCAGATTGGCCTAAACTCACTATGTAGCCCAGGGTGGCCTCAAACTTGAGATGCTCCTGCCTCCATCCCTCAAGTGTTGGCATTAAAAGTGTGTGCCACCACACCGAGATTCCTTAAGTCTTTATACATACAAATAAAAATCATAAAGCTAAAGGGAAAAGTAGGACTTTTCATTTAGCATTTAATAAGATTTTATAGTAACTAATCTCATATCTACAACTCTCTCCAAACTGCCAGTTTCAACAATGAAACACACTTTTTTAAAAAAGTACAAAAAGAGCCCAAAATATCACACCCAAATCTAATGAGGCCAAAACCAAACCAAAACAAAACAAGCTTAATTCTTCTAGATCTACCCTTTAAAAAAGTATCTTGACAAGTGAGATATTTATTAGACTAGCAAAACAAACATAAAAAAACAAACAACACAGAACACACATTAAAACAGCATCAAAAGGGGCTTTGGACTCACACCTGAACTCAGTTCTCAGCCCTGCTACTCACTAGCTCGCTGCCCTAACTACCTGAGTCCCCGTTTCCTCACACACAACTGAGGCGTTAGGGCTCCTCACAGAGCTGTTCCAGCCTGCCGCACCAATGGCGAGACTGCCTACCAAGTGATACTCTCTGAGTTGTCAGCGGACCACGGGGAGGCGGCCCCCGCACTTGTGAACACCAACGCTCCTCTCCACTGCGCAACATCTACTTCTACTGCTGATGACACCTTTACTATCAATTATACCTGCTCTTCACTTACACTCACTGTCTCCGTTTATATTTATTCCTGTCCTATGTCCTTCCTTGCCTCCTGCTTCTATGCTTCTTAACATATGACCATAACCAGAATGTATGTGTGAGGCCCTCAGTACCACACACACAGGAAATTGTCTTTACTGAACACTTAGGGACTTTTTTTGGTTATTATTCCCTAATACAGTATAACAATTATTTATATCGTAATTGGTATTATAAGTATTCTCGAGAAGATTTAAAGTAAGTAGGAGGATGTGCATAGATTAATACAAATACTGTATCACTTTATATAAGGGACTTGAGCATCTGTAAATTTGAGTACTTGGAAGGGGTTCTAATAACCCCTGTGGATGCCAAAGAATAACTACTCATTAAAATGGAGATACTTATCTAAAATGTTGGCTTATTATCAGGTTATGGCCTAGAAATTCCCCATCTTTGTTGTTGTTGTTAAGGATAGAACCTAGGGCTTTGTGAGTGGTGGACAAGCACTCTACCACTAAGCTATACCCCAGCCCTGAAATTCCCCATGTTTAGGATAAACGGGCAATGTAGAGGATAACATTTTGCTTACTTAGAGGTAAGTTTTTGTCCTATTTAGAGAAAAGTTGAATCTGGCAGTGATGTGGAGTAGGACCCCAAGATGAAGAGAATCACCTGCACCCTCAGGCCATTTTTTCACCTTGAGACTGGGTCTTGCTAAATTACACAGGCTGTAGTTACAGTCATGCGCTACCACACACAGCTCTCTTTTTGCAAATATTTTTGAGCTGCATTTGGTTGGGTCCGCGCACCTGGAACCTACAGCTATGGAGGGCCAACTGTTTATCATTATTAGGAAAAGTCTCTTCCTGTCCTGGGCCTCTGAAAGTCTGAACACATCTGCGCTTACTTCTCCATGTACTTTAAGTCCATAACTAACACATGTGAAAGTTCCCTTTACACAAGACACAAATCTATGCAAGCATCTCTGAGGTGAAAAAGAACATGGTAAAGGAAAAAACTGTTGATTTTTAAACTTTTATGATTCCTGACATGGTTCAAACAGATTTCCAGCCCTGTTAACAAGGCTGTTCCATCTCATCCTAGGCAGGAGGGAGCAAGCGACGGCACTAGAGCTGGCCCTGGGCCACCGTGGGCCTCACCATAGAGACTCCAGGCACTGGAGAAAAGCAGGGCTGCCACAAAACCAAGGTTGAGGCCAGGAGCTGTCAGCACAGACAACTATACCACACACGTTATTTCGCCCTTCTTAACCTCTAAAAGAAAGCTGATATGACATTTAGTAGTCAAAGTTGTTGTAAGGGTTACTGGTGAGATCTCACAACCAATCTTTCTAGCAAAGATTTCATTCACCAGGTTTTTCAAGAAATAAATGTTGTTACTTTTATGCTATTGTGTTAGCAAATGATGTCCACAAACCAATATGCCACCTGCACACAAGAATTTCACTGGTATAACACAACTGAAAGTAGGTAAGATTCACTAGGCCAACAGTAAAGTCATAAACTCTGGTAAGAAAGATTTGCTTGTTTTTAAAAACCTATACACTTGTCTTTTATGCTACTTGATTTTATCTGGTTGAATTACTTGTATTTGCCAAGTGAATTATAAATGTTTGTTATAAATAAACACTAATGGGTCTTAAATCCTGGAATTCTAGGCCTTAAGTTTACTTTTATAGAATTATGAAACCAAAAACCACAAATAAATAAATAGGCACAGATAAATATAAATGACAATGTATGTATGGAAAAAGAAAAATTCCCAACCACCATCAATCCCTTTGCAGATATGCCTAGAGACAAGAACAGCGTCAAGAGGTCATTTTTCACAAGATCTATTAAAAAATGATAGGCAGGCCACAAAACGAATGACCTAAAGCAAGCTTCTTTCAAAAAAGTAACATCATCACTATTTTTTTTTTTTTTTTGGTGGTACTGAGGGTTGGACCCAGGACCTCGCACTTGCATGCTGTTAAGTGCTGGACCCCTGAGCTGCACCCCCAGCCCATTTTTTTCTTTTTGAGACAGGGTCTCGCTAAGTTACGCAGACTGCTTCTGGTCTCGAACTTGCGATCCTCCTGCCTCCGCCTCCCGAGCTGCTGGGAACATCATCACTATTCACATGCTATAGACTACTTACAAAGACTTCAAAACAGAAGCTCTGATTGCCATCAGATTATAGAAATAAATTATGGAATTAAATGTTTCAGTGATACTTTACATGCTGAAATAAGCCTTCAGAGTTAATTCTGGGAGCTAAAAACATGAATCTACATCATTTGCCTTTATGAATGAGAATTACAAGCCAAACAGGTAGGTATACATAACACCCATCTCACTGCAAAAATTGCCACATATGGTTAAGCACTGAAGTAACTGGAGGAAGGACCTTAAAACTCAGAAAGTCAGTATGCTAGCTTCTTTCAATATCAACTTACTGAGCAAAATTAATCTTTCTCAATAGCAATAGAATGTTGTACCCTAAAATTGGCAGTCAAACAAGTGTATTTCTTCAGAGAAACTCGGTAAAGGCCTGAAGACACTAAATCAGAAGCACATACCTATAAACATTAGTCTTATTCTAACTTAAATGTAATACTCCAAGTAAAAGATTCTATATTATATTCTTCTTCACTTGATAATTCTGACCACTTCAAATATGAAAGAATACATAAAAGTTGACCTCCGGAATAGACTAACTATAAATATTATTAAAATGTACACAAATAGTTCAAAGAGCAACTTCACATTTGGAGTTCTCAAATCAGAAAAACAAGAGACATTGCGGTCATTAACTTTACAAGTATGTGAACCGCTATTACTTGGACAAAATCTTACCGGCATAGGCTAGTCTAACAATAGTAGCATCATCTTGGGCTAAGTGGGCTATGCCAGGCAGAATGTACTCTGGGTAGATATTGACATCATTACGAGGAACCTCTTTGACAAGTGCAAGAACTTTGGTCAACGTCCTTAAGGCTTCAGCCCTCACTCTAGGAACAGAATCATTGCTGAAATGCAAAAGATACGGAGTAATACGGTCCAAAAGGATTTCTACACTTAATCTTGAGGCCAAATGGAGAATAAGTTCCAATGCAGCAAGTTTGGAATCACAGTACTTAAGGGTCTGTAGACAGGATGTTATAACAGACACCAGGATAACCAGTCCACTTTCCTTAGGCTCTCCTTCTGCTTTTTCTGGCAGATCAGGTCCGCAGAGGTTGTGAATAATGTTTCCCAAATCCTTCCGGATAACCAGAATCCGTTCATCTGCAGAGAGGAAAGTTTCCTTGGCAAACTGGGCCATGTAAGGCTGCAGGAAAGTATAAAATATTTCAGGGAAGGCATTGCCACGCTGCTGCTTTAGGTAATCCTCAGCCTCCAAACGTCTTTCTGGTTCACGATGAATCATCTGAGTTACCTAGATGAAAGCGAAAAAGGAATAAAAATAGATTTACAAAAGGAAACTAAGCCAGATGAAAGTTACAAAGACAATCTGAAGGATTTCTGAGGGAATTCTGACAGTTCTCAATCTTCACCGGACAAACTACTTTTAGAAGCCAAAACCTAAATAATACCCAACTCTACTGGAATTCTAGGAAGCAAAAGGAAACTGCACACTAATGTATCAGCCTGAAACGTAAAAAGGAGATTCCATTCTGTCTGGTAGTCCCTATTTATTAAGACAGCAAGCCTCAGAGAAAAATATATAGACACAACCCCTGGAATTCATTCACATATTCACAGTTCAGAGCTCTGGTTTAAAACCTCACTGCCACAAATCCAAAGGAATAATGTGTGGGTGAAGTGTGTAGCACTAGAATCTAGGGAAGAGGGGAATCAGAGGGCTGGGGATGTGGCTCAGTGGGAGAGTGCTTGCCTAGCTTCCATGAGACCCCCAGTTCAGCCCATAGCACTGCTGAGGGAAAAGAGGGGGAGAATGGAGAGAATCAGTGGGTTAAATTTTTCAAATAAAGTAAAAGATGGAGAGGGAGTGCAGTTCACTGGCAGAGCACTTGCCTAGGATATGTGAGACCCTACAGATGATCCCCAGCACCACAAATAAAAACAAAAACTAAAAATAATGTAAAAGGGATATTAAATTCTGCAGACATTAAAATTGATACACCAAATGTGAATTTATCCTGATTCCTTTTTTTTCCCCCATTACTTCTGGGGATGGAAGCCACAGCCTTGTACATGTTGGTCAAGTGCTCTACCACTGAGCTACACCCCCAGCCCTATATGTACTCTAGTATCATAAAGAAATAATGTTTTTCATTATGCAGGACATAGTTTAATCTTTCCATTGCTTAAATATACGTTGTTCTTACTGTTAGGTGCCATTGAGTCGAGTCTGACTCATGGCAACCTTATGTACAATGGGACAAAGCACCAACCAACACCGTGCCATGCCCAGTACTATGTCACTGCTTCTCTGCTATTCATAGCATTTTTGATGGCTGATTGTTTCAGGAGTGGATTGTCATGTCCTTCTCCCATCCTTAAACATATAAAATATCATTAAAAATGTATCAGGTATTTGTTTATATTCCATATAAGAACCTGGCCTTGAACTTGAGGAATCAAATGTAGTATATGGAAAAATTATCTAAGAGAATACTTTTACATCAAACAAATTCACTGCCTTCGTAGTTAAAAGAAAATGTAGGCCAAAAGATATGACACTGCCTAGCCAAAGTAGCATAAGAAATAAGCAGCCGGGTGCGGTGGCCCGCGCCTGTAATCCCAGCGGCTTGGGAGGCGGAAGCAGGAGGATCACAAGTTCGAGACCAGAGGCAGTCTGCATAACTTAGTGAGACCCTGTCTCAAAAAGTAAAAATATGGCTGGGGGTGCAGCTCAGTGGTCCAGCACTTGCAGAGCATGCAAGCGGGAGGCCCTGGGTTCAACCCCCAGTACTGCAAAAAAAAAAAAAAAGAAAAAAAGAAAAAAAAAAGAAAGAAAGAAATAAGTGCCACACTCAAAGACAGAAAATTGGGGCATGTCAACTCCTAACCCAGTACACTATTCATTGAATATGAGCTAAACTGGCTTCCTCTGAAGCATCTTATCTTTTAATATTTGAAACTGGGTATCACTATGTAGTCCAGACCAGCCTCAAATTCATAATCATACTGCTTCAGCCTCCTGAATGCTGGGATTACAGGCACACACCACCACACACACCAATATTTGCCATTTAAAAAATACATTCCATATGTTGTTGTTAGGTGTCAGTGTCTGACTCATAGCAACCCTGTGTACAACAGGCAAAACACTGTTGTCAGTGGTTTTTTGCTCTTCATAGGGTTTTCAATGGTGGATTGATTTTTGGGAGTGGGTTGCCAGGTCCTTCTCTCAAGCCTACAGTGCCTTGTATTCCCAGACGGTCTCCCATCCAAGTACTAACCAGGTCCGGCCCTGTTTAGCTTCCGAGATCTGATGGGTTTGGACGCCACATTGGTGTGGCTACAGGCATATTCCATATAGCCCTACTTCATTAACGAGAATTCCAAATATATCATCACTTTTCCATGACTCAGAGTCATTATCACAAGCATCAGTTACCATAAGACTAACCAAAAAGATAACTCTCACACAGTAATACAGATACATGGCTGAGGTGATTTCCCATAGAATTCCTCACTTTTTCTATTATACCAATTTGTGATTCCACAGCTCCCCTGCCAGGGTTGCCCTAATTTGCTTCTATAAAAAATGCCCCTACACTGCTAAATTATACTCAAGTTGATGGTCCTTGTCTCCTTCATTTTAGACATCCATCTTCTTTATTTCAGACATCCATCTTCTTCATTTCTTACTATCAAGCTCTATCCAGGATAACCTCCCCACAACCCAGGCAGGTACCTCCTTCCAAACCTGTCCAAAGCAGAGCTAAAGATTATCATAGTAAGAGAGACAGCTGACAGATTCTTTTTTAAGTCAAATAAGCTCTGTCTAAAAAACAGTATATTTCTCTCTAACAAAATAACAATAGACTACATTAGTCCATAGTGCTTTATTGCTTTATTCCAAATTTGCATTCCAGAGAGCTGACTGATACAAATGCCAGAACATAATCCTACCAAAAACTTTACAGCAAATATTTATAGCATAGTTACCAATTCTCTGATACTGCGATCTTCAATTTTGTTTAGCACTTGTTCAGGGAAAAAATGTCCATTTCTGTACGCCAAAAGTTGAGAAAGATCAAACAGTGGTACACCTTCTGTAAAAAGCTCAGCTATCACACAACCTGGAAAAGAGCAGGCATAATTCCATGAAAAATGAGATACAAGACATCATACAATATAAATCAGTTGTTGTTCGATGCTAATCGAGTCAAGTTCGATGCAGAGACCCTCATAGGGCTTTCAATGGCTGATTGTTTTGGGAGTGGGCTGCCAGGCCCTTCTCCCTAGCCTGTAGCACCTGGTATTTGCAGAATCCATAACAATCATAGCACTCAAAATGAAAACCCTCCAAAGTGAACTAAAATTTGTAATGGAACATAAAACTACAATCAAATAGCTAATTGCTCAATCACCAATTTCTAAAACATCAAAACCATTTAATTTTCTTTCTCTTAAAAAAACTTAAATGAAATTACCTCCCAGTTCTATCATTTAAAATGGTAACATAATAAAATATATATTAAACATACATACATACACATTTATATAAAGAAAAATCCACAAGAAAGAATTTTTAGTACAGATTTATAGGCATTACGTTCATAAGGAACTCTTAAGAACTCATATCTGACAATTCATTTATTCATCATTAAACAAAAAGTTATTAAGTACTAACTGTAAACTAGGCACTACTGTTACATAAAGGAGACAAAATTCTTGTCCTCATGAGGTTTTCGTGCTAAGAAAGGAGAGAAAATAAACCAATGAACAAATAAAGTGTGTAGTAAGAAATGTGGCAGGAAAATTAAGAGAGGAAAGAAGATAATCATTTTGAACTAACAATCTTTTTTTTAAATTGGAAATTTTTAATGTACACTTTAATGTGATTCATTCTGACATGCTTTTCATTGTGACATTTCCATATATGCATTTTGTTGCACATTATATAAGTTCCTCCTTACCCTCTTATGCGCTTCCTCCCCCCTACCAAAGACTTCTCTTCCATTTTCTTATCTTTTTATGGTAATATAACATAATCTTCAAACCAGAAATTTTTTAAAAAAATCTACATTTCCAAAGGGACAAAGCAATTCCACTGAATCATTATATGACAAGTCTTATAGAGACCCTTAAATAATCTTACCTCGATTTGCCTTTACTGGTGCCTCTGCCAAGAAAACTCTTCCCCCAAGATCTTCACTCAAATGTCATCTTAGCAGTAAAGCCTTTCTTGATTGCCTGTGTAATACTGCAAGCCCCACCACCACAACTACCCCCATTTTCCTCACCGAGCACAATCCTTTTTCCCTTTCATCTACCATTTTTTCCACAGCACCAACTGCTAGATTATATGTTTTATATATTTGTCTCTTACACAAACAGAATGCAAACTCTATGAGGAAGAAATTTTTCTTTACTTTGTTCACTGAAAAATCCCCAGCAACTAAGACAGCTCCTTAACACATAGTAAACATGCAACAACTTTCTTCATTTCTGTCTCTGTGGTGTCAAATTTAAGAATAAAAGACTTCAAACAATAGCTATCAAAAAATATTGTAGGCTGGAGGCATTGGTGCACATGTGCAATCCCAGCAACTCAGGAGGCTGAGACAGGAGGATCCCCAGTTCAAGGCCAGAGGAAGCCTGTGCAACTCTGCAAGACCCTGTCTCAAAATGAAAAGTAAAAAGGACTGGGGGTGCAGCTCAGTGGTAGAGCACTAGCCTAGCATGCACAAGACCCTAAGTTCAACTCCTAGTATTGCAAAAAAAAGGGGAAAAAAAGAAAAAAGCCATAAGCAGCAAGGAAAACAGAAGACCTGAATAACACTGTAAACCAACTAGATCTAACAAACATCAACAGAATACACCACTCAAAAAAGCAGAACAAAAATTCTTGTCAAGGGCAACTGGAACACACTCCAAACCTGACCTACACGAGGTCGCAAAGCAAGTCTCAGAACTATGGCCTGGATATGGTTTAAATGCCCCCAAGGCTTCATGTGCTGAAGCTGAATCCCCACTATGAGGTATCAGGAGAGTGAAAACAATCTGACCATGGTGTTTTAGAGGTGAGGGCTCTTGGAAAGTAACCAGGCTCTAAGTCATTAGGGTGGAACCTCCATGACTGAGTCCTGGTAGCTTCATCAGAAGAGGGAGAGTGACCAGACCACATGCGCACTCCTTGTCTTCTGCCACATAAAGCCCCACGCCACCCTCAGGACTCTGCCAGCAAGATGTGGTCCCCTGACCTTGTACCTCCAGAATCATGGTCCAAAGAAAATCTCTTTCCTTTATAAAGCAGCCTGCCTCAGGCATGTTGTTAAGTGTGATGAAAGTTTTAAGTGCAATGGACTAACGCAGTGAATTTAAAAAGTCAGATATTACCAGGTATGGTGGCGCACAGCTGTAATCCTCCCACTTGAGAGGCAAGAGGATCAAAACTTCAAGGCTGGCCTGGGCTGCACAGTGAGACTCTGTGTCTCTCTCCCCATCCCACACAAATACACACACATATACACATACAGAATACTGCAATCATATAAACAATGCTCTTCAAACCACAATGAATACAATTTAAAAAAACAGCATGAGAAGGAAATCTGGGGCTGGGGATGTGGCTCAGTGATAAAGCACTTGCCTCACATGCGCAAGGCCCAAGCACCTCAAATAAATAAATAAATAAAATCAGAAGAAACTTTGAAAAAAATTCATATTTATCTAGAAATTAACAGACTCATCTACAGCCATACCACCCTAGCCATGTGATCCTGTCTGATCTTGGAAGCTAAGCAGGGTCAGCCAGGTTAGTTCTTGGATAGGAGACCACTTGGGAACACCAGGTGCTGTAGGCTTGGGAGACAGACCCTGCAACCCACTCCCAAAAATCAATCTGCCATTGAAAACCCTATGAACAGCAGAGAAGCTCTGACAATAGTGTTACACCTGTTGTATGTGGGTCACTATGAGTCAGACACCAACTTGACAGCAACAAACACATAGCTTCAAATACCAATATAAAAAAGGAGAAAGAGCTTAAAACAATAATTAACCTTAAGACACAAGAAAAAGAAAAGCAAACTTAAACACAAACACACACACACACAAAAAGCAAACCAAATTCAGGACTACACACCATGATTAAGTTGGATTTATTACAGGAATGTGTTGTCGTTCTTAGGTGCCCTCAAGTCAGTGTCTGACTCACAGCGACCCTACATACATCAGATGAAAAACTTGTCAGTGCTTCTCTGCTATTCATAGGATTTTCAATGGCTGATTGTTCTTTGGGAATGGGTTGCCAGGTCCTTCTCCCAAGCCTACAGCACCTGGTGTTCCCAGGCGGTCTCCCATCCAAGTACTAACCAGGCCCAACCCTGCTTAGCTTCCGAGATCTGACAGGATTGGCTTGGACGCCCCAGTGGTACAGCTGCAGGTACAGGAATGTGAGAAGTCTTAAATTTGGAAATGAATGAATGAATGTGTCATATTAGTTGTTGTTGTTGTTGTTAGGTGCCGTCGAGTCAAGTCCAACTCATAGCGACCCTCCTAGGGTTTTCAATGGATGATTGTTTTGGGATTTCCTCGGGAATGGATTGCCACATCCTTCTCCTATTTTTGCAGTGCTGGGAATTGAACCCAACACCTCAGAGACTGCCGAGTAGCACTCTACCAACTGAGCTAAATCCCAGCCCTGTCATATTAATAGTAAATTAATAATGGGGGGATATATAATCATCTTGCCTGCAGCTGTAGCTCTGTGGCATCCGATCCCGTCAGATCTCGGAAGCTAAGCAGGGTCGGGCCTGGTTAGTACCTGGATGGGAGACCGCCTGGGAACACCAGAAGCTGTAGGCTTGGGAGAAGGACCTGGCAAACCCCTCCCAAAAATCAATCTGCCATTGAAAACCCGATGAACAGCAGAGAAGCACTGACAATAGTGTTTCCCCTGTTGTACAGAGGGTCACTATGAGTCGGATACCAACTCGACGGCACCTAACAACAACAACAACATATAATCATCTTGGTAGATGCACACATTTGCAAAATCTTATATTTTCATGATAAAAAATACTTAACAGATAAAGGACATCTATAAAAGCCCATGGTTAATATCATACTTAATGGTGAAAGACTAAATGTCTTCTTCCTAAGATCAGGAACGAGACAAAGACGTCAATTCTCACCACTTCTAGTCCACACTGTACTAGAGGTGCTAGCCACCAAGAAAGTAGCCAGGCCCTGTGGGCAGCATGCCTGTGATCCCAGTGGCTCAGGAGCCTAAGGCAGGAGAAGCACAGCTTCAAGACCAGAGGCAGACTGTGCAATTTAGTGAGACTCTGTCTCATAAATAAGGTGCTAGGTGCTAGAGCACTTGACTAGCATGTGTGAGGCCACAGGTTCAACCCCACTGGAAGGAAGGGAAGGAGTGAAGAGAGGAAGGGGAGGAAGGGAAGAAGGAAGCCAGGCAGGCATATGAGCATACATCTGTAATCCCAGCACTCAGGAGGCAGAGGCAGGAGGATCACAAGTGAGTGTGAGGGCAGGCTGGCCCACACAGAGAATTTCAGACCAGCCTGGGTTACACAGGGAAACCTTGTGTCGAGAAAGCAAACACAATGAGAAAGAAAACACACAGAATGAGAGAAAACATTTACAAATCATGTCTCTGACATGAGTCTTCTATCCAGAATAGAAAACTCTTAACAACTCAATAATAAAACAACAACAAAGTTTTAGGAGGACACAGAATTTGAACAGATATTTCTCCAAATAAAATAATGTGGACTGACAACAAGCGTATGAAAATGTTAGGGCTAGAAATGTAGCTCAGTGATACACTGCTTTCCTAGCAGGAAAAAAGCTGTGGTTTGATCACCAAGCACTGCCAAAAGGAGGAGGAGGAGGAGGAAAAGAGGGAGAAGAGGAAAAGCAGGGAATAGTCAACATCATTAGTTGTTGTTAAGTACTGTCAGGGCTGGGATTTAGCTCAGTTGGTAGAGAGTTCAATTGCCAGCACCACAACAATGGGAGAAGGACCTGGCAATCCACAACCCCGAAACAATATGCCATTGAAAACCCTATGAGGATCGCTATGAATCGGATACTGACCCGACTCGACGGCACCTAACAACAGCAAGTGCTGTCAAGTCAAGTTTGATTTATAGTGATCCTCATAGGGTTTTCAATGGCTGTTTTTTGGGATTGTTTTTGAAGTGGGTTGACATGTCCTCCCATTTTTGTGGTGCTAGGGACTGAATTCAGAGTGTCAGAGAGCACAGAACAACACTCTACCAACTGAGCTAAACTCCAGTCATTAGGGAAATGCAAAGCAAAACACTAATGAAAATCTACTCCACACCCACTAGATGACGAGGATCCTTGAGGATGTACAGAAATGAGGCCCTCAGACACCGCCAGTAGAAAAGTAAACTGGCAATGGCGACTTTGGAAAAGTTTGGCAACTTCTCAAAATGCTGCACAGAGAGTTACCATATGATCCAATAATGCCACTCCCAGGTAAACACCAAGACACTGGCCACAGAAGCCCACCCCAACCCCTACGCACAAATGTTCCCTCACAGCAACATTGCTCGCAATAGCCTAAGCACGAGTAAACACAATGTGGTGCACCCTTGGATGGAATATTATTCAGCCAGAGAAGAGATGAAGTATTAACACGTACTACTGAGGCCGGACAGAAAGACAGGGAAAACTGGGGGGACATGGGAAGGACAGGGCTTTCCTGCCAGGATCTGGTCTGAGTATCATCAGCTGAGAATTCTAGTGCAATCAAAAAAGTGAGGACTATCTGCATAGAATCCTCTACTTTTCCGAGAATCACACAAAAACAGATTATGGACCACAACTACAATTAAGGGGCCTAGGTAATTTCCTTGTGACTAAATGTGGTAAGAATTTCCTTGAGTACCCCAACCTAGGCCTTTTAGCAGTGTTCCTTTTCCTATGTGTAAATATATACAATGCACCTGCAGAGACCCCACTGATCAATGTAACTTCAGAAGCCCCCAAATTATATATATCTCCATCATGAAGACGGTCACATTCAACTCTCTCTCTCTTGAGAGGCCCACATTCATGACTTGGACGTGTACTATTATTTCCTTACGTGCCTCTCTCTCTCTCTCTCCCTCTCCCCCATGCACCTGTGCTTTACTCTGAACCATGCACTATCCCTTACACCTTTACCTAATAAACCCTACAAGTCTGTTCAGTCTCTGACTCTTCCAGAAAATCATTTCTACAATGGAGCCAAGGCCTTGACATTCCCTGTGTGAAGAAGGTCCCACATAAGGGAAACAACTCAGGGCAAGCGGCAACTCTGGGCTGCAGCATCTACCACTGCCAATAAAAAATCGACATGGAGCCAGGCACGGTGGCGCACGCCTGTAATCCCAGCGGCTTGGGAGGTAGAGGCAGGAGGACTGCAAGTTTGAGACCAGAGGCAGTCTGTGTAACTTAGCAAGACCCTATCTCAAAAAGTTAAAAAAAAAAAAAAAAAAAAAGGGCTGGGCATGCAGCTCAGTGGTCCAGCACTTACAGAACATGCAAGCGTGAGGCCCTATGTTCAACCCCAGTACAAAAAAAAAAAAAAAAAAAAAAAAAAAAAAAAAAGACAAGAAAAAAGATGAGCCTTGGCAACATTACGCTAAGTAAAACAACAGTCATCAAAGGCCACATATTGATTGTATATACTCTATATGAAATGTCCAGAAAAGGCAAACCTACAGAGACAGAAGTCAGTTTAATAGTTACTAAGGACTTTGGCAGCCTGCAGCCGTAGTCCTGTGGCATCCGATCCTGTCAGATCTCGGAAGCTAAGCAGGGTCGGGCCTGGTTAGTACTTGGATGGGAGACTGCCTGAGACACCAGTGCTTTAGGCTTGGGAGAAGGACCCAGCAACCCACTCCCAAAAATCAATCCACCATTGAAAACCCTATGGACAGCAGAGAAACACTGACAGTAGTATTTCCCTTGTTGTATGTAAGGCTGCTATGAGTCAGATACCGACTCAACGGCACCTAACAATAACAACAACAACAAGGACTTTGGCAGGGCTGGGGTTTAGCTCAGCTGGTAGAGCACTGCTCTGCAGTCTCTGAAGTCTCCAGTTCAATCCCCAGCACCGAAAAAAATGGGCGAAGGATGCGGCAATCCACTCCCAAGGCAATCCTGAAACAATAAGCCAGTGAAAACCCTGTGAGGGTCACTATGAGTCAGACATGACTCCATAGCACCAAACAAAAACAATAAGGACTTTGGTTCCCACATGTCTGTCAGCTTGTCATGCTACGGACCTGCATGTTCTTATGATGCTGAAAGCTATGCCACCGGTATCTCAGATACCAACAAAGCCACCCATGTTTCAGCTGAGCTTCCAGACTAAGACAGACTAGGGAGAAGGACTTGCAGCCCACTTGTGAAACAACTAGCCACTGAAAACCCAGCAAAGCACTGTCAAATATAGTGCCAGAAAATGAGCCCCCCAGGTTGGAAAGCATTCAAGGAACAACTGGGGAAGAGTTGCCTCCTCCAAGTAGAGTGGTCCTTAATGATGGGAATGCGATAAAGCTCCTGGGACCTCCTTTTGCTGATGTGGCATGACTCAAAATGAGAAGAAACAGTGTCTGTAATAATGGGCACAAATATAAAAAGATGGTGTGCGTGGCACAGTGTTAATAGTGGTTTATTCTGCTGTATGTAGGGTCACGATGACTCAGACCGGATTCGAGGGCACCTAACAACAAAAAACAAGGACTTTGGAGAGAATGGATGGGAAAGGAGTACTAATGGTTTTCTCTCTGGAGTGACAAAATTGTTCTGAAATTAGTAGTGATGGTTGCACAACTCCGTGAATATACTAAAAAACACTGAATTATACAACTTAAAAAGGTAAATTCTATTGGATGCAAACTATCACAATAGGGTTACAGTTTTTAAACAAGAACACAAATAGTAGTGCTATCTTCTGTATAAGGAAAACTAAAAATTAGGAGTACCACATGTATGCATACATATGTGTCCATGCAGATGTATTATTTCCTTGTTTTAACACAAAGAAACACAACATGATAAATGAGAAAATAGTGAAGTTGGAACACGCAAGAGGTGGGGGTATTGGGCTGAAAGAGATGAAGGAAGTAGCACTGTTCCTTTAGTGTAATTTTGATGTTGAAAAGCATGCTCATGTTCCCACTCAAAAACTGAATTAGCTGGGCACCTTAGAGCCTGTCCAGTAATCCCAGCAACTCAGGAGACTGAAGCAAGGGGACCCTGAGTTTGAGGCCAGAGGCAGCATGCACTTTAGTGAGACCCTACTTCAAAATTGGGGCTGGGATTTAGCTCAGTTGGTAGAGCGCTGTGCTGCAGTCTCTGAGATCCTGAGTTCAATTCCCAGCACCGCAAAAATGGGAGAAGGGCCTGGCAATCCACTCCCAAGGCAATCCCGAAACAGTCAGCCACTGAAAACCCTATGAGGGTTGCTATGAGTCGGATACCGACTCGTCGGCACCTAACAACAACAACAACAACAACAACTTCAAAATTAAAAATAAAAAAAGGGGCTGGGGGTGCAACACAACAGTAGATCACTTACCTAACATTTGCAAAGCCCTGCGTTCAATCACCTAGCACTGGAACTCGGGATCTCAGAGACTGCAGAGCGGTGCTCTACCAACTGAGCTAAATCCGAGCCCCACTACACCGTGATAGGATGTCATAAGACCCTCCTCATTCCAAGGGAGTCCCACCCTGCATCCCGGAAGGAGACCTGCACAGAGAGGCCAGGCAGAACAGGCAGTCTTAATGGCTCGACTCACCCAGTCTACTGGCATTATCATACTCTCTGTCTAATCACATGTTGACAGGTTGTCCATTGTGTTCAATCACACCTATAAATTTAAGTGTCCATAAAAACCCAAAAGGACTGGATTCAGAGAGATTTCAGACAGCCAAATATGGGGAAGTTCCTGGAGGGTGAAATGCCCAGAGGGCACAGAAGCTCTGGGCCCCTTCTCTCTTACCTGTCCACTCTAAGAGGAACAAGACTCTCGAATAGCAATAAGCACTAATGACAGCTGTTACTGTCATTCACTAAACACTAAAGGGCTGGAATTCAGCTCAGTCAATAGCGTGCTGCTCTGCAGTCTCTGAGAGTTCAATTTCCAGCACCGCAAAAGTGGGAGAAGGATGTGGCAATCCACTCCCAAGGCAATCTCGAAAGAGTCAGCCATTAAATGTGTGGCAATCCACTCCCAAGGCAATCTCGAAAGAGTCAGCGACCTCTGAGGGTCGCTATGAGTTGGATATGACTCGAGGACACCTAACAACAACCAACACTAAAAGAACCAGGCGTCATTGGAAAAACAGCTAGCTCCAGCACTGGAGCAGCACAGGTTCAATACCCTATGCCAGAAACAAATGCTTAAAAAATAATGAGGACAGGAAAAACAAACAAACAAACAAAAAAAGATAAGGAATCACAAGGACACAGGAGTGAGCCTAAAGGGGCCCCATTGGCCAAATCTGAAACAACTGGTCCACCAATATAAAGTACAGTAAGAAATGTATCTCACAGGAAGAAGAGGAATTAACCAGTTCAGACCTGGCTCAGTTGCATGCAGCTCAGTGGCAGAACACTTGTCAAGCGTGTGTAAGGCCCTGGGTTTCATCTCTAGCACAACAAAATGTGTATAAATACACATGTGGGAGTCCATACCGGTAACAAGTGGGAAGAAAAAGAAAGAGATGGAACTAGAGTATAGAATACTGTGGTCCTACTGGTAAATACAGAGAAGTCTTCAGGTTGGAAAAACGTTTTTGTACTCTCATAGTAAAAACTGGACTGGGCAAGAATCACCAATGGATACCAAATGGATGTTAAGGGATAAATTGTATTGATACTGTATTTTATTTTTATTTTCTTAAATTTCTTCGCAGGGGGTTGCCTACTGGTTAGCTGCAAGAGATTAAAAAAACAAAAGGTGGAGCATTGGCACATTCCTGTAATCCTAGCAACTGAGGAGGACCACAAGTTCCAGGCTGGAGACAGCCTGCGTAATGCAGCAAGACCCAGTCTCAAAATAAGAAATGAAAAAGGGGCTGCGGGCACAGCCCTGTGGTAGAGCCCTTGAAAAGTATGTGCATGGTCCTGAGTTCAATCCCCAAGCACCACAAAAATTAATTAGTTTTTTTTTTTTTAAAAAAAAAGGTAAGTAGAGAGAAGAAACTCAGGAAGACTTTGACCAAGTGCTCCAAATTAACATTACCAGGACTTGGGGTGTAGCTTAGTGATATAGCATTTGCCTAGCATGCACAAGGCCCTAGGTTTAATCCCCAGCACCACAAAAATACTTAAGTACAGAAAGGAAGAAAGAAAGAAGAAATTAACATTATCAACAGACATCACTTGTCCCAGATATGACACTGAAAACACAGCATCACCTGTCCAGTACCCCTACTGAGGACGAATAAATTGAACCAGAATATTCTATTAAAAAACTAAGCCGCTAGAGATGGGAGTGTAGCACAGCGGTAAAGTGCATTCGCAGCCCCAAGACACAGAGTGCACAGAAAAACCGCTGAAAACCAAGTAAAGCCCAACAAATACACAAACACACGACCAGAGAAAGCAGGAATCACACTACACCCAAACCAGTGGCCCAGAACCTGGGATACGCACCATGAGGGGAAACGTGACTTTCTATTTTCTGTATAAGGAAATGAATCCAAACATTAAGGCGTTCAGGGTTCTGGGAAGTGAACAGAAGCCTTCCCCTTGTTTCTCAAGCTCCTTGGTCTGAGTAAACCCTGAGTAAGAATTCTGTTGAACTGTACAAAACTAGAACAATGCACACAAAAATATAAACTCACCAACCCTTGAAATGTTAAATCTATGAATGATCCCCTGAAGCTGGAAAGTGATCAGGTTTCTAAGCTAAAGAAGTATTATTTACAGAACAGTTAGTAAGTTTAATATGTGAAAATGGTTCAAGGAAAATGTACAGAAATCCACTGATTAGCACGCTAATCTTGTTATATAAATCGAGCATCTCTATCTAAAGTGCTTGGGACCAGAAGCGTTCCAGATTTAGGATTTTTTTCAGACTTGGAAAATCTGCATAGACATTATTACCTTTTGAGAAGTCTTAATCTAAAAATGTGAAATTCAAAACACTCCAAAGATTTCAGATTTTCAGATTAAGGATGCTCTGTATTCACATCCAAGAAGCTACTCCTATCCTATCAAAAATACTCCTCACTACTATCTTGGGAGACAGATTAGTGAACTGAATGGACCAACTGAGGCGCAATCCTGTGTACCAATTCTGACTCATTTAACACTTCTTTATTAATTATGTTACTTTTCCTAAGTCATCTAAAATTTGGTTCAATTTATGTGTTTTCTACAGTAAACCTACAGGTGAGAAAAAGGCCAAACCAATGGCACTGATGCCAGAGTTCACACAGCGTTCTTCAGAGACTATCTTCAATCTGATCTCCTCCTCCCTATCTCAACACTTCTTAGCTAACCTGGAGCCCAGGGCCTACCATCCTGGGGTCTGCGTGTGCAAAATAATGTATATAAATGCATGGTATATTTTTCCAGGGAAGGAATCTACTGACTTCACCAAAGTTCTCAAACCGGCACCAGGCCAGCGGCACACAGTGCAAGCAGGTGGGGGTGGGGATTCAGGAGGATTCTGGCCGATGACATTTACTGTGTGATATGCTGAAGCTTCACTCACTCACCCTTGCCCACCTCCTGCTGTGTGGCCTGGTTCCTACCAGCCCACAGACCAGTACTGGTCCACTGCCCCAGAGGTTGGGGACTCATGTTTTAAGGAGACCCAAAAAGGTGAAGAATCACTTCTTGACAAACTCTCCCAGCTACAAAGTTGCTCTGTTGACTACAGTTATCACCTACTTCCTACCTCCCAAATCTCTACCTCCAATCGCCATTCACCAAACGTTTACAGCCAACTGTCGGCTGCACACCTTCTCCGGCACCTCCAAGTTAATGTGTCTAAAGCAGACCTCATGCTCTCCCCACTCCTGCCTGTCCTGCCTCCCACCTCCTGTCACAGGACTGGCGCAGCCATCCACTCACTTTCCCAAGGGGAAGGGGTTGAGTGCCACGATTTCATCTTCTGATCACAAACCCTAACAATTTCACTAAGCCTTACCACCTCTTTTCATGCCCCTCAGCTCTGCCTCAACTGTAAGCCAGTCACAATCACGTCTTCCCCGGTCATGGCAGTTTTCTACTATATTGTTTTTTGTCCCCAGTGCAGGTCTCCTGCAATCCACACTCCATGTTACATCCGTTCTGCCTAACACATCTGACAGACTAGCGTGGGCAAGCCAGAGCCTTTTCTCCCACACACTCTGTGTTCCAGATATACTCAAATACCTCAAGTGCCCTAGCACATCAGCACATCAAGCTCTAGTCTTTAAGCCTTTGTATAAGCAGCACCCTCTGCAAACTATGCTATTAAAGCTATAAAGCTAACTCCCAATCATCTTACAGTCTCAGACTAAATGTTAGCATTCAAGAGAGGCCTTTCCTAGTCCTGCCTCTCTACTCATCATTCCCACATAGACTTACACTTAAGTACCTATGTGTTCTTCCAATAGCATCCCACCCTTATCACCACCATAGCAAATACTGAAGTGAAATGTGCTTTTTCAGTATGCATCTCATTATTAAAGTGCAAGCATTTTGAAAATTGTTGTTGTTGTTATTAGGTGCCATCGAGTCAGTCTCCGACTCATAGTGACCCTCATAGGGTTTTCAATGGCAGACTGTTTTGGGATTGCCTTGGGAGTGGATTGCCAGTTCCTTCTCCCATTTTTGTGGTGCTGGGAATTGAACTCGGGACCTCAGAGACTGCAGCGCAGCGCACTACCAACTGAGCTAAATCCCAGCCCCAATTTTGACAACAGGGAAATGTATTATCAATCTGTGTTGTTCGCACTTTTAAACACTAAAATATTTTGAATGTTTAAATGAATGAAATACTCTTTGTATTTCCTGGGCTGGGGTTTAACTCAGTTGGTAGACTGCCACTCTGTGCTCTCTGAGGCCCTGGGTTCAATCCTCAGCACTAAGCACTGACATAGCACCAAGCTTGGCACAGAGTTGGCAAGTGTTTCATTCGGTTGTACACAGGGTTGCTATGAGTCAGACATGACTCAACAGCACCTAACAAGAATAAGCACTTCAATATGTTCAAAGAAAGAACACTACATTTTTCTGAAATATAGCATGAGAACATACTAAGAAATTAATTTCTGGGCATATGGCAACTTTTAAAAAAAAGCTACGTTTCTGTTTGACAGTTAAATATGTAAATTTGCAAATCATCAAATATAACCAACTCAAATACCTGCTGAAAAGATATCCATTGCTCTCTTCAACTCTCCTCTTGTTCTCTGATTGCTGTTTAAGTCTACAAGTGGAGTTGAAGGATCTCTCATATATTCTAACTCAGTAGCAAACATACCACCATCGACAAAACGTTCAGGAGCAATGTAGCAAGTCCTCCTCCGTGAAGTGTCAAAGAAATAGTTGAAGTCCGCTGGGTTGTCCTCTGGAAGGTAAGTGGGTTTAAAACTGGCAAAATCAGTTAGAAGAACCCAATTCCAACTAGTGACCATCACATTCTCAGTCTTGATGTCCCCATGACGGACTCCAGATTTGTGTGCTTGGTCCACAGCTGTCAAGATCTGGAAAGCGATCCAGCGCTTTTCAATGTTATTTAAGAAGGGACGGGTACTGATTCGATCATAGAGATTGTCTCGCACATATTGCCTAAACAGCATAGCTGCTTTCTCGGATGCTTTTTCTGCTGCTTTCTGGAAAGGCAAACAGTTCTGTGCGGAATGAAGCCTGATTTTCAGTTCTTCCAGCTCTTGTTTATAACTGGTTAATGGTAATGTCGGATCCTGAATGGCAAAGACCTTCACAACCACCAGGCCTTCTCGGTGCTTTGCTCGAGCAACTTTAAAAAATCGAGTACTTCCCAGGCTCTTATCATATTCAAAGTCATGGATGTCTGAGAAATAGCTCTCCACAGAAAGGATCTGGGAAGGAGCAATGCCAGCAAGTTGATTTCCCATAATGGCAAACACTTCTGGGTCACCAAGTTAGGATACAACACCTATTTAAAAGACAGAAAAGACAAAAAGAGAGTGAGAGAATTAAAAATGAAAGAAACAAAGAAGCAATGGAAACACCATTATTTGGTCACTTCAAAATAAGACAAATGCACCCTATGGCCTTCCACGCAACCTTAAAACTTCAAGACATTTATTTACATAGATCTTGCTATTTTCTCTAAAAAGATGGTATTTCAAGTCACCCTTTCCAGGAACTAAACTTTACTTGAGTAGGTCCCCGCAACACTATGCTGAAAATGCTAGATTGTGTATTCACTGATACTTGTATTTGAAATATTAATGAGCCTTTACTGGGTATTCAGGACTGGGGTTGGGGCTACAAGAATCACAAAAGTACTAAAAGACACAATACTTGTCCAAAACAATCTGCAGTTTTCTTGGAGACAAGAAACACATTAAAAATTTAAAACTAAGAACCACTTGATGCAATAGGCCATTTAATGCCTGAAAGGATCAGGCTAAGATCCACTAAAATCAGTACCTCCTGAGCCCTTCCAGCCATAGTCCATTGTGCCCTCCCAGTCATCTCAAGCAAGGTGCAAACTCCTCTGGTTTGCAACGACAAGAAGAAACTCCGCCGGAGAGGTTAAAGAAAAGTAAGCAAAATACACACCTGCCCGACGTTCCCTACAAGTCGCGTTCTGCGAGAAGCACGTCTTCCCACCACCCGGCTTTGCACACTCGTGAACGTGCGCCCCAGGCCTCTGGAAACTCAAAACCCGCTGACAGCTCACAGTGAGGTCCCGCCCGGCACTTGGGGGCTTGGGCGTGGAAGGGCGTCAGCGGCTGGGCGAGGCCTCCGGGCACGAGCGGGGCGCAGCCGGGAAGGGGCGCGGAATCGCCCCGGCGCCTCGGAACCCCGAGGTCGACGCCACACCGGGAGGTTCGATTCCCAAGAGGGGCGCCTCGCCGGCCCCGGCCCCGCCTCCCGGGGCGCCACGCGGCCCGGGCCTCTGCTTCCGCTCGCACTGGTCGTGGGACCCCTTCCGGGCCCTGCGCCACAGCCTCACCGCCCGGCGCGGAGGTGAAACGCGAGAGGGATGGGGACCGCCAGCAGGAAAACACTCCTTCACGTGCTGCAAGGGCCGGACTCCGGGGAAGCGGAGGGCCTGACGTCACTTCCTGTCGTCGAGTGGAAGTGACTGACGGAGGCTTAAAGAAGGGCGCGACTTGGCAGCTGGTTGCTAGGAAACGAGGGAGTGGGCGTGGCCTCGCCCGGGGAGACTGAAGAAGGGAAGGATCTTTTTGGTCCCAAGCTCTGGGGCCTCCGACCTCCCCAGAATCTGCTCAGTGCCCCTTCATTCCCCAGCACACCAGAACAGAGTTCTTTAATAAAACTCACAGGCATGTTTAGGAAAGTTAATATATCCCAAGCTGGATTTCTAAAAAGCTTTATTGAGATATATTTTATGTACCATGAAATTCACCTTTTTAAAGTGTACATAACATTTTCACCTGGATAAAAAAATTTTTTTAAGGTTTTTAATATATTTGCAGAGTTGTAAAATCATTCCTATGATTTAACTTGAACTTTTTAATTTCCCCTCCCCTTCCCAGCCTTAGGCCATAACTTGTCTACTTCCTATTTCCATAGACTTGCCTATACTGGACATTTTATACACATAGTATACAATATGTAGACTTTGTGACTGGCTGCTTTTTCCAATTTGCCTAATGTTTTTGAGGGTTATCACCGTGTGGCCTGTGTCCGTACTTCATTTCTTTTTATTGCCAAATATTCTAACATGGATGTACCACATTTTGTTTAACTCTTTGTCACTGGAAGCGTATTTGGGTTATTTCCACTTTTTGGTTGTTATGAATAAAGCTGCTAGGAACATTTATATGTGTCTTTAGGTGGTCATGTTTTCATCACTCTGGGACAAATACCAAGGAGTGAAAATGTGTTCATAAGGCATCTCTAGGTTAATATTTTTAGAAACTGCCAAACTGTTTTCCAAGGTCCATGCACTGGTTGACGTTCCCACCCACAAATATGAGAGCTCCAATTTCTCTATGTCCTGGCTATTAGTGTCTCTTTTTTATTGTATTTATCCTAGTGGATGCAAAGGGGTGTCTCGTGGTTTGGGTTTCATTTCCCAGATGACTAATAAAGTTGAACATCTTTTCACGTACACATTGGCCATTCATATATCTTCTCTGCAGAAACGTCCATTTAAATCCTTTGTCTATGTTTAATTGGTTTGTTCATCTTTTAATGATTGAGTTGTAAGAGTTCTTTACATACTCAGGATATAAGCCCCTTATCAGAGAGATGATATGAAAATTTTTTCTGGGTTGTCATCTCATTTTCTTGACAAAGATTTTTGAAACCCAAAATGTTTTAATTCCAAAACTAAATTTTTTATCAGCCCTGCAACATCCCTTGCTCCCCTCTCTATTTGGGTAGACAGCACTGCCACCCACTAGATTCCTCAGACTATAAATTTGGAAGTCATTAAGTCATCACTTATGCCTTGCTTCTCTACCCTTTTTTTTTTTTTTCTTCCCCTGTACTGGGGGTTGAACCCATGGCCTCACTCTTGCATGCTTTGCAAGTGCTGGACCACTGAGCTGCACCCCCAGCCCATTTTTTTTACTCTTTTTTGAGACAGGGTCTCGCTAAATTACGCAGACTGCCTCTGGTCTGGAACTTGCGATCCTCCTGCCTCCTCCTCCCCAGCCCTTGCCATTACAGGCGTGAGCCACTGCTGGGCTCTCTCTCCCTCCCTCTTTACCTCTCCCCTATCCCTTCCAATCAATGATTGCCTTGTCCTGCTCATACCATTCACAACGATCATCCCCATTTTTAGGCTGAAATTAAAAAAAAAACCTCAGCTTGGCCTACAACACCCTGAATGACTTGACCCTTGTCTAAGTTCCCTGCCATAGCTGGTGTGACGCATTGTCCCTCTTAACCCCCAGCTCTGGCCTTCTCTTTGTTCCTAACATGCTAAAGTTTCCCAATCACTGAGCCTTCACATTTACTCTTCCTGCAGTTCATAATGCTCTTTCCCCTTCTTGTTAGCCAAAAGCTAGTCATATTTTAAGGCCTAGATCAAATGCCAACACCTCAGGAAGGTCTTTCTATTGGGTCTGAGTGTTAACATCTGTGCAGCCATCTTCTTTTTCAGCTGCCATTTCATAAGTTAAGTTTCATTTCTGCCTCGAGGAACCTCATTTCGAATACTTAACTAGGCTTCTTAGTATTGCCCCATCTTACTTAATCTATTATCCCATGTGGCCTCAGGCTCACCCCCTTTGGACATAATCTGATTTAAAAATGGCTCTGTCAGGGGTGGCACCATTTGTAGTGGAACTACTCCCCTAATGTCCACCTCAATTAGAAAATTCCACTCTACCCACCTATAAGGAGCCATCTTGCTGTACCCTGCTGCTGTTTTCACTTCCGGAGGCATCCACTCTGTCCTATTTATTAAAATCTCTTGTGCAAGTTCTTGAGGGCAGAGTGGTCTTTGGGAGACACTTTCACTTTCCTGACTGTTCCTCATTATGTATTTCATGGATCCTGTACCTTTTCTTCATAGCACTTACTATTATTGAAATCATTTGACTTGGGGGAATGTAACTATTTGCTTAATGTCTCTTTTACCTCCCCATAAACCCTATGAGGGTAATGATTGTGTGGTTCTTTTTATCAGGGTATCTTCAATACCTAGAACCATGTATTGACACATGGTAAACATTCCAAAGGTATTTGTCAAATCAATAAATATGGCCTTTGTCAGGCTATGACCATTAAGAAACAAATGAGTCCCAGGACTGGGAATGTCTACAATATTTACAGGAATTAACATAATCATGCAATTAATTGCCAGATAATATTCTAAGATTGTGTTCCTATTTCAGTCTAATGCCATGTGGCAAATGCTGTGGACATCTCTCCCACGGAAAAATCATACTGTGGAAATATGGCAAATCTGTCTCAAATTATACCTGCATTTTCTCCACCACTACATTTTGTGAAATAATTCATGAAATATTTTTCAATGCCTCTAATACTCACTGACAGTCTTCTTCCTGTTCCTTTCTTCTTTCCTTCATTTATTTTTTCTATTGTAAAAGAGCCATCTTTGCTGCCCATGGAAGATTTTTTTCAAGTAAATTCATCTAGGTTTTTTTGTTTGTTTCAGAATAAATACAAAAATTAAATTTGCTTATTACTGATGAAAAATTTAAAACAGCCAACAAACATTGGTCCATCCTCTGGCCAGTCACCTCACCACTGTATTGTGGAAATGAATGCTAACTATCCCTTTCCACAGATGTACATGTTTCTGAGACATAAGTGTTCTATAAGAACTATATTTTGGGGGGCTGGAGACATAGCTCAGTGGTGGAGCACTTACCTAGCATGTGCAACCCCAGTGCTGAAAGAAAAAAAAAAAAAAAAGCACTCCACTTTAACATGAAACCATTTGCCTACCTCTTACTGTGAAGTTTAAGTAGAAATTATGTTTTACGCCCAGGTCAAGGTATGGTGAATGACCTCCATTTTCTGTTTCCCTTGGGCCTAGATGTAGTGAATTTAAAGGTCCTGGCTGGGATTTACCTCAGTTGGTAGAGTGCTGCGCTGCAGTCTCTGAGGTCCCGAGTTCAATTCGCAGCACCGCAAAGATGGGAGAAGGACCTGGCAATCCACTCCCAAGGCAATCCTGAAACAGTCAGCCATTGAAAACCCTGTGAGGGTCGCTATGAGTCGGATACCGACCTGACGGCACCTAACAGTAACAGTAACAGTATATCAAACCAGAGCCTCAAGATGATGGGAGCCTGTGTTCTTGAATGATAGCCTGGACACAGATTGCTTGTTCAATAGTCATACCTACCTTAAAATACCTACATAAAACTCTTGTTTTATGTAAGCAAAGGTGAACATCCATGTTAAGCCTCTTAAGTGCTGGTGTTCACTAACAAAAGACAGCAGCTAATCTGACCTTCACAGGTGCTTTTGTCTGCTGAATCCCTACTTATTTGCTGCTCTCCTGGGCTGCTCATCCCCCCAGGCACTTCCAATCCTGTGAGTGTCCACATGGACTCTATGCTTTCTTTGTATCCTAAGAGAAAGGGAGAAAGAAAATCCCTGCTGTAAACACCTCCCAGTTAAGAGAAAATATTTTCTCAAACTGGCATGGTAGGGGCACCTGTCATCCCAGCACGTCCAGAGATGGAGGATCACAAGTTCAAGGCCACAGTCACCCTGTGTAATTTAGCAAAACATTGTCTCAAGATAAACAATAAAAAAGGGGCTGGGAGTTCTGCCTGGTGATAGAGTGATCGCAATGAACATGAGAGGCCCTGGGTCTAATCCCTGAGTACCACAAAAAAAAAAAAAAAAAAAAAAAAAAAAAAAAAAAAAAAAAAAAAGAGTAAATATTCCTCTCCTTTAAAAGAAAGTTAATTGTAAAATGGCATATATTATTACCATTTTATAGCCTGCAGTGTAATAATTGGTTCCCACAAAGCTTGTCATAGATTCTGAAATCATTGGTTGAAAAGTTGTGGGGCAAGATGTCTCATGTCTCATGCTGCCCAAGAAATACCTAAAGACTACTTTCTACATTAAGAAAGAGTGGGTGCAGAACAAAACTTTGATACTGGAAAATCAGTAACCTCTTTATCCAGGACATCAAACTTAACATCACTAACATAGTACGCAGATGCTATAAGGATCCTGATTTCATGCAATGGGAAGTACTCAGCAATACCCATGACACATTCTTGCCAGTAATGTTTAATATGAATCTAAGTCCCTCAACCTCTATCCAGTATGCTGGCCACTAGCTATATTTGACTGGTGTGTACTTGAAATGTGCCTTCTCTAAATTGAGATATGCTTTAAGGATTAAAACTTTATACCAACTCTTTCTCTCTCTCTCTGAGTCAGAATCTAAGTTATGCAACCCTCCTCCAGCCTCAAACATGTGATCCTTCTTGCCTCAGTTTCTCACCTTGTTGGGATTACAGGAGTGCACCACTATGCCTGTCATCTCATATCTTTTTAATTTTGTTTATATATTTAAATTATATTTCACATTCATGGAGTTAAATAAATATTTAAATTAATTTAACATGTTTGTTTTTACTTTTTAAAAGTGTGACTGTTGGGTCATTTAAAACTACATATGTGGCTTATTATTTCTATCAGTCAGCCCTGCTCTAAACCTAACTTTCAGCTTTCAAAAAAGGAAAGGGATAGAAAAATAAGTTAAGCAATACTACCAGGAAATAACCTGAAAATCCAGGAAATGGAACACCAGCCTAGAATCTTCAAAAAGTCAATGCCATGAAAAAAATAAATAAACTGAAGGAACTTTTGTACATTAAACAACTATAGCAGGGAAGCACTGACAATAATGCTGGGCGTGGCACAGTGCCAGGGGGGTGTTTCACTGTCACACATAGGATCACTGTGAGTCGACCTAACTTGATGGCACCTAACAACAACAACAAAGGTACATAAAATTTAAATACAACATATGAGCCTCATCTGGATCTAAGATTAGAAATAGCTATAAAAGATATTTCATGCATATTTTGGGAAGTTTGAATATGGACTATTTCAAAGAGAAAGATAATGGCAAAAATATTTCTAATCAGTAATTATTTCATTCTGCTATCATTTCGCTGAGTCCTATTTTAAAATATCTAAGCTGCTGACCTACCATTACACACCATGACCATTTTACCATTACACACCAAGATTGGTAGGCAAAAGGTAGGAAGAGCTAGATTCCAATTATCATTGAATGTATTATTGGGTTTTTGTGTTAACATCTGTGCAGCCACCTTGGTTTTCAGTCACCATTTCATAAATTAAGTTTCTGCCTCGAGGAAGGTCATTTCAAATATTTAACTTGGCTTTTTGGTATTGCCCCTTTTTACTTAATCTATTATCCCATCTGGCTCCAGGCTCACCCCCTTTGGACATAATCTGAATTAAAAATGGTGTGGTTAGGGGTAGCACCATTTGTGGCACCACTGGGAACCACTCCCCTAATGTCCACCTTAACTGGAAAATTCCAGTCTACCCCCGTATAAGGAGCCATCTTGCTGTACCTTGCTGCTGTTCTCTCAATCCCAGAGGCAGCCACTCTGTCTTTCTGCTTATTAAAATCTCTCATGAGAATTCTTGAGTGCGGAGTGGTCCTTGGGAGACACTTTCATGTATATCTTGAGTAAAATTCTGTTCTTGCCTAAACAGAAATTCAGGGGCTAAATGAAATTTTTATAATTTCTTTTTTTTTTTTTTTAATTTACTCTGTAGTGCTGAAAATAAAACCTAGGGCCTCCCACATGGCAGGCAAATGCTCTCTCACTGAGCTACATACACTGCCAGCCCCTAAAGAAAAGGGTTTGTTTGTTAGTTTTTGAGACAGTTTCACTGTGTAGCCCAGGCTGGCCTGGAACTTGCAAGGTAGACCAGATGGGCCTTGAACTTGCATTGATCCTCCTACCTCTGCCTCCTGAATGCTGGGATTACTGGTGTGCCCCACCACATCCAACTTAAAGAAAGTTTTCAAAAGAAGATGATCTGTCAACAACAACAAAAAATAATCAAATCATTTCAATGATATTAAAATCTATGAAAAAAAAAGTACAGGGTTCATGAGGGTAAGTTAATGTGGGGGGCAGTCAGGGTAGACTTTCCTAAGGTGTTGGTGTTCAACCTGGAATTTCAACGATAACCAGGTTTGGGCTAAAGAGAAGGGGAAAGAGCATGATAAGCAGAAGGGAGGGTGAATGTGGAGACCCCATGATTAGAAGAAGCCTGAGTAACAAAGAGAAAGAGGGTGGGGATGGAGAGGGACACAGAGAGGCAGTGGGGAAGATGGGCAGACAGAATCTTTAACTCTTAGCTACTCATTCCTCCATGCTTCCGCTGTCCTTCCACCTCTACTCTTCCATCACCTCTCTTCTGCAAATTTGAAATGGCTTTACAAAATTAACTCAAATCCAATAATGAAAATGGAGACAATAAATATTCATTAAACAGAGCAGAGAAATCACACTTGGAATTAGTGAATTGAAAGTCAGCTGTCCTTTCAATTTAGCTCTGAAATTTCAGCAGCTAATCCCAAAAAGCCATAGCCCTGTGGTGTCTGATCCCATCAGATCTCGGAAGCTAAGCAGGGTTGGTCATGGTTAGTACTTAGATGGGAGACAACCTGGGAACACCAGCGGCTGTAGGCTTGGGAGAAAGATCCGGCAACCCATTCCGCCAAAATAATCTGCCATTGAAAATCCTATGAATAGCAGAGAAGCAGTAACAATAGTGTTTCACCTGTTGTGTGTAGCGTTGCTGAGTCAGACACCAACTCGAAGGCACCTAACAACAATAATCCCAAAAGGTAAATTGCGGTTTATACAGGACTCATTGTCCAGTAAAAGGAAATAAACCAGCTAATGTGGAAAGAAAAATTTTTCCTTACATCAATTCAAAGTGAGGTTTTTTTTCCCCCTTTGGACCTGTATATAAAAGACATTAGTTAAAATGTTGAACATCAGGAGCAAAGTTTTTCTGTAGAAGTTTATGGGTAAGCAATTTGGCAATTATGGCAGCCACCAATTTGGACCAATTCAATAGTGTACTTGTAGTTCTTCGTTCTGTTTTCTGAGTGCTTGGTCCCCATCTAACCTTCTTCCCTAGATGACTTTTTCAGTTCTGTGACGTTAAATGTCATCAGCCTTCTTATAATAGTAATGTGATGGGGGGGTCATTTTTGTTTGTTTGTTAGCTTATTTTGGGAACAAAGTCCCACTGCATAACCTAAGCTGGCCTGAAACTCACCATGCTCCTACCTTCAGCCTCCCAGGTACTGGGATTCCAGGCATGAGCCACCACACACAGTTTGTGCTAATATTTTGATTGATTTTTTTTCACTCAAACTTTTGCCTGGTCCCTGGGCTCATATTTCCAATATCTCTATTTGACCTTAATACTTGGACATACAAGATTAATTTTAAAAGCTAGCAGTTGTATAGGCCTTTAATGTGCCAAGTATTTGTTCTTTTAAGCTGCCTACCAATTCTATAAGGAGGATACTTTTACTATCCCGTTTTCCAGATGAGAAAAATGAAGGCATAGGAAAGCAAATCACCCACCTGAGATCACATACCTACTAAGCCAAAAGGAGTAGATGAAAAAGACACCGGGCGCCATGGTGCATGCCTGTCATCCCAGTGACTTGTGAGGTAGAGGCAGGAGGATCACCAAGTTCAAGGCCAGAGGCAGCCTGCATAACTCAGACTCTGTCTAAAGTTAAACAAACAACACAAACAAAAAAGAGAAGGAAAAATCTCCCAAGAAGATATTAATATGCTAGACAAAAATATGTGCTAGATTTTTAGTGACCAGGTACTGAGTTTATTGATGGTTTGTTCATTAGTGATTATTTTTATTTCATGACTGCTGCTTTTGTGTTCAACATTTTAACTTTGGGCATGAGATAATCCATATTTGGAAAATTAAGATTCTTTGTAATTTCATCGTAATTGTTTGGGTTAGATGAGGTAATACTAACAATGGATTAGCATTTAGACACATGAAATATCCAAGTGTGTGTGTGTGTGTGTGTGTGTGTGTGTGTGTGTGTGTGTGTGTGTGAATGTCTGTTTGGAAAACTGTACACCAATGCCAGAGATTGGTGGTTTATATTGGTTTATATTTTTCATTGGTTTATATTTTTTCAATGTTAGTTCTACATGTATGATTCCTTTTTATTGTGGTTAATAAGTTCTTATTGTAGAAAATGAAAAATATAAAAAGGAGCAAAGATGCATAATCCTGTCAATGTTGTAGTACATAGCCCTCTGGATCTGGGGGTTTTGCATCCATGAATTCAACCAGCTGAAAATGTTTTTTTAATTAAATCTGTACTGAACAGGAGAAGACCTTTTTCTTAGCAATATTCCCTAAAAACACAGTATCACAAGTATTTATATAGCATTTATGTTACATTGTATTAAGTATTATAAGTAATCTGTGGTTGTTGTTAGGTGCTGTCCAGTTCTGTCCCACTCACAGGGACCCTCATAGGGTTTTCAATGGCTGATCGTTTCAGGATTGCCTCAGGAGTAGATTGCCACGTCCTTCTCCCATATAAGTAATCTAGAGGACATGTAACGTATGTAGGAGGCTCTGGGTAGGTTTTATGCAAATACCATGCCATTTAATATAGGGTACTTGAGCAGCCACAGATTTTGGTATCTGACAGATGCCTGGAACCAATCTCCCACAGATAGGAAGGATGGCTTTGTAACTGTCCTTCCACACTGTTTCAGATCTCTATTTTCTCACATTTATTTTTCACAAAAAATGGATGCTACTGTATATACTAAAAACCTCATGCAGCTTTGGAACTTGATATGTGTATTTAAACAGGTAGAACCAGATGGAGGAGTCTATGATGATATAGAAGCTCATATGTATGTGTGGTACACATTCTACTGATTAAGGTCTTTAGAAATATTTGACCAAGATCAATCATCATTTTTGTGTAATTTCAGATACCACCAGCCCATCCAACATCCAATCACGACCAACTTCTCCCTTGCCTGCCTCTGTGACAGGGGCTGAGTAAGCTAAATATTTGTTTTTCTTGTCTTCATTATCCTCAGACAGTTTTGCCCAGGGAGGTTTGAGGAGAAATCTGCCAGCTTCGCTCATTTAACCCTTTGACCTTCTACTGGCTTTGAATACAGCTGCGATGTCCAGACCTGCACCAGCCGCAATGTGTCACATTCAAGAGGCACATGGAAAAGGTGAGGCGAGTGATCGCAGTGCTCCACGATGATGGGAAAACCTCTAAACCCAGGTCCATGGTCCTGGACTCCAACCTTTTTCTCAGATGAGAAAAAGAAACATCGATTTAAGCCATGTGGGCTGGATTTTCTGTTGCTTGTAACTGAAGGTCTTCTTGAGCTGATATAATACCACAAAAAGTGAACTCATTTATCTTGTGCTAGAACTTCAAAGGCAGTTAATTCCATGGGACCTCACTGTGCAGAATTCGCAATTATCCTGGAGCCGGCTTGTATGGTAATAGTCTGACCTTTACAGGTCTCTTGTCTGTAACAGGAGGGTATGCCCATGTGTGTTGAAAAATAAAACAAAGCTCCTGGCCTTTCGTTCATGAGCTTCTAGCAGCTGAAAGCAGTTTGCTTGTGGGAATGAAAGTGCCCCTGAAATGTTAATTGATTCGGTTTGACAGTGCTTGTCCTATCATAAATAATATCGCGATGCTTTGTGAACTAGTGATAAAGATGGTTGTGGGGGGTAAGAATATGGTGGTTATGAGTATGGTTGGTTTTGATCATTTTCTTTTATTTTGATGGAGTTCAGGAAGATTGAGTTTGTCTATCCTTGAGGAATTCTTGTATATTACGGAGAAGGGTAAGGCAGCATACAGGGGCATAAAGCAAGAGAAAAACCACAAAATCCAGGACACAATTATATGAAAATACAAAAAAGGAGAAAAATGCCAGGGTATCACACAGGGTTGCACACACGGTCATTTCAGGGTAAAATTCTTTTTTCTGTTTATTTGGTCTGTAAAATGTTTAAGGAGGTGGAGACGTTAAGAACATCAACTCGATGGTTGCACAATAAATGTATCAACTGACAGTGCTCTGTCCCCCCCACATATATAAATAAAAATACTAATTGAAAAAAACACCCAAACCCTAAAAATCTTCTAATTGAAAGAATACCAACTTGCTATTTTCGACGTATGTACCACATGGTCTACAAATAGCAAAGAGCATTACCTGGGCAAATTTGATCCTACATATCCTATGCTGAACTTCATTGCAGTGCTCAGTGAACAAAAAGAGTCTATTAAATATATATCCCGTGATTGTTACCTATTGTAGTTTTACACTTAGAGGGCATTTTTTGGCACAGTTTTACTCTTTGTGCAGATCATTCATTCATGTCCTACTTGGAAGAGCATTTGTTGTAAAAATTGCTTTTTGTTAGTTTTTGACCATCCTCTCCCCATCCTGAAATCTAAGCTTAGAAGAAATGAACAGTTTTAATATTGGGGATGGAGATATGTAATTTTCTTAGGTACCCTTGGATCACTCTTTTTTATTAGATATTACAAATGCTCTATAAACCTGGTTTTGCTTCTCCTGTTTCATGTTGGTCAATCATTAATATTAAAAAGATAGCTAATTTTTAAGAGCTAGCTCGCTAATAAAGATGCAGCTGGGAGATTTCCCCTCCTGTCCTCGGCATGCCCACATGGTCTGCACACAAAGCAATTATAACTCACCAGTCAGCCCTTTTCCATGTGATAGCATCAGCAATTTTGCCCAGGGCTCCTTTTTTTGATGAACAATAGCAGAAATAATGGCCCAATTCATACACATACAAAAAACCAATCCATGCCTATTGCTTCCTGCACTACCATCCAATACTGACCCAAGCCCTTCCTAATTAAACCAAAGCCATCCCATTATTAATTTTAATATTACCATGATTTTCAACAGTACAAAGGGAAAGAAATGCATTAGAAAAAATATGAAAAACAGAAATCAATGTAAGTTCAGAGGAAAACTGTTCTGATCTATTCCCATGGCCTGTGTTTTAAACATATTTCCAAGCTCTTTGAGAGCCCAGGAGAGCCCACTTTCTGTCTCAATGCCACTCCCAACACTAGGTGACACATCCTCGGGACTTTAAATGCAATTCCAGGGGAGATGCTTGAATTATCCTGTTCACTTCAGAGGACAGCATGGTTCTGCTGATTTTAATGCCATGGCAATGAATTTTTGTCTCACTTCTTGGAGTGTATTTAGACTTTCTCTGGGGTTTTCCATCCCCACCTAAAAGTAATCATATCTATGTACATTAAAGAAGATAGGGAAAAAGACGGTTTTACGTTTTACTGTATTTAAGATAAAAGTATTGTTAGGTGATGTCAAGTTGAGCCCTACTCATAATGACCCTCTTAGGGTTTTCAATGGCTGATGGTTTCAGGATTGTGTTGCAGCCAGGTTTTTCCCCATTTTTTAGGCGCTGGGGATCGAACGTCATCCTCAGAGTATGCAGAGCAGCACTCTACCAACTGAGCTAAACCCCAACCCTTAAGATAAGATTGTTGTTTTTGTTGTTGTTGTTGTTAGGTGCCTTCGAGTCTAAGATAAAATATTGGTGGTGGTGTGAGGGGTGATGGAGATGGATCCGACTCATAGCGACCCTCATAGGCAAAATTTGAAAATACCTTTTCTTCCTGGGCGAGAGAGGCAGAAATGTCTTTGTGAGCAGAATTCCACTAGGGGGCGGCGCATTCCAGGGGAGGTTCGGGCCTGAGGTTTACAGGGTGTCCAATGGATTAAGAAGATGATGTAGCAAAGCATGGGAAATATGGTTCTGAAAACATAAGAGCTGATGAATGTGTGACCAAAACTGATATAACAGTTGCATCACGGAGAGAGCAAAAGTCTTACTACTCTGTACCTCATTAACATTGATTTAAAAAAAAGATGATCTAGCAAAACACAGAAAATGATTGCAATATGATGTTAAGTTTAAAAAAATAGAATTCAGATATGTTATAAAAATTGCATATGTTTGTGGGTACATAGTGCATCCTAGTTAAGAACTTAATGTTGGTCTTAGACCTGGGGTTCATTCCTATCTTCATCACTTACTGGGGATGTGTCCTTGGATGAGTTGCTTTAAATCTCTCAAGCCTCAGTTTCTTCATCTGTAAATGTAGACAATTAAAGATACCACCATATGACCATTGTGAGCATTAAAAAAGCATCATATATGTAAAATATCCAGCGTGGTATCAAAAACATATTGTTAAAAAAAAAAAAAAGCTGGGTAATGATGAGGACAAAAATTACTGCAAAGCAACATAGGAAAGGAAAATGATTTTTATTATCAGGCTGAGTTGTGTATTGCATCATTTTATCTTGTTAGGTTTACACTGGAGTAATTATGATGGAATATATATCAATTAACCTTAGATTAAATCATTCTTTTCTATAAGTCCATTGTGCTTTTCCCTAACCCCCTATCCTCAGCATTTTAAGCTTCAGAGGGGAAAATTTTCATGTAGCTACAAAATGCTATTTTTGTCATTTTAATATCTAGAATATCATTATCACATTCATACTGCTTATTTTCACTTCCTAACTGAATGATCTGTCCACAGCCCAAGGAAAAAATGGAATAGAAAGTTTGCCTTTTAATGCTTTTACATGGTATTGTGCAGAAGCTCCTTCCTAAGTCTGAGGGATTGGCATGATATATTTCTCCCAGAATTCTCAGTGTAAAAAAATTCCACCTGATGAAAACTAGAAATATTTAATACATGTTCACATATGACAACTATTTGCAAAATGATTCCTTAAATATGAATTCCAGTAATCATTTAGGAGGTTTTTAAAAAATAATTGTATGTTACCGAGGCGACAGGGCAGAGTAACTTAAGGCTGAAATATTCTATCACTGACAGTGAAAGGTCATTCAGAAGTAAAGATTTAATGCTTCCAAAGTTAGAGTGTGAGTCAAAATGGAAAGATTTCATTTATAAGACCTTGATTTATATATGCCTGCTCTGTTCTTAGCGTTTCAAAAGTAGCTGACTCACACATCCATCGTGCAAAAAAGATCAATTAAAAGACAGCTACGGGCAATAGCTGCCACCTCAGGTATTCACCTGGATCACAGCTACTATGCCTATGTGGATGGTGACCATCACCAATGTCACCAGCATCACCAGCATCATCTTTACTTCTTGTGCCTTGATGAAGTCATGGCTCACTCTCGTTCGCGCTCTCTCTCTCTCTCTCTCTATCTCTCTCTCTCTCTCCAGTAGCGGGGCATTGAACCCAGAACCTTGCTTATGCTAGGTAAATACTCTACCACTGAGCTGTACCCCCAGACTCTCCTTCCTTTTGAGACAGGGTCTCACTAATTTGAGCAGGCTGCCTCTGGCCTTAAACTTGCAGTCCTCCTGCCTCAGCCTCCCAAGTTGCTAAGATGACAGATGTGTACCACAGCATCTGGCGCTCGCTCGCTCTCTCCTTCTCTCTCCTTCTCTCTCCTTCTCTCTTTCTCTCTCTCTTCAATTTCCCTACTTATTTGATCTCACCTGGCTAGTTAACAGAGAGAAAGTTGGTTAGGGATTTCCTGTATCTTGTTGAATTCTAACCTCAGGAATAACCTCAGGAATAAATGACAATGCATTTTGTTTTCATTTGTTTTGGGTTATATTTGTTTTGAGGTACTGGGGTCTTGAACCTAGGGCCTTATGCATACTAGGCAAGAGCTCCACCACCGAGCCACACCCCCAGCCCTGACAATACATTCTTATTTAAGGAGGGATGGGAGGTGTCCATCTCCATATCTAAACCACTAGAGGCTATTAGAACATCAAGTTCATGATGAACACTGGGAATGACTGTACAGTCAGACCAGAAGGCCGAGAACTGTCTCCCCACCTGCCTGTCTATGACAAATGCACTCTCACGTACCTGAAGGCAAGTTTGCATCCATCAGGTATACTCAAAAAAATGAGGGCCTCCCCGAGTAAGGAGAAGATGAAATGGTATATATAAAATATGACAGTAGCCTCCACTTACCCTCCAATCTCTGCCTTTCTGGTGGCTGTGACCCATGGGAAGCTGCACATCCAGGGCACCAACAACCTTGCTTAGGTTAGCAAGAGCAATAATTTTCTGAACTATAGGATTCCACTCCATATCTTGATTCCAAAAGTTATTGCACGGCAGTCATTGCTAAACCTGGCCACCTGAGGAAGATTCACGTTTTGTTTCCTGATTTAAGTTTTAGAGGATTTGGATGCTGTCATTTTAAAACTCCCCCGGTGGGTCTGATGATCCGCTATACTTGAGAACCACAGGACACAGACCCTATCTCAACTCTTCACCAATCATAGCTTCACGAAACTCTCTGATCCAAGTGTTGTTTGATCGATGAGAGTAAGACCAGGACATGAGTCCTTGAGGGTCTGAAGTATATAATTCCTGGTTCCTCTCTGCCCAGAAAACTCAATCTAAAATAGATGGCAATAGATGGCCTTAAGACATTATTGTCTACAGCCATGCCACCCAGGCATCCGATCCCGTCAGAGCTCAGAAGCTAAGCAGAGTTGAGCCTGGTTAGTCCTTGGATGGGAGACCACCTAGGAATGCCAGGTGCTGTAGGCAGGAGGAGGACCTGGCAACCCATTCTCAAAATAGTTAGCTATCAAAAGCCCCATGAATGGCAGAGAAGCACGGACAACAGTGCCAGGTATGGCATAGTGTCAGGGCATGTTTCATCTGTTCTACACAGGGTCTCTATGGACACCCAACCCAAGGGCACCTAACAGCAACAACAAGACATTATTGACACAGGAACTCTTTGGACATCCAGTCCCTATTCCAGTTGCCCATGACGATCTAACAGTGCCTGCTAGAGCTCCAGGGCAATGAAGAGGAGGTCTAGGGGTCAAAGCCTGAAAGGGTTCTGAATGCAATGAGAGGACCTTTTTTTTTTTTTTTTTTTTTAGTACTGGGGGTTGAGCCCAGGGCCTTGCACTTGCATGCTATGCAAATGCTGGACCACTGAGCTGCATCCCCAACCCATTTTTTTTTATTTTTTGAGACAGGGTCTTGCTAAATTACACAGACTGCCTCTGGTCTCGAACTTGGGATCCTCTTGCCTCTGGGATTACAGGTGTGCGCCACCACGCCCGGCCGGCAGGACCTTTTTTATGACCTCTGTTTCATACTCTGAAGACAGTCATCCAGAATTACCCAGGACAGCTCCATTAAAACCTTAACATGATCATCAGAGACTTTGAGAGTCCTCGACATCGGTCAATGTGACATCAGGATCTGATATTATTGTCTACAGCCTCTCGCAACCCTTTATGACAAAGGAGTTCATTTCAGGTTGCCCTTCTCTCCATATGAGAACACCATCCTCTTTGTGAACATTCTCAGTAAAATGGATACATCTTTTCTCCACCATTGTTCTCCTTCATCTTATATACCAGCAGCTGCCTCCTTGATCATCCAGGAAACCATGCCTTTCCATGGATGAGCCAGTCACACAATCTCTGATTTTAATAGCCTATTTGCTCTTTTGCCTGCACCCGTACCCTTGTGGTGTCTGATCCCATCAGATCTCAGAAGCTAAGCAGGGTCAGGCCTGGTTAGGACTTGGATGGGAGACCACCTGGGAAAACCACATGCTGTAGGCTTGGAAGAAGGACCCAACAACCCACTCCCAAAAAACAATCAGCCATTGAAAACCCTATGAATAGCAGAGAAGCGTTGACAATAGTGTTGTACTTAGTGTTGTACTTAGGGTCGCTATGAGTCGGACACCAACTCAACGGCACCTAACAACAACAACAGCAATTTACTTTTTTATTTTGTAGGGTGCTACTCAAAGATCTCTGAAAATTTAACCCACCTTCCCACTCCCCGCCTTGTATAGACCATTTATTTGGTAGAGCACACAATCAAGGCTGAGAGCTGCCTCATCCTACAGCTGCTGAGGTGGTCCTCTTACAGCCCAAGACAGGGCTAGTTACCCTGACATTCCGATACCATTCTCTGCAAACCTCCATGTGGAACGTGACCTTTCACAGCACTTAGGAGCTGGCCTGTACCAAGATGAGGTTCCTGTGGTTCAAGGAGAACTGCATGTGGCAAAGACGCCAGCGGGCACAGAGAAACTCAAAGTGGTAGCTTCCCTGTGGCTCCCCTCCCATCGTTAACGTCCTCACCAAGGCCGTGGGCCAGAGAACCTCTGCTAGCACAACTTCCAGGTGGTAGAAATAACCTGCTCTAGCACCTGTACTCTAGCACCACCTTCCACACGCCTCCTCCCACTTTTCACTGTTCCCTGCTGTGATTGAGAGCCTGTCCTTGTGGGGTGTCACCCTGCCACTGGACTCACTCCAGCCATTAGCAGGAACCAGCTGAAGACCCACTGTCTGGTGAGGGGAAGTAGAGCACTGGAGAACCACGTTGCCCGGAAAGGAGGCTTATGTCCATGGCTACTCCCCCAGTCCCTGGGGACAGCTCAGAGGTTTATGTCCACGGCAGCTCCTTGCTTCTTTCTTTCAGTGAAGATGCTGACTCCAAGTGCTCAGCTCAACACAGTTCTTTATTGCTTCATCTGTTCTGGTTGGTGGAATGGACCCTGACTGCTCCATGTACTGCCCTTATATCCCTTCACGGCTAGCCAGGGACCAATAAGAGAGTGCCATTCCATACGGGCCTTAGCCAATCAGGGAAGACATGCAAATTTGGGTTTGTAAAAAGGACCAATCAGGGTGGTTCCTGAACCATCCAATCAAGAGCTGTTTGGTGGTTTGGAAACAGCCAATCAGGTGTTGAGGGGTCTGAGGGAAGGACTTGGACCCTGGCACCATCTTTGGAAGCCCAACCCCTAGGAGTTCCATGATGTAGGGCAAAGGTTATTGCCCAGGAAACGAGCCTCAGACCTCCAAGTGGGCCTACATAAGCCCCTGGGCAAACTGCCTCTCTAGGTAGTGCCCTACATGTCCTCTGTCCCATATGTCAGTGCCAAGCTCTAGGGAGCCAGCCTGGAGAAGAAGACATCAAAGTTCACCCAGTGTTTCATTCACTAAGAAGGGGGTGGCTGTGACAACCATCATGGAATTCACCTTACACTTTGGAAACAGACTATCCCAGAAAATGAAAAGCTAAATGAACTAACCCCCACATGTCTGTCAGCTTGTGCTGTGGGGGCTGGCATGTTGCTGTGATGCTGAAAGTTGTGCCACTAGTATTTCAAATACCAACAGGGCCATCCATGGTGGACAGGTTTCAGCTGAGCTTCCAGACTAAGACAGACCAGGGAGAAGGACCCAGCAGCCCACTCCTGAAACAATTAGCCACTGAAAACCCTATGAATAGCAGAGAAACACTGTTGTACATAAGGTCACTATAAGTTGGATCCCACTCAATGGCACCTACCAACAACAACAAAAACAACTGTCAAATAGAGTGCTGGAAAATGAGCTCCCCATGCTGGAAGGCATTCAAGAAATGACTGGGGAAGAATTGCCTCCTCAAAGTAGAGTTGAACTCAATGAAGGCCCTGGGATCTCCTTTTGCTGATGTGGCATGACTCAAAATGAGAAGAAACATAGTGGCTGCAACAATGGGCTCAAACATAAAAAGTGCATATGCATGGCACTGTGTCAAGTAGCGTTTCGTTCTGCCATACTTAGGGCCACTACGAGTCAAATCCAACTTGACTGAACCTAACAGCAACAAATGAACAAAAGGCATCAAAGAACCACATTTCATAACTGCCCTTAAATAGTGTGACTTAACTTGTGTGTTGCCCCATAGACAGCAAAGAAAAGGAGGTAACTGGTAATAGCACCTCAAGATTGGCCCATAATTCCCTCTCTCATGCCTGCACATCACATTTACTAAGATGTTCCTATTTTCTCTGGATTCTTATTCAACCACATTGGGTACCACACCATGGCTCTCTGTGGTACCACTGCTCACTGCCCACCCCACCATCACTTCCCTTCATCTGTTATAAGGATTCATACAGGTCAGGTGATCTCTCCATTCTCTCCTAAGTTTCCCCACTAAAAGGAGAAAATTGTGAACATATAGCTTTAAGATTCTCCATAGTGTATTGGGAATATACCCAAAAGGAGATGAGTTATCATACCACAGAGACACCTGCATCTCCATGTTCAGTGCAGCACTCTTCACAATAGCAAGGATGTGGAATCAACCAAAGTGTCCGTCAACAGAAGAATGGATAAAAAACTATGGCACATATACACAATGGAATACTATTCAGCAATCAAAAAATGAGATAATGTTCTTTGCAGCAAAATGGATGGAATTGGAGAAAATTATGTTAATTTTGGGATGCAAGGGTATACAGAAAAATATTCCCACAGAAAGACATGCAAGTAGAAGAGAGGCTTTTGGTGAGAAAGTGGGAGAGGGAGGAGGAGGGGCACAAGAGGGTAAGGGGGAAGTTAGATAACTTCATGTACAATGAAATGCATATATGGAAATGTCACAATGAAATGCATGTCAGAATGAGCCACATTAAGTTGTACATTAAATTTTTCCAATAAAAAATCTAAAATAAATAAATAAATAAAAAAGACTCTCCTTAGTGTGTAAGCAAAGTCCTTCTTTCCCCATTTAGTACCCTACAATCAGGGTACCCATGTATGATGCCTGACTATGGATTTCACAAAGAAGCTCATTCCATCATGTCTAGGAAGACTAAATTCTCTGTTGACAGCAATTAATCCGTGTTCTTCTGTTAATGCAGATTCAGTGTGTAGGCAAGGACTTGGCAAGGTGATAGAGATATCTTTGTCCAGAGGCAAAAGTAATTTATTAGGGTGGTGCAAAGAGTGATAGACAGGTGTTCCTTGACTTGATAATGGAGCAGGTTTATTCATACTATTATTTTAAAGGTGGCTGCTTTTGATGGTCTCTGACTTTTCAGATGACCTTTGAATTTAGCCTGAAATCCTAAAGCAGAAGGTCACCTTATGAGACGCTTTCAAAGGCTTCTGAGCTCCGTGCCTGGCTTTAATTACCTCTCCCTGGTTGTGAACTTTGGCAAAGTTACAGAAGTGCAGCTGTCCTGCCGGCAGGCTGGCTGCTCCCGTAGAGGCTGCTAAGTTATGCTCCATCAGGCCAGAGTTCGCATCACGCTCCAGAGTCTTTGATCCACGGGAGGCAAATGAGTAGCACAAGGAGGGAGGCGAGGTATGCTGTGTGGGCTGGTTGCCAAGTGGGCCACTGCTGTGGTGCACTTGGTAATAAATGTCAGTCCTGAACATGCTTTCAGCACTTAAATCTGGCCCCTCAGTCCAGTAGCTGAGACAGTGAGCAGCTCTCTCTTTCGGGCCATCCTTGACATTGACCCCTCACAGTTTGATCCTCTTTTCCTGGAATCCCTCATTAATCCCTTAAACAGGGTGGTGTAGTTTTATATCTACTCTTTTGTTGTTGTTGTTAGGTGCCGTCAAGTCGGTATCCAACTCATAGCGACCCTCTGTACAACAGGGGAAACACTATTGTCAGTTCTTCTCTGCTGTTCATAGGGTTTTCAATGGCAGATTGATTTTTGGGAGGGGGTTGCCAGGTCCTTCTCCCAAGCCTACAGCACCTGGTGTCCCCAGACGGTCTCCCATCCAGGTACTAACTAGGCCCTACCCTGCTTAGCTTCCGAGATCTGACGGGATCGGATTCCACAGGGCTACGGCTGCAGGCTATATCTACTCTACTAAACACAATTTCCATAGGACACATTTCACGTAAGAAAGTCGTATATTTTACTGCTTAAATATGGCTCAGTGGAAGTGGGTCTCTTTTTAAGCAGGATCGTAAAACTTTAGGACATATTAGCAAAAACTGCGCTCAATATGAGAGTATACATATGAGCTAGAACAAAGAGGAAAAATAACCAGAAAACCAGACTTCTGAGCTAGCAAATTAGGCAGCATATGTTCAACTTGGCTGAGTTCCTTGAAATAGCTTCGTGCTATCTTAAGGCTGACAATCAGCACAGTTAGAGGCTCCTTGACTGGCTAAGCCTAAATCTCTAGCCAGACTTAACAACCAACTTCCTCTTATGTCTCTAGGTTTGACCTCTAATTTCACTGCTCATTTTCTACATAGGCCTTGGCTCTGCCTTGAACTTGACCATGGGCTCACATTCCTGGTAATGACTTTGGCTCCTCCCAACGTCCACCTTGCATCTCTTTCCTGTCAGTGAATCCAAAGACCACCTGGTTCAAACACTCTCCCTGTCTGCCTGTGTTCCCAGGCCTCTCCTCTCCAAGACCACCCTTAAACACAGAGCTCCCGCTAGTGTGGTCCAACAGGAACTACCCATTGGATCTGAAAGGCAGTGAAAGGGCCCCTTTCCTCATTACTGCCTTTTCTACGGAGGTTTACCTGGCATGATCTTGTAGAATTGGCAACACCTCTATGTTCCCTCTGTTACAATGTTTTTTTTTTTTTGTTTGTTTGTTTTTTGGTACTGGGGGTTGAACCCAGGGCCTTGCGCCTGCATACTCTGCAAGTGCTGGACCACTGAGCTGCACCCCACCCCCCGGCCCATTTTTTTTAGTTTTTGAGACAGAGTCTGGGTAAGTTATGCAGACTGCCTCTGGTCTCGAACTTGTGATCCTCCTGCCTCTGCCTCCAAGCCACTGGGATTACAGGCGTGCTGTTACAAAATTTCTTAAATTAATTAATTTACCTAGCTTTCTTTGCTCAACTCCTTAATGACAGATGCTAAGTACCATTTAACTTTGCACTTCCCCACTGTCTTATACAAGGAATTCATGGCACCCAGAAGGTCTTCAATAAATATTTGATGAATGCATGTGTGAATGAATGAATCTGGGAGTATCTTTTGAAGTTGAACATATACTATACTCTGTGCCCTAGAAATTATGCTTCTGTATTTATGCCTAGAAAAATTCTCCCACATGCATATTCAAAGATGTTATTTAAAGCATTGTGCTATAATAAGAATAATTTAAAACCAGTGAATGAGTAAATAAATTAGTGTAAATTCAATCCATGAAATACTATGCAGCATTGAACATTAACAAACTTGATGTATCAACAGATTCCCAAAGCAAAATGTTCAGTGAGAAAATGGAGGGAACAGATGAGATGCCAAGAAAAAATAACATTTATATAAACTTTGAAAACACACAATTCTAAATGCTTTTCATAAATATGTACATATAGAACATAAGCATTAAAACATACATAAGAAAGATACACATCAGCATCAGACAGTGGTTGCCTCTGCAATGAGGGAGTTTAATAGGACTAGCATAGAGGACAAAGGATGCTTAACACATTTTCTCTATAAAAATGATGTGAAGCAGAGCCAGACATGGTGGCTCACACCTATAATCCCAACACTCAGGAGGCTGGGGCAGGAGGATCATAAGTTCAAGGCCAGCCTGGGCTACATAGTGACACTCTGTTACAAAAATAAATAAATTTTAAAATATAAAACAAAATAAAAAATAAACTAAAATGATGTGACGCATATATGACAAAATAATAAAAGTTGTGAATGCTATACAGATGTTTGTACTATTGCTCTTTTCTGCCTATGTTTAAAACATTTTAGTAAAAAACTAAACACTTTTCCAGATAACCAAAGATACTAGAATCCATGGATGCTCAAGTCCCTTGTATAAAATGATGTAGTATTTGCATAGAACTTATGAGCATCCACCTACCTTAAATAATGTACTTGTACCTAACACAATGTAAATGCAATGTACGTAGTTCTTATCCTGCCTTGCTGAGGGAATAATGACAGAGATAAAAGCCAAAAACAAAAACAAAAACAAACAAAAAACCTAAACTCTTCCCTATACTAAGCTGTTTCCAAGAAGTTCAGCAGAGTCTAGTAAGGGAAGCTGTGAATAAGGACAGAGGCTTATGAACAGAGCTAGACCCAGACACACCTGTGAACTATTGTCAAGGCCCAGCTGTGCATCGTCTAGAATGGAAGATGTTTCCTCTGTAAGGCCACTAATGGTTATTTGCCAGAAAGAATGATAGTTTGGGCCTGTCTTTTTTGTCTTTTAAAGTCATGTACAGCCTCCGATTCACATTCCAGCCCTGTTTGTCTTTGGTAAATCCTGCCACTCATGCAGGGGGGAGTCCAACAATATTAAAGCACAATTCGCTTTCTAGTGAAATAAGGTATTTACAGACAGCGAACCACAGTTCTTGAAGTGAGCCAGATCAGATCCTCCATGGTCTTTTCTTCCACATAGATTCTTGTTATAACACTTTTTGAAAAATATAGTCGGGCGCGGTGGCACACACCTGTAATCCCAGTGGCTCAGGAGGCAGAGGCAGGAGGATTGCAAATTTGAGACCAGAGGCAGTCTGCATAATTTAGTGGGACCCTGTCTCAAAACAAAGTTAAAAAAAAAAAAAAGGGCTGGGGGTACAGCTCAGTGGTCCAGCATTTGCAAAGTATGCAAACATGAGGCCCTGGGTTCAAACCACAGTACTGGGGAGAAAAAAAAAGTAAAGAAAAATATATTTTGAGGAGATGGGAGACAACTTGAAGAGTTGACCTAAAGATGGGATAATTTCAGCATGAATGAGCGTATTATCTGTGGGAGGTCTTACATCAGATATGTTTAAGTAAATTAATTCATTCTTGCACATACATATGCCCACAAAGCTGATTGGTCAATTTAGGGGTGATATTAAACTAGTTATTTGCCAGTTATTATTTGCTAGTTATTTATTTTATTTTTTTATTAGAAATTTTTAATGTACATCATAATGTGATTCATTTTGACATGCTTTTCATTGTGACAATTTTCATACATGCAATTTGATAAGCATAATTCATATAGGTTACCCCTTACCCTCCTCTATGTTTCCCCCCTCCCCCCCTTCCCATCTAAGTTTCCCATCCAAGTCTTCTCTATCTTTTACTATATAGTATTTTTCTATATGTCCTTGGGTTCCATTTCTGTTTAAGATAGAACTAGTTATTTATTTTAAAAATCAGTGAATAGGCCAGCCACAGTGGCACATGTCTGTAATCCCAGCAACTCGAGAGGTGGAGGCAGGAGGATTGCAGGCTCCAGGCCAGAGGCAGCCTGTGTAACTTAGTGAGACCCTGTCCCAAAATAAAAAAAATAAAAAAGGGGCTGGGGTGCAATACAGTGGTAGAGCACTTGCAAAGTATGTGCAAGGCCTGGTTTCAATCCCCCAAAATACCATAAAAACAATAGTAAATAAAAGAAAGAATTATTTATTCTGTCTTTCCTAGACTTACATCATTACGCAGCATAAGCAAATAGTAGAAAGTGCAGAGTTTCTCATTATAGGTTTCCAACAAATAAATGAAGGAGGAAGGTAAGAATAGGAGTAGTGCCACTTTGCAATCCTTAAAGAATTAAGTCATGTGGGTATTGAGAGCATCCATAGCTACTCAGGGCACAAGGAAAGACAACCTGTCACTGGGAACCCTCGAGTGAGGCACACACCAGCACTTACAACACTGTCTTGCTAAAACAACCAGACTTGAATCTGAATAAGCTTCAAGATCCAAACACCAATTTATAGAAATAGAGAGAGCAGAAGGCAGATGGTAAAGGGGACTATAGTCAGTAAATGCAGGCTGTACAAACCTACGGGAGAAATCATCACATGTCTGTAACAAATAACTACAAGAGGAAAAGAAGAGACACTGAAAAGAAACCTAGAAATTAAAAAAATTCCAAAGGTAAAACTATAAAGCAAAAGTCAGCAAAACTAGATCATAGACTGCAATGATGGATGCTTGGGTTGTGAAACTGTGTAAAAAAATAAGTGAATATCTTAAAGATAGTGCTTCCTCTTAGGAGAAGGATGAGTTGAGATTGGGATCGGACATGTGTAGGATTTATGGAGTATGTGGACAATGCCTTCTGACATGAAGGATGGTCTCGAGGATGTTTTCTTTATAATAATTCATTGATCTCTAAGGGCCACTGATTAAAGGCAGAAGCCTATTGAACATACGTATGGAAATGTAACAGGTGGATGAATAGAAAAAATAATGCTACCATTCATTTGCACCAAGTAGAACTTCAATAGATCTGTAAATTGCATGATGCTTATCAAAAGCTTTAACAGCACATGGGATAATTACAAAAACAGTGTTAAAAATAAGAAATATAGGGGCCAGGAGTCTAGTTCAGGGGCAGAGCACACACTTGAGGCCCAGAATTTAATCCCTAGCACTGCCAAAAAAAAAAAAAAAAAGGAATATAGTCATAATGATATCCCATTTGGGGCTGGGGTTTAGCTCAGTTGGTAGGGTGCTGCTCTGAACTTTCTGAGGACCTAGGTTTGATTCCAAGCACTGCAAAAATGGGAGAAGGACATGGCAATCCGCTCCCAAAACAATCCCCAAACAATCAGCCATTGAAAACCCTATGAGGGTCGCTGTGAGTCAGACCCCAACTGAATGGCACCTAACAACAAGAGCAAGAGTATCCCATTTGGCTTTTAATTATGTGGACATAAACACCATATATACCTCCCATTTTGTTAAGAGAATTCTGAAGTCGTGTTTCCCATCATGTTATTAAAAAGCAAAACATGAAATGATAACACAAATCTGTTATCCTAAACTGCAACAAGCCTGCAGCGGTAGCCCTGTGGCGCCAGATCTCAGAAGCTAAGCAGGATCGGGCCTGGTTAGTACCTGGATGGGAGACCACCTGGGAACACCAGATGCTGTAGGCTTGGGAGAAGGACCTGGCAACCCCCTCCCAAAAATCAATCTGCCATTGAAAACCCTATGAACAGCAGAGAAGAACTGACAATAGTGTTTCCCCTGTTGTACAGAGGGTCACTATGAGTCGGATACTGACTTGACGGTACCTAACAACAACAACAACAAAGTGCAACAATGCAAGAATTCCAAATATCAAGCCATGAAAACAATTTAAACTCTTTGGATACTGTAGAGCTAAATTCAATTTTATTTCCACATCTTAGTATGTGGAAATAATAAGATGTGGAAATAAAATTATATACATATATAAATATATAATATATATACATATATACATATATACATATATAATATATATACATATAAAAAATATATATAATATATATATACACACACATACTAAGATGTGGAAACAAAATATATATTATATATTACTATTATATATTATTATATATTAATATATATTATATATTATTATATATTACATATTATTATATTATATATAGTATATATTATATACATATAGACACACATACACACACACACACACACACACATATATATACTTGTTGTTGTTAGATGCTATTGAGTCTGTATTCGACTCATAGTGACCCTATGCACAACAAGTGAAACACTATTGTCAGTGCTTCTCTGCTGTTCATAGGGTCTTCAATGACGGATTGATTTTTGGGAGGGGGTTGTCAGGTCTATCTCCCAAGCCTATAGCACCTGGTGTTCCCAAGTGGTCTCCCATCCAAGGACTAACCAGGCCCGACCCTGCTTAGCTTCTGAGATCTGACAGGATCAGATGCCATAGGGCTACAGCTGCAGGCTTAGATAGATAGATAGATAGATAGATAGATAGATAGATAGATAGATCACTATTGTATACATGTAAAACAAACACAGTGTAGTATATCTATCTTAATTTAATTAGTTGGCAAATCACATTTATTACAGAGATCAATGTAAATTACACAGCATGCATTCATTATTACTTGGGCAATAGACAAGATTTGTCTTCATATATTACTGATGTTAAGGAGTGTATTTTAAATAAATTTTATAATCCAAAAATTGTATACTTTTGCTTCAGTTCACTCAATTATCATGCACATAAGAATGCTAAAATAATTTAAACAAAATCTAAAAAGGATTCTAAAAATTACATATTTCTGTGAAAGTGGACCTACGGTTTTTCTAAAAGACAGGTGGAGAAGTTTGGCAAATGCTGGTCTATTGGATAATACCACCCTAGCTTAGTTTCTGTATATGTTACCCCATAACCTGACTCTGCATATCCTCTAGTTTCTTCCTACTGCACATAAGCATGTGAAAATATAGTCAAAAGAATTAGTATTCAGGTAAATGCAAATTAAAACCACCATAAGGTAGCACAACTGTTATGGCTTGAATATGAACTAACCCTTACAGCCTTATATGTGGAATGCTTGGTCCCCAGCTGGTGGTGCTATTTTGGAAAATGGAGGAAGTAGGTCACGGAGGGGTGTGAGTGTACTTGGGGCTATATCTTGCCCTGACAGCTTCCTGTTCCTGTCTCTTCTTCCTGTCCGCCATGAGGTGAGCAGCCTTCCCCTCCACATACTTGTGCCACCATGATGTTCTGCCTCACAGTGGGCCCAGAATGGGAAGAACCAAGAACTATAGGCTAAAATCTCTGAAATGGTGAGCCAAAATGAATCTTTCCTCCTATAAGTCATCCCATTTTGTATTTTGTCATAGTGACGATAAAAGTGACACAACTACAGAGCCACTAAAGGAACACAAATCAAAAAGTCTGACAGTGCAAGTGTTGGTGAGGGTATGGAACAACTACTCTATGCACAGCTGGCAGGAATGTAAAAGGTACAACCACCGTGAAAAACAGTTTAGTAGTATTCTTATAAAGTTAAACAAGTATTTGCTATACAATCATATACATGTGTGGATACATATGTATGTATATATGAATATAGATACATTTGTATATGTGTATGAGTGTGTGTGCATATATGTAGTGTGTGTATATATAAGAGAAATGAAAATATATGTCTATATAATGTTTTAAAAGTCTAATACCTAGAAACAGAGAGAAGAGTGCTTAAGTAGGTTGAGTAAGTGGGGAGACATATATCTAAGGATACAAATTTGCTGTTATGTGGGATGAATAAATCTGGAGGTCTAATGTGTACAGCATGAGAACAGGTGTTAATAATACTGTACAGCATCCTGAAAATTTGCTGGAACAGTGAATTTTAGGTCCTCTTACCACACACACAAAAAATGGTAATGATGTGAGGTGACAGATACATTAATCTGCTTGACCATAGTACTCTTTTCTCTATATTAGGTCCTGTCTAGTCAGTGTGACTCATAGAGACCCTTGGAACACTCCCTGACACTGTGCCATGCTTGGCACTATGTCAGTCCTTCTCTGCTATTCATAGGGTTTTAAATGGCTGATTGTTTCAAGATTGTTCTCAGAAGTGAGCTACCCATTCCTTCTCCCATTTTGGCAGTGCTGGGGATGGAAAGCAGAGAGTGCAGAGCAGCACTCTACCAACTGAGCTAAACCTCATCCCCCATTTCTCTCTCTCTCTCTCTCTCTCTCTCTCTCTCTCTCTCTCTCTATATATATATATATATATATATGGAACACCAGAAGCTGTAGGCTTGGGAGAAGGACCTGGCAGCCCCCTCCCAAAAATCAATCTGCCACTGAAAACCCTATGAACAGCAGAGAAGCACTGACAATAGTGTTTCCCCTGTTGTACAGAGGGTCGCTATGAGTCGGATACCGACTCGACGGCACCTAACCTAATATATATATGGGCTGGGATTTAGCTCAGTTGGTAGAGCACCACTCTGTAGTCTCTGAGGCTGCGAGTTCAATTCCCAGCACCGCAAAAAAAAAAAAATGGGAGAAGGACGTGGCAATCCACTCCCAAGGCAATCCTGAAACAATCAGCCACTAAAAACCCTATGAGGGTCACTATGAGTCTCATACTGACTCAAGGGCACCTATCAACAGCATATATATATATATATATATAGTGTGTATCAAAATACACTGTATACCTTAAATACAATAATAATTGATTTTTTAAAGTAAATCTATGTCCACACAAAGACGGTACACAAATATTCCTATTAGCTTTATGTATAGTACCAAAACTCTGTAAACACCTAAAATCTCCAACTGAAGGTAAACAGATCATCTAGTTGAGGTGGATTTGTGCAACAGAACACAACTTGGCAATCAAAAGGAGTAATATACTGATACCTACAGCATAGATAATTCCTGAGAGCATTATGCTGAACCAAAGATTATGTGCTTTATGATCCCCCTGGAGAAATTCTACCATAGGCAAAACTAATCTATCATGACGGAAAGCAGATCAAAAGTTGCCCAGGGGTTGAGGGTGTAGCTCAGTAGTAGAGCACTTCCCTAGCATTCATGAGGTCCTGCGTTTGTCCCCCAGCATCAGAAAAAGAGAGAGAGTCACCTGGGAGAAGAAGAGGTGGTATGGTGGGGGAATCAATTGCAAGGTGTCTGAGGGAACTCTTTGTGTCAATAGAAGTATTCTGTTTCTTAGTTGTGGTGGGCCTGTAGCTGTAGCACTGTGGCCTCCGATCCCATCAGATCTTGGAAGCTAAGCAGGATCAGGCCTGTTTAGTACTTGGATGGGAGAACGCCTGGGAATACTAGGTGCTGTAGGCTTGGGAGAAGGACCCGGCAACCCACTCCCAAAAATCAATCAGCCATTGAAAACCCTATGAACAGCAGAAAAGGACTGACAACAGTGTTTTGCCTGTTGTACATAGGGTCGCTATGAGTTGGACACCGACTTTATGGCACCTAACAATGGCAACAACAATTGTGGTGGTGTTTATAGGGGTCTGTACATTTGTCAAGACCCACCAACTTTACATTTAATATGAGTGTATTTTATTATACATGAGTTATAGTTCAATGTAGTTGGTATTATTTATATTCTTAGAAGAAACTATGCATTAAAAGTGCTAAAAGAAAGGGCTGGGGATATAGCTCAGTGGTACAGCACTTGCCTACTATGCATGAAGCCTGAGATTCAATCCCCAGTACCACAAAAACATAAACATAAAACGTTTTTAAAAATTTCCAGGCACAGTGGGACGTGCCTATAATTCCAATGATTGGGGAGATTGAGGCAGAAGGACTGAGAGTTCAAGGCCAGAGGCAGCCTGTGCAATTTAGCAAGAGCCTGTCTCAAAATAAAAAGGGCTGGCATTGCAGCTCATTGGTAGAGGATGTGCCTAGCATGTGCCAAGTGCTGGGTTCAACCTCCCAGTACTGTACAAATGAATGTAATAAAAAGTACTGAAAGGATTGAAGATTCAAGATGAGGAGAATTTTAGCTTGCTGCAATCTGCAGAGAGCTTCCTGGACAAGGATTTTTTTTTTTTTTTCGGTACTGGGGGTTGAACCCAGGGCCTCGTGCCTGCATGTTCTGCAAGTGCTGGACCACTGAGCTATACCTCAGCCCATTTTTTTACTTTTTCAGACAGGATCTCGTTAAATTATGCAGACTGCCTCTGGTCTCGAACTTGCGATCCTCCCACCTCCGCCTCCCGAGCCGCTGGGATTATAGGCCTGTGCCACCACGCCCGGCCTCTGGACAAGGATTTTGAAGACACAAGAAGACAGAGCCAGGAGAGGAGGCTGCAGAAGCAAAGCACAAAAGGAGGGAATTCACACAGTGAATTAAAAATAAAAAGACTATTAGTATGTCTCAAAGTTGATTTTTTTTTGACAAATTAATGTTACTAGGGATTTGGGCTTTTATTATTTTCCCAACATTACTTAGCAATGATAAAACACTTTTAAATATGCACTGATGATTAAATAGTGCAGCTTTTAAATAATGTTTCTCAAAATGTTGTCTAATAGATTTTTAGGAGGTTGGATGATTGTGTCTGGACCTTGACCTACACAGTTTAATTATCCTTATTGACTGAGTCATGAAATTCTACCATGTGCAGTGGTAGGCTATAAATGAAGCTCTGTTCCTCCTGGCTCAGGATCAAGAACTGGGCTGCATCTTCTCCCATCGTCCGAGACAGAAACCTAACAAGGCAAATGACTGTGGAGAAAGACATCTTGATTTTCCATCAGAAGCCCATGCAAGCAGCTCTCGTATGAGATTCCTTTTTAATTACAATGAAACAAGATTTCAGAATCAGGGCCAGCCATCCTAGCAGAAAAATAGGTTGCTGAGAGGCGGTTGTTTCTGGGCATTTGGAAATCCAGGATGTCTTAAAATGATTCCCTCTTGCTGACCACGGGTCAGGAATCTACAAGAAAGTGCCATTCCTGTCTCTTGAGGCTTTTTAAAAATAAATGGCCTTTAAAATCCCTGTGCACACCAGTTTTTTTTTTTTGTGTGTGTGTGTGGTACTGGGGATTGAACCCAGGGCCTCGTGCCTGCATGCTCTGCAAGTGCTGGACCACTGAGCTGCACCCTCACCCCATTTTTTTTTTTTTTTACTTTTTGAGACAGGGTCTCACTAAGTTATGCAGACTACCTCTGGTCTTGAACTTGCCATCCTCCTGCCTCCGCCTCCTGAGCCGCTGGGATTACAGGCATGCACCACCGAGCCCGGCAACTGCACACCAATATTTTAACATTACTGAAAATGGGAGATTCTTGAGCTGAAACAGGCCTGTATAAATGTTTCACTCAAACTGCCTAGTGTTAAATTAATGATGTGTGCGTACATGTAGGTGCGCGTCTTCAGAAAAAGGACAAACAGACTCTGAATGGTGACTATTTTCTCTTATTCTCCCAGCCAACTCCTTTCTTCATTTCCCTGTCTTTGAGCTTTTGCAGAATTCTGTTAGGTGCAGAGAACTGACAATTTAATAGATTCCTGCTTAGATGGTTAGATAGATCCACTTTGTGAACAAATCTGTTTTGCATCTGTTTGGAAATTCCTTTAAGAATTGCTCACTGCCTTGTACAACACTTTGCTCTTTAAATTATCTTTTGAACCGGTGTGTAACAGCTTACTATTCTGCTCATTAACGAGCAGAACACGTACACGTATGTTGTATATGTTGGCACACGTACACTTTATGAATGATTTTGCCTTTCTAAAAACTTAATTTGGGGCTTGGAGATGCAGCTTAGTGGTAGAGAGCTCGCCTAGCATGCGCAAGCTCCTGGATTCAATCCCCAGCGTAGCAAAAAACAAGCAAGCGAGGAAATCTTTATCTTTTAAATATACATAATTTTGGATCTCACAAGGAAAGGGCTGAGTGAGGAGTAAATGTTATACCATTATAGTCTGTGAGACGTTGTCACCTTTGGTTCTGGTAAAGTCTCTTTTATGTTTTTTTTCCATAATTTCCTTCTATTCCCACACCTCACTCTCATTTTCTCCCAAATCCTATGAACAACTATTTTAATGTATATAAAGTGCATATTTTTATTTGATGGTGCTCTTGAGTGATGGTGCTATTTTGTGTGTATCAGTTTGTTTGTTTGTTTTTTGCAGTACTAGGGGTTGAACCCAGGGCCTCGCACTTGCATGCTTTGCAAGTGCTGTAACACTGAGCTGCAGCCCCAGCCCATTTTTTAACTTTATTTTTTTGAGACAGGGTCTCACTAAATTATGCAGACTGCCTCTGGTCTCGAACTAGCGATCCTCCTGCCTCTGCCTCCCCAGTCTCTGGGATTACAGGCGTGCGTCACCATGCCCGGCTTTTGTATGTACGTTTTCAACTGAAGTAAGATATATACTCATGTCAAAGTGGTCTCGAACTTGCAATCCTTCTGCCGCTGCCTCCCAAGTCTCTGGGATTACAGGCGTGCACCACCACACCCAGCTCTGCTAATTTTTTTAAATTGGGAAATTTGGTATAAAATTTAGCTTTCCATCTTTTTTTTTTTTTTAAGACAAGATCTCACTATGTAGCCCAGGCTGGCCTTGAACTCACTATCCTCCTGCCTCAGCCTCCTGAGTGCTGGGATCACAAGCACATCTGGCCCCCTGATTATCTTGAAAACCTGAAAGGTTTGGCAATCCTGGCTCAGCAACATTCTTTTGGTGTCTTGGTGTCTTGGTCAGCCAGAGCTGAACAGCAGCGCCTCACTTCAGATAGCTGTCAGCTCTTCCCACAGCCCCACGTGTCTCTGCAGTGGGAATTGAACCAGCAGTCTCTGCTCTCCCCACAGGCTGGGGAAGAGCCACGCTTTACCCTCTTATTGGTTCTAGTCCATTGCCGATAACCAAGAGTCGGTTTCCTGGAGAGGAACCAGGGCACCAGGCTCTGAGGAATGAGGCCCCTCTGCTATTGATAGAGGGCAGTGACAAGCGCAGACAGCAAGGATGACTTTGGATGTCTTGATCAGCTCTGAAATTTAACCCAGAGCCCATCCTCTGCAGAAAGAGACTGGCAAGGGAGAAATGCAAGGAATAAACATCACAAAAGCCTCACTCAGCCTCCTTTCCTCATTATCCTCCCAGGTAACATTTCTAAAACATTTTTTTGTACCTGCAAAGAAAAGTTGAAAAGGTGGCTCATTGCTGAACTGAAAGAATTCAGTGTGATCCAGAGTCTTTTATGTCACAGAAAACAAATGAGTCATGCCTGGCACAGTGGTGCACGCCTGTAATCCCAGCCACTTGAGAGGCCCTGGGTTCAACCCCCAGTACCGCAAACAAAAAAGAAAGAAAGAAAGAAAGAAAGAAAACAAATGAGTCATGAAAGATCAATCCCTCTTTTCCGATCATTTTGGTAGGTATAGGAACACAGCAGAACAGAAATCACATGCACATCCACACATTGATGGGGACCCACTAACTCCCAGGGCTCAGGACAAGACCCTTCTCTAATTGAAGAAATTTTCCTCCCTCCTTTAGAATGGCCTGCCTGCCCCGGGCTGGAAAGACAGTGCACTTGGGTGCATGTCCATGCTTGCACATGCAGAATAGACCTAGGTAGGCCTATTAACAGAAGCAAGGGATCTGTCTGCACCTCGTGCAGGGGATTGCAAAATGGAAACCGCTTCCTCCCAAGGGAGGGAGAAACCAACTCCTGGCCTGCGTTCCTTAAAAATGTGTGCTGGAATTGCCTAGCCCTTCCCCAGCTGAAATTTGCCTCTATCTGCTTGGGCGGTGTGATGGTTTGGGTACAACTGAGTGATTCGTGGGGAAAAAAAAAAGGAGGCTTGGACCACCACCTCCTCAAACTAGCACAACCTGTTCTATGCACCAAACCTCAGAGACTCCAGTGGTAAGAGAAGGGGACTTGCGGAGACCTGGGCATGGCAGGAAAGACCCAGGATGCTGGGGACAGCTCTGGTAGCATAGAATCTTCTGCTCATCCCTGTAGCTAAAAGAGTACTGCCTTCTAAAAGGAAAGGGAAGGAGACCACAGATCTGGGCTACCTTTGGATTGTTTAAGAACCAAATAAATCACACTCACCACTACTTGTCAGAGTTTGATGTGAATTAAACGACTCCATCAGTTGTCAGCCGTGAAGATGGATGAGGAGGTCTTCTACGCCGGGATAATTGTTAATTCCCCAGAAACAACCTTGGGTTTGCAGGCAGCACTTGCCTTTCAGACTTTGGAGTGTGTGGTTCTCAATCATTCAGACCAGAGGCAGCTGCCTTGAGCACTGTCCCCAGATCGGGACAGGTCCCCTGCCCTCCATACCAGCTGAGTCTCCACCTCTAATCTCTCCTCTGCCTCTGTTTCTCTGATCCCCTGTAACGCCTTGCCAGGGTCCCACTGTCCCCCTTCATCTCCAGATTCAGCCCATGGGGCCCCTCCTGTGTGAGCCCCCAGATGTGTCCTCTCGGTCTCGGCCAGTGTCCTTGTCCCAGACTCAGGATCTAAGTAAGGGTGCTCACCTGTCAGCCTGGCCTCCCTGGGTCTCCTCTTGGGATGGGTTTCAACAGCCACGTTGGGTTTCTTGCTTTCCATGTTGTTGTTGTTAGGTGCCATTGAGTCGGTATCCGACTCATAGTGACCCTACGTACAACAAGTGAAACACTGTTGTCAGTGCTTCTCTGCTGTTCATAGGGTTTTCTTTCTTTCTTTTTTTTTTTCTTTCTTTCTTTTTTTTTTTTTTTTTTTTTTTTTTTTTTTTTTTTTTTTTTTTTTTTTTTTTTTTTTTTTTTTTTTTTTTTTGCTGTACTGGGGGTTGAAACCAGGACTTCGTGCTTGCTTGCTTTGTAAGTGCTGGATCACTGAGCTCTGCCCCAGCCCTTCTTTTTTTAACTTTTTGAAACAGTGTCTCGCTAAATTCCTCTGGTCTCGAACTTGCAATCCTCCTGCCTCTGCCTCCCGAGCTGCTGGGATTACAGGCATATGCCACCACGCCCAGAGTTCATAGGGTTTTCAATGGTGGATTGCTTTTTGGGAGTGGGTTGCCAGGTCCTTCTCCCAAGCCTACAGCACCTAGTGTTCCCAGGCCATCTCCCATCCAAGTACTAACCAGGCCAGACCCTACTTAGCTCCCGAGATCTGACGTGATCGGGTGCCACGGGGCTATGGCTGCAGGCTGTTTGCCGTGTAGATAGTGGAAAATATAAAAATATGAAGTCCCCCAAGATCTTTCCCTAACTCAGATCAGAAGCTCTCGGCCCTTTCTATAATTTGTGCTATTGTTTAAAAACTGTATTGATGACTCTCTTTTATGCCTAGCACTGTGCCAAATATTAGTTCATCCGTTATGTCATTGCCGATCAGCATTTCCGTGTCTCCCCAGCCGGCTCATGGCTCAGGAGGTTACTGCGATGGAATCATTTACATTTTCTTTTTCTTTTTTTAAAACTTTTTTCTTTAGTAATTTTTGATGTATAACATAATGGGTCTCATTATGACATTTCTATACATGTATTTCATTGTACATTGCTCACTTGTACTTCCTCCTGCCCTCTCATGACCCTCTTCCCTCATCCCTGCCCCCCCCCCCACCAATGGTCTCCTTTCTACTTGCCTGTCTCTTTTGTGAGTATATCTACCTATATATGTACATCCCAATGTTGCCATAAGGGCAAGATATGGGATATATATGCTTTTTTTCTCCCATGACCCTTTCTTCTTGCCTCCTCCTCCTCCTCCTCTTCTTTGGTCCATTATCTTTCCCTACTTAAATCCTGTCTGCTTTCATGAATCACTTACATTTTCAAAGCAGGAGCTATAGCCAATTTCCTGAGTTAGACCTCAGTCATCAGCTCCAGCGCACTAGTCAAGCAACACCTTTTCCAATGAGTTTGTGAAAAATACTAAAGATATAAAACACATTTAGCAGATACTAGAGAGGCTTCACAAGGTGCTGGGGGTTAGCTCAGTTGGTAGAGTGCTGCTATGCGCTCTGTGAGGTCCTAGGTTTGATCCTCAGCACTGTGAAAATGGGAGAGGGACATGGTAATCCACTCGTGAAGCAATTTCAAAAAAATCACCCATTGAAAACCCTATGAATAGCAGACAAACACTAATGTAGTGCCAGGCATGGCACAGAGATGAGGAGTGTTTCGTTCTGTTGTACATCAGGTTGCTATGAGTCAGACCCAACTGGACAGCACCTAACAACAGAGAGGCCTCACAGAGAATTAGGCTTAATGTCTCCATTTCCTGTGTAATAACCGGTGGCTTCTGTCCCTCAAAGCTCATCAGTTTCAGCAGGGTAAGATACTTCTCGAGGTCATAACCCCACTTAAATATTTACATTGTGCTTTGCAATTTAGTAAATTCATCCAACTTCCTTTCTTTCTGTGCAGTCAACCTAGGGGGTCCCAGAAGCCCTGGAGGACCTGAGCCCTAGGCTAAGCAGCTCCCAGCTCCCTGGAGCGTCTTTTCATAGTTCATAAGGTTAAGGGAGAAGTCCAAGAGGCCTTCCTCTTTGGCATTCCACCAACTGTTAATCTTCTATGGTGGGAGGCATTGCAGCTGCTGAACTGACCGCCTTCAGCAGGCAGGCCATGGGAACGTGGGGGTTAAGTGGGGTGGTGAAAAAGAAAGGGGTCCTGGGGGGAAGGACTTGAACACAACCCCCACAGCCTCACTGCACTCTCCAGCACCCCCTTTCTAACGACGCTGCCAGGCCCGTGCCCCTCCACTGTAGAGCACCGGCTGGCCAGGGCAAGCATTGGGAGCAGTGACTGGGGCTGACCACAGAGAGTGCTCGCTTGGTCCCCAGCAGGCCTCGAGGGTCTCCCAGCTGGGGCTCTCAGAGCGCCTGCACCAGTCACACGCTCATCTCCTGGGTCCCACACACTGCTGCTACTCTGTCACCCCTGTGACCTTCAGATGCTCCTTCTTGGGTTCTGGAGGTTAACACGGATGGAGCAGGGCGAGGGTCTGGAGATGCCGCCCTCCCTGCTACCTGGACAGACACAGCCATTGGGGCGGGGTGCCCAGCTCCACTGCTCGAACCTGAGAAGGTCTCCTTCTCGGGGCCTCCACTCAGGGAAAGCGGGGTCCTTGGCTCTGTTGCAAAAACAAATTTAGGACAATTCAATAAGAGAGTTTGAAGTTTATTAGGTAAAGTTTGAAGTTTATTAGGCAAAGGGTAAGAGCTAGTACACGCTTCAGAGCCAGTGTGGGCATCTAGAGAGAGAGGTGCACCTGGTGCCTTTACAATGTTCTTTTGTTGTTAGGTGCCATCGAGTCTGGTCCAACTCATAGCTACCCTATGTACAACAGAATGAAGCACTCCCCGACACTGCGCCATGCTGGGCACTATGTCAGTGCTATTCTGCTGTTAATAGGGTTTTTGATGGCTGATTGTTTTCAGGATTGCTTTGGGAATGGATTGCCATGTCCTTCTCCCTTTTTTGTGGTGCTGGGGATGGAACCCATGGCCTCAGGGAGTATAGAGTGGCACCCTACCAACTGAGCTAAACCCCAGCCTGCCTTTACAATGGCTGTGTGTATGTGTTTGTGTGTGTGTAATTTTGTGCCTTTTCTAATCAAGTTTAAGGATTAAACAAGATTTAAAAATTAAGTAGAGTCAAAAAGAAAGTTACAAGAAAAGGCAGCATGAGCTGGTTTACCTATTGCTCTTATCCTAAAGAATTTCCTTGTAGGCTGGGTGCGGTGGCGCACACCTGTAATCCCAGCAGCTCAGGAGGCAGAGGCAGGAGGATCGCAAGTTCAAGACCAGAGGCAGTCTGTGTAATTTAGCGAGACCCTGTCTCAAAATAAGTAAAAAAATGGGCTGAGGGCGCAGCTCAGTGTTCCCACACTTGCATAGCCTGCAAATGCGAGGCCCTGGGTTCAACCCCTAGTACCGCAAAGAAAAAAAGAAAAAGGAAAAAGAAAGAAAGAAAGAAAGAAAGAAAGAAAGAAAGAAAGAAAGAACTGATGATAAGAATAGCATCTTCTTCATATGGTTATGACAAGGATCGAGTTAAAACAGACAAAGTGGCTGTTCTGTTGTTAGGTGTCATCATTGAGTCACGACCCTATGTACAACAGAACGAAATACTCACGGACCTCATGCCCCACACTATGTCAGGGCTTCTCTGCTGTTCGTAATGGCTGATTGCTTTGGGAGTGCACTGCCATGTCCTTCTCCCATTTTCGAGGTCCTGGGGATCAAACCCAGGGCCTCAGAAAGCACAGGAGGGCAGTCTACCAAGTGAGCTGAACCCCAGCCCCAGGGCAAAATGGCTAGAAGAGGAAATATATGGATACAGGTTGTTTTTGTTAGGTGCCATCCAGTCGGTATTTGACTCATAGCGACACTCACAGGGTTTTCAATGGCTGACTGTTTTGGGATTGCCTTGGGAGTGGATTGCCAGGTCCTTCTCCCACTTTTGCCGTGCTGGGAATTGAATTTGGGACCTCAGAGACTGCAGCGCAGCGCTCTACCAACTGAGCTAAATCCCAGCCCATGGATACAGGTGTTGGATCTTATTTAGGGTTGGCAGTGCAACCAGTATGGGGAAGACGATTTGTGGCCAGGAAATCAATTTATTACATAAAAAGAGCAAAGCAAAACACTGCAGAAAACAACACAGTATCTTCCCAAGATTGCCAGCTGGCCCTGCAAAGGGATCGCAGACCCCGACGGAAAGTCACTGTCAGAATCTGATGGCTTCATTTTTTTATGTGGCATGGCATCCTCTCTATGTGGAGACTACAGTCCGTCTTTGCAAGTCATTGAAAGGTCAGGACTTTGGCGGTGAGCCTGCATCTGGTCAGCCCCTGCTCTTCATTCATTTTGTGCAAACACAAAGAATTGCAATTCTATTAACACTGAGGCAGGATTGAAAGACAGGGATAATTAAGGGACATAGCAAGGAGAGGGCTCCCCCCCACCGCCCCCGCTCCATCTTGTCCTAGTCTCATCAGTTGAAAGTCAAGGATTTCAGCACCACCAAAGAAGGAAAACTGCTGTGAGGGCCACGGCAGAGAATCCTGTGCTTCTCTGAGGGTCTCACAAACCCAGATAATGGACTGAAATTACAACGAAGAGGCCTGGATAACTTCCTTGTGACTAAATGGGGTAGGAATTTCCTTGACTATCCTCATCGAATGATTCATATCACTGCTCAATCGACAAAGTCCCTCCTGGGCCACCGTTGAGCAATGTAACTTCAAAAGCCACAAAATTGCTGGGTGCTGTGGCGCACACCTGCAATCCCAGCGGCTCAGGAGGTGGAGGCGGAAGGATCACAAGTTCGAGACCAGAGCCAGTCTGCGTAATTTAGTGAGACCCTGGCTCAAAAAAAAAAAAAAAAAAAAAAAAGTAAAAAAATGGGCTGGGGTGCAGCTCAGTGGCCCAGTACTTGCAAAGCATGTTAGGCATGAGGCCCTGGGTTCAACCGCCAGTACCGCAAAAAAAAAAAAAAAAAGCCACAAAATCGTGTGTGTGTGTGTGTGTGTGTGTGTGTGTGTGTGTGTACTTCCATTATGAAGAGACCTAATAGCATCTCTCTTTCTCTCTCTTTCTGAGCATTCGTGTATACTCTCTTACACCTGCCTAATAAACTTTCTAACATTATTTCACTCTCTGATCCTAACCTATTTTTTCCAATGGAGCTAAGGACCGGGCGTCACCTGAGTGGAGGCCCCCCGGAAGGGCTGGCAGCAACCCTGGGCTATGATCTCTCACCTCCACCAGCAAGACCATGACTCCCACAAACTACGACCTTTTCTGTGACCTGTCCTAAATCCCACAACCTCCCACCTAGAAAAAGTTGTGCCTCCCAATTGCAGAAATTATGGAAGTCTGATTTAAAATGAGTATGAGTATGTCTTTTTCAGTGGGAATGATGAAGATAGCTATTGCAATGCCAAGGTGGATTCATAGGGGTTAAGAGTTCGTTAAATTATTATTGCAATGTGCGTAAGTTAATTACAAAAGCTTTTGGTCACAAGTCTTTACTTGGGTGGAGAAAAAGAAAGCCTAAGGCTTTAGATTTATAAGAATGTCACAGGGTTTAGGGGTGCAGTACCCCAACATTACCATCTATCCCGAGGAGTTCCCCTTTTCGGAACTTCTACTCAGGGAATTGCTGCATCCTTGGCTCAGTTACAGAAAAGAATTTCAAGATGAGTCAGAGACTGAAACAAAGTGGCATAGTTTATTAGGTAAAGGTAAGGGATAGCACAATTTTAGGATGAAGCATGAGGTTACACAGAGAGAGAGGGACAGCTAAGGAAATAATAGTACACATCCAAGACTTGGCTGTGGGCCTGTCGAGAGACAGAATTGCCCCAGGTGTCTTGACAACAGGGTCCAGCAAGTGCATGGTCAGATTTACACACAGGAAAAGGTGCTTTGCTCAAACACCTAGACTGGGGTAGTCAAGGAAATCCTTATTGCATCTAGTCACAAGGAAATTACCTGGGCCTGTTCATTTCAGTGACAGCCCATAATTTGGTTGAGTGAGATTCTCGGGGAAGCACAGGCTTCTATGCAGGAGGTTCTCAGCAGCTTTCCTATTTTGGTTGTGCTGGAATTTTCAGCCAGCTCCTGGTATGAGAGAAGCCATTTCCTTCCCATGTCCTCCAAATGTTCCCTGTCTTTCTATCCTGCCTCAAGAAGACTGCTTTGACTGGTATGCGCAAATATCTAGGAACAGCAGGACATTGCAAGATTGCAGACAGGAGCCAGATTTGATATTCACTCACCACCAATTTTTGAAGCCCATGGCATGTGATGAGCTATCACAATTACATTTATATTGTTGTTGTTAGGTGCCATCGAGTTGTGTCATAATCATAGCAACCCTCATAGGGTTTTCATGGGCTGATTGTTTCGGAATTGCCTCAGGAGTGGCTTGCCACATCCTTCTCCCATTTTTGCAGTGCTGGGAATCAAACTGGGGACTTTAGAGGCTGCAGGGTGGCGCTGTACCAACTGAGCTAAATCCCAGCCCAATTACATTTATACCACGCATAAATTTTCCCACAATAGATGTGTTTCAAATGCTAACATCCATGAGCTATTTGAAGGAGAAGTAGTTAATGGTTCAGCTTTTCTCTTATGTGTAATATTGCAATAGCAACCCATGCATAAAGTCGAGTTAAAATATTAACTTTCCAAGGGTCCTGGGAGTTCCAAGTTTTATTTTTGTAGATCTTTAGCACTTCCTAAAATTGAGCTATGACTGCTGTGATGGTTTTAGTAGAAATTCCCCTAAAGCCTTTCATTTTTCCCCCAGACAGCCTAGATTCTGGCGGACACTAGAATGGCAGTGAGGAAAAAGAAAGGCAGCAAACTCATTTGCTGAAGTCATTTTCTCAGTCCGAAAGATAATGACAGTGACAGGGCAGCATGAGAAAAGGCTTCAGAGGTAACCTAAAAACCAATCTGTGCACCTGCTGAGAAGCACAGCTATAATATGATCTGAAGACCAGCCAGCCAGGCGTGATCCTCCATAAACAAACAGTTCTGGAGCATCTACTACACCAAAGATATGCTATTAGATGTGGCAGGGGATCTAAAATAAGCATGATTCATAACCATTCCTCCTGAGAATATTTGTAGCCCATTCCAGGGAGAAGAAACACAAACATACTTAAAAATGAGGTGAAACATTACAATGTACAGCCTCTGTGTGTTCACTTGGACCTCAGTTGCACTAAGAGAAAATCAACTTAAATAATACAAGGCATTTGGACTCAGGTATCTGAAAAATCCAAAGACCAGATGGGCTACAGCTGGTTTCACTGGTCACTAAGATCTTAATTTCTGCAGGTTCCCCACTCTTCCTCCCTTGGGCTGGCTTTCCTCATAATCCTGAAATGGTTGCCACAGTTCCAGCCTTCACACCTGAGCATCATACTGACTGTTTTGAAGAAAGACAATGTATTTCTTAACAATTCAAATAAGAGTTTTATAATCTTTAAATCCCATGGCCACGTGGGTAGAAAAGGCAATAGGAATCCACCACTGGAACTACGGGGAGGGTAGACTTCCATCCACAAAACTATTGGACCACATGAAGGAAGGATAGATAGGCAAGGGAGGGAGAACCTTGGTCCTGTTAAGAAGGAAAAAGGGAAAAGGGCATGTGTTGGTAATCACCCAAATCCACTTAGGAATTTCTGAAATCTCTCCTAGAACTTATTGTAAGCTTTCACAGTACAAAATGTTAGCTGTTGACCCTAAACCTTTTGTTGCAGCTTGTTGTTATTAGGTGCTATCAAGTATCTGACTCATAGTGACCCCACATACAACAGAAGGAAACATTGTCAGTGCTTCTCTGCTGTTCATAGGGTTTTCCATGGTGGATTGATTTTGGGGAGAGGGTTGCCAGGTCCTTCTCCCAAGCCTACAGAACCTGGTGTCTCCAGGCAGTCTCCCATCCAAGTACGAACCAGGCTGAGCCTGCTTAGCTTCCGAGATCTTATGGGATCGGATGCCACAGTGCCAAGGCTGCAGGCTTAAACTAATTGATTTTTCTTCTGTCCAGAACGGAGCTGGAAAGGTATGAATTCCTTTTTGCCCTCTTACCACATGTTCGTGTATTTGAAGAGGGCTACTAGATAATGCCTGCAATTGTCATACGTTTCTGATTATTTACATTCCTTTTACTTCTCAAAACTTGCTTGAGAATGGCCTACTTTTCTACTTCAGAACTGTATTTGCCCTCCTCTCTGCGTGCTCATCAATGTCTTGGAACGCCATGTTAAAGTAGAGTAACAGCCTCATTGGGCTCAATGCCCACTACATGACAGCGTGTTGTCACAGAGTCTGTGTGCTTTTCATACCTTAGTTCATTTGATGCTTCCCAAAAGGCAGTGAGGTATGTGATAGTACCCATATTAAAGATGAGGAGACGGAAGAGGCAAGGGGTTAAGTAACTTGTCCTAAGCACAACATAGCAGAGACTGGATTAGAATTCAGGAGTCTCTGACTCCAAGCCCCATTTTCTTTATACGAAGCCAAACTCACTCTGAAATAATAATGTTCCAGCTTTAGCAATGCTGAGCATAATGTTGTTGTTGTTGTTGTTGTTGTTGTTTTTAGGTGCCAATGAGTCAGTTCTGACTCATAACAACCCTAAGTACAACAGAAGGAAACACTCCCTGACTCTGTGCCACTCCCGGCATTACGTCAGTGCTTCTCTGCTGTTCACAGGGTTTTCAGTGGCTGATTGCTTCGGGATTGCTTCAGGAGTGGATTGCCACAGCTTTCTTCCATTTTTTGCCATGCTAGGAATCAAACTCAGGGCCTCCGAGAGTACCAAGCAGCATTTTATATACCACATTATACAACTTTGAGGACTCAAAGGCAAAAAAGGGCAGTAAATGACCCCGGGCCCTGGAGCCAGTCCATGGTATGCAGGCAGCTTTGGAGAGATCTCTAACTCAAGTTTCTTAATTCCTCCATTTGGCTCCAGCACATTAAATCACTCTATAATCTTTGTAGTATACACTGTTGTTAGGTGCTGTCGAGTAAGATCTGACACACAGCGACCCTCATAGGGTTTTCAATGGCTGATTGTTTCAGGATTGCTTTGGGAGTGGATTGCCATGTTTTTCTCCCATTTTTCTGGTGCTGGGGATGGAACCCAGGGCTGCAGAGAGCACAGAGCAGCACTCTACCAACAGAGCTAAATCCCAACCCTGTGAGCATAAGAGATGAATAAAAATTATTCCCAGACATTATGTAAATATAAGGAAAGAACAAGTGTCAGCACCTGCAAGCTTGTCACTTAAAAATTACTTCAAGGTTAATATGTTCAAACAAGCTGTCCTTCAGTATTCAAATTGTGCCCCCCAAATCACTTAATTCTCCTCTAAAACCAGCTTTATGGAGTGCTAGGCATTGAATGCATTATAATGTAGAAATGATTAATGATTTATGTGTGCTAATAAATTTGCTAGCCCCACTTTAAGTCTTGCTCAGTGATTGTAGACAAGGTTACTTAAATTTCAAAATATGGGGAAATGAATACCTTTTGCTTTTAGACTCAGTAGACATTCCCTGACTAAAGCAGTTATTGGAAGAGTTAAAAAAAAGAAAACAAAATTTTTAAAAAGCAAACAATTATGTAATGTTGAGTTTGATCAAGAGATAAAGGGCCTCAATTAAAGCCAGGCCAAAAAAGAAAATGTAATTAGGTGGCACATCATTATCAGAATAAACTGGAACAAGAAAAATGAAAAAAATCTGGTCAGGAAGAGAGATGAAAACTTCACAGCACTGTCATGTACATTAGCACAAAATTATGCTCCTGGCTGATATCCCTGTTCTTCTTGTTTCTGACAGCCTTAACTGGATCGCCATCTCCCAAAGCATGACAGTTCCAAATGCCTTCCAGATTCCCTTATCCCCCCTAAAACCTGAATGTCCTCCTTGGGGTGGCATAAGCCAAACAGAATACATACTGAGTAGGAAGCTGCCTGGTTATGTGATTCTGAGAAGAACATTTGGCCTTGAAACACTTTGGGAAGGAAAAGAAGCCTCATTCCATATTACACGGAGAGACCTTGCTAATTCAATCAAAATACTGTGATTTGCAGAGAACAGTTCCAATTACTAAAAGAAATGTTTAACTTTCCTACTCATGCTAACTTATCTTTCTGATCTACTATGTATTTATTTGTCACGTTGTTGTTGTTAGGTGCCATTGAGTTGGGGTCTGACTCATAGCGACCCTCATAGAGTTTTTAATGGCTGATTTTTTCAGGGTAATTTCAAGGGTGGGCTGCCATATCCTTTCCTGTTTTTGTGGTGCTGGGGATCGACCCGGGTCCTCAGGGTGAGAAGCAGTACTCTACCCACTGAGCTAAACCCCAGCCCCATTTATTTGTTATACAAACATTATAATAATAAATGTTTGTCATGTAGTAATTATCATGTTTATTATTAACAATTATACAAGTCAGTGTTCTTCTTTTATAAAAAAACATGCACTCATGTCCACCAATTGTCTTTCTTTCCTCATGTCTCTTTCCAGTTCATGTTTTTTTATATATATATATATGTATATATATATATATACATATATATACATATATATACGTATATATATATATATATACATATATATACATATATATACATATATATGTATAATTTAAAATTTGTTTAAATTTAATACAAACACAAGTTTGTATTCTGCTTCATTCATTTAGCATTGGGTGATTAACATTTTACATATTACTGTGTCCCAGATATATTTTAATAATTTCATGATATTCAATTAAGATTATATTCCATAATTTTCTCAACAATTCATCTATTATTGTACATATGAATTATTTTCAATTTTTCCTGATTACAGATGAAGCTGTCTGCCTGATTGCAAATGAAGTTTCATCTTATATAAAACTTTCTCCATCTTTTAAGCTGATAACTTCTCTTGCGTGCAAGTACTCTATGCATTTACTTCTCCCCTTATTATATGCCATTGGCCTCGCAGTTTACAACTATTTATATTGTGTCCATTAACGTAACTTAGTTATAGTGTTTTCAATACTTATGTCTTTTAACATTTTTTTTTGCTTTTTTGTTTGTTGTTGTTGTTCTTGTTGTTTTGAGACAGGGTGTCACTACATAGCCCAGGCTGGCCTCCCACTCATGGTCCTCCTGCCTCATCCTCCTGAGTGCTGGGATTCCAGGCATGTGCCACCACATTTGCCCTCTTTTGGTTCTTATAATAGAATTACAATAGATCTACCCACCAATATTATAGTAAAATTCTCGTATTGTCAATATATTTACCTTTGCTAACAAGTTTTACAATTTTTTATGTTCTTATATTGCTGTTTGGGCTGGGATTTAGCTCAGTTGGTAGAGCACTGTGCTGCAGTCTCTGAGGTCCTGAGTTCAATTCCCAGCACCGCAAAAGTGGGAGAAGGACCTGGCAATCCACTCCCAAGGCAATCCCGAAACAGTCAGCCATTGAAAACCCTGTGAGGGTCGCTATGAGTCAGATACCGACTCGACGGCACCTAACAACAACAACAATATTGCTGTTTAGCATTCACTCACTTCAGTGTGAAGAACCCCCCATTACCATTTCTTGTAAAGAATATCTAATGGCAATAAACTCTCTCCCATTTGTTTGTCCAAGAAAGTCTATCACATCTCTTCATTTCTGAAGGGTAAGTTTGCTGGGCATAGTATCCTTGGCTGGCAGTTTTTTCTTTCAGCACCTAGAATATATCACTACACTCTCTGTGGTTGCAAAACCACAACTTAATATCACCTTACATCTGTTAAAATGGTTACTATCCATTGTTGTTGTTGTTAGGTGTCATTGAGTCAGTATCTGACTCATAGCAACTCTATGTACAACAGGTGAAACACTGTTGTTAGTGCTTCTCTGCTATTCACAGGGTTTTCTGTGGCTGATTGATTTTTGGGAGTGGGTTTCCGGGTCCTTCTCCCAAGCCTACAGGACCTGGTGTTCCCAGGTGGTCTCCCATCTAAGTACTAACCAGGCCCGACCCTGCTTAGCTTCCAAGATCTGATGGGATCGGTAGCCACAGTGGTATGGCTGCAGGCAAGAGATAACAATTGGTGAGGATGTGGGGAAAAGGGAATCCTTGTACACTATGAGTGGAAGCAGAAATTGGTGCAGCCACTTTGGAAAACAGTGTGGATGTTCCTCAAAAACTTAGAAACAGAGCTACCATATGACCCAGCAATCCTACTCCTGGATATATACCAAAAGGAAATGAAGTCAGCACCTTATAGAGATATCTGCACTTCAGTGTCCATTATAGTATTATTAATGATACTACTGAGAATAAATCAGCCTGCCGCCATACCACTGTGGCATCCAATCCCATCACATCTCTGAAGCTAAGCAGGGTTGGGCCCAGTTAGTACCTGGATGGGAGGCCGCCTGGGAACACTAGGTACTGTAGGCTTGGGAGAAGGACCTGGCAACTCCCCAAAACAATGAGCCATTGAAAACCCTATGAATAGCAGAGAAACATGACAATAGTGTTTCATCTGTTTACATAGGGTTACTATGAGTCGGATATGGACTCAAGGCACCTAATGACAAGAAGAATAAATCTAAGTATCCATTAACCATCAATCAACAAATACTATGTGATATATATATATATATATATATATATATATATGGCTATTATTCAGCCTTTACAAAGAAGGAGATCCATTTGCAACAACATGGACAAACCTGGAGAACGTTGTTGTTGTTATGTGCCATTGAGTTAGGTCTGACTCACAGTGACCCTATGTGTAACAGAATGAAACACTCCTTGACTCTGTGCCAGGCATAGGATCTTATGTTTAAGCCCATTGTTATAGCCACTGTTTCAATCCTTCTAGTTGAGGGTCTTCCTTTTTCCATAGACTTGCTACTCTCCCAAACATGATGTCCTTCTCCAGGGATTGGTTCCTCCAGACCATATGTCTAAATATGTAAGATGCAGTTTAACCATCTTTGCTTCCATTGTTGGTGTTCTTAGGTGCTATGAACTCAGTTCCAACTCATAGTGATCCTGGGTACCACACAACAAAACACTCCCTGGCACTGTGGTGTGCCCAGCACTATGTCAGTGCTTCTTCACTATTCATAGGGTTTTCAGTGGGTGATTGTTTCAGGAATGGGTTGCCAGGTCCTTCTCCCTTTTGCTTCCATCAGGCTAAATAAAATAAGCCAGCTACAGAAAGAAAAATGCTGCATCATCTCACTTTTATGTAGAACCTTAAAAAGTCAAATAACACAGAAACAGAGTAGAATGGTGGAGAGGCATGGAATGGGAAGATATAAGTCAAAAGGTCAAACTAGGAGGATGACAGGTCTGCAGATCTAATGTACAACAGCAAGACTATAGTTAATAATATTGTACTGTATACTAAAATTTTACTGAGAGTAGATTTTATGTGCTCTAACCACGAGTAAAAGGTGTCTGTGTTGTGTAAGTTAATTTGCTTGGCTATAGTCATCTTTTCACCACATGCCTATCAAAACATCATGTTGCGCCCCGTAAGTATATACAACTTTAAATAGGTAAATGCTTTCTAAGGAGAAAAGAAACAGAGGAGATTCACGTGGCCACATTGTTCAAAATTTAGAAGTTTTCCACCTCAATCAAGTATCAATTTTAATTTAAATTAATGAAAATTAAATAAAAATCAGAAGTCAGTCCCTCCATTCCACTGCCATATTTCAAGTATTCAATAGTCACATGAACAGCATTAATGTAGATAAAGGTCTTCTGTGTTTGCTTGTTTGTTTGTTTCTTTGTAAGATCTATAGTGACCTGCAGCCGTAGCACTGTAGTTTCTGATACCGTCAGATCTCGGAAGCTAAGCAGGGTTGGGCCTGGTTAGTCCTTGGATGGGAGACTGCCTGGGAACACCAGATGCTGTAGGCTTGGGAGAAGGACCTGGCAATCCACTCCAAAAAACAATCAGCCATTGAAAATCCTATGAACAGCAGAGAAGCACTGACAATAGTGTTTTGCCTGTTCTATGCAGGGTTGCTATGAGTTGAATACTGACTCAATGGCACCTAACAACAACAACAACAAGATCTATAGTACACGGAACCATTAGTTACCTTAGCATTTACTTCCTTCAGTGGGGGCCTATATTCACATTGTTTGTTTCGGTTTTTTGTTGTTGTTGTTGTTGTTCGTTTGCTTGTTTTTAAGATAGGGTCTCACTATGTAGCCCATGTTGGCCTTGAATTCATTTTCCTGCCTCTGCCTCCCAAGTGCTGGGATTCCAGCCATGTACCACCACGCTTAGCTACATTCATGTTCATT